>CM042017.1:38967546-38978079 GCA_023525715.1 Cichorium intybus | reverse complement strand
TAGCTCATTTCCATTTCATCTAGACCACAACCATGACTTACAAGTGACTTAAAACAACTCTAAACCTTAACATGTAATCTCCAAATGGTCAAGATGTCCGTGGCTTAGTGGACTAAGTCCCAAACATCTTAATGGATTAGAATTCCATTAAGATATTGGCCAACACTTGAATACAAGCCATTCACCACATCAAACTCTTGTAAGAAATCATTAAGTGCTTAATCACTAGGTCATCCCTAATGGAGTCATTACCACTCCTTAATTCTATTCCAAAGAGGATTATCTTATGGAATCTCCAATTGCAATCATAGATTCAATGGTGGAACACTTAGGGAATGTCCATTTCTAATCATGGTTTCATATACGTCAAAGAGTCAAGACTTAACAATAGTTTAGGATTCCTTCCATCCAAATCAAGAATCAATCTAACCATTACAAATTCATCAAGAATAAAATGTATAACTTGCTTGGGTCAAGGTACAACACATTCATGGGCCTAGGATTCCAAACACCCATTTCTTCATACATAACATTTACAAGGACTCATCTAACACCAACATGAACAAAATCTCATAAGAAACCAACTTGAGGTGATACTAAGTCATCAACAGTTGGATTGGATAAAGATCACATAATGGTCAAAACATCAAATGATCAATAGGAATCATAGGAAAACCCTCATCAAAATCAGATTTTTTGATTAGAACAAATCGCCAAACCCTATAATGGGGTTTCAAGCTAGAGAAGAGGACACTATACCTTAATTTGATAGGAAACTTCAAGAACTTGATCAATCTTCAAACCCTAGCACTCGAGCTTCACTAAAGCCCTAAAAATCGCCAAGGATGCTCTCCCTTCTCTCCCAAATACATTTTCTGATCAAATGGGAAAAATCCCTCTCTTTCATACTTCCTTACTTTCATATTTTGGCAATAGTTGCCCCTCAAGTTCAAGTCTTCAATTTAATGACACCATTTGACCAATCTTATTAAGTGAATGCTTTCATCTTTGTAATTTTTACCCAAAGAACACAACTTATTTCATCTATGTCATTAACTAAGTCACCCGTTACCAGTAGTTTACTCATTTGATATAAATGGTTCTTGCTACTATTTGTTTACATTTAGGTCCTTTTATTGTTTAAAAGAAATGACTAGCATAATCCAAGTTTCCACTTCAACCCCTCACTATAGTTTCTCAATCATCTAAGTCGTCGACAAGTCAAAGCTAGATATGCAAAGTTTGATATAATTGACGATTTTAGTCCATATGCCTTAATTTCTCATTTTAGGTTCAAAAGTGGATTTTAAGTGTTTCAATTAGTAATCAAAAATTTATTTTGGCTTATTAAGTTATATTTTTAGTCATAATATAAAATTTTAAATTTATTTTAATTTACTAATCTTTATTTAGTTATTTCTCCAAATAAAGATTTACTTTATCGATTTAAGCCCAAAATTTATAGGCCCAAAACATGAATGTTACAATCATCCACTACTTAAAAAGGATTTTGTCCCCGTAATCACCAAGGAAGAATAAAGTACTAGTTTTCAAAAAATTTCTAATCCACCTTTAGCTCTAGTACATAATGAAACTTGACACACTCTCATTTTAAATATTCATTTGGTTTTCGTTTCTTCCCATAAAACGTCATTCTTAAAACACATATTTGTTTATTTTAAAATTTTCTATTTGAACTTGATCCTTCATTAAAAATCAAACACTCAACTTCATATTTAATGTTTTTAAGAAACAATTCTTATAAAAACATAAATCATGTTTACAGGAAAATATTTCTCATGCTTTTGAGTAATTTATCTGCTAACACAAGAAAATTTCTAATTTACCATTGAATACAACTAATAAGATCCTTTATTTAGATTACAAAGAGATCATCAATCTTGGGTATTCGCAACCAAGTGATGATGGTCACTTGACATTTTTCTTCATTTTCAATATTTTAATATAACACACTCACTAAAAATTATCCATATAATTACTCCAATTTAGTAACATCTTTGAAGAATAAGCTTTAGATCGTTCTAGTAATCCTCGTTAGGGTAGGTTAAGTTCATTAACACGTATACCTTAGGTTGCTAAACCATTTTAAGCCTATATTTCTCCATCTCAAAGTGTACTTGTGTATCTTTGACTTGAATATGATTTACTACACGATTACTCCCCATATAATTGCCACTTGCACTTCTTCTCACCTTAATTTAAGATCTAATGTCTAATTAGGTAAAACTGTGCCAGTCAACTAGGCGATCATTCACTACTGGGGAAAATATTAATTCAAGTCCTCTAACATTTTTATTTCTAAGTCTCATTTAGCTTAGTCACCAAGAAATACAAGCTAGATAAGTCTTACAGATGTACATAGTCTTCTATACCTAAAGCATAGGCAAAATGTTGATAATATTGGCATCAGCTGAAAGGGAAACATCATGATGGTATCACAAATATAAGGAGATTGACACCATCCAACTCATATGATAGATTTTAATGAATTCATCAATACAGGAGACGGATAACTTTGATATAATTGCAAGAATATTCAAACATAACCAACAACGATTAAGGTAGGGGACAACTAAGTCGCTAGCATGAACAACCAAGAGATAGTGGAGAGGATCACACCAATAGATAAGAGCAGGGAAGGAAGATTCAAGGAACAAGGAAATAGAATTCCATTATGAAGAATCCCATAACAAGTTATGGTCTTCCTTCACTTCCTAAGGTAACAGGTCAACTACTATTGATGTGACCGAAGCCAAGGCTGCTTCAGACCCGAATACTCCACTCCAGCAAGTAGACTGTTATTTGGTCGAATTTGGAGCTTCTACTGATCTCTTCAACTACTGATAACCTTGTGATGTTAGACAGCTGATCCGTCAGAAGAGTCCTCTACTGCTGACTCCTTCACTCTTGTGACCGTAGGCGAAGCTACGAATGTCACTCATGAACAACCGCCCGTAGAGAGCATTGTTGGTGATCTTTTACTCCCACAAGGACTCTTAGTTGTGGCCAAGTTAACCATCTTCGGTATGACCAAAGATATGGCTCATGATGATCGACCTACATACTTTACTCAACAAACACTATGAATCCATTCACCTTACCTCATATCTTCATTTCCTAGTTGGCATCCTACAGTTAAAACTACCTTATTTAATCCACTACACATTTAAACTGAAAAAGAAATCAACTCATTTTAGTAATTGCCACCATAATACTCGATATGGTTGCATAATCAAGTCATTTTGTACACCACAAGGGATATCTACTCGGGACTATTTGGGACCTCTCTATGTCATTGGTTTAACTCTAAACCCATCTCAAGGTTTAATTCCCTTAAACCACAGCTCTGATACCAACTTATAACGCCCGATTTCTCAGATTTAGATACACCATGTAATTTAACAATATAATCACAAAAGAAATGGTGTATCTAAAGAGCGAGTAACCTAAGTTACACACTTGTTTTTCCAAAAACCGGTTTACACAACCACAATCCAAAACATGGATAAACAGTCAGGTCCAAGTCCAGCTTTAGCTAACCCTCCGTAATACACTTCCCACAATCTCCACTACCAGAACCTAAAATAAAAGAACAATAAACATTTATGAGCTACACGAGCTCAATAAGTAATCTCTTGTTAATCGGGTTATGAAACCCGAGGTTTCATGGAACTCATTCTCAATGGACTATCTCAGTCCTTTAGTATGATGAACACACTATAACTCATACTTCAAACACAGAAGCTTAATTATGCAAAACAAAACCAACACACACCATGAACTCATAGAACACTTCTTTTCTGCAAAGAACAACTCAACCACAATACAGTTCATAAAAAGAATCGATAAGAAACTACTCACTTGATGTCGAGTCAGTATGTGAAACTCCCAAACAGCGTGTACCATGCTCCTGTTTAGCTTTGGCTGTATCACAATAGCTCAAGTCAATACTCAAACATCTAAACCATCTCAATAACACCCAACTCATAAGAATCAAGAAATTGAAAGATGGAAAGGAGTTACAAGCAAAAGATAACTACACTATCTTAGTTGCAGCTCTTAATTCCACAATTTCTACTCATTCAACCATAAAATTGCAAAAATCAACACACTCTTAGCTAGGGTTTAGGATTAGGACTCTCTTTCATACTCTAATCCAAGAAAACCTACTCCAACACCTGATACTTGCAGGTGGTTCATCAGGAACTAACTCAATCCAAGCAAAACAACCTTCAATTTGAAGCTAGAACAAGAAGTATTACCTTATAAACGGAAGATAACGGCTCCTAACTTCAATTCTCAAATTATGGACTTCAATTTCGACTTTTGAAGGTTTGGGGGTGTTCTCCTAGGGTTTTGAGAGAGAAACTTCGAGTTTAAGGCTTTTCCAAAATGAAAGAAACGACTTTTAAAAAGCATATCTGCGACATTAGCATCACTAGACTTAAGTGGTTAGCGTCGCTAATATGTTTAGACTCAAAATGCTTTCATTCAGCTTGAACCACTCAGCCCCACACTCAGCTTGAGGTGCCAACTCAGGTTAAACTTCAAAATTAGCAACCTACTTTCAGTTAGTATTATTTTATCATAGTTTAAACACTCCCGAAACTCTCCAAATCATATCTTAACTGAACTAATCTTAATTACACAAAGATTACCACGTTAACTCTTACCAAAAAGTAACACGATATTACAATAAGTCATCACACATTAGAATTTGGTCCCAAAACACTTCATTTTAGAATTTTTCGGTTTCGGAAAAATCATACGATCCCATTTGAAAAAAATTTAGTTTCTTTTAAGAGAACAAGGTGATTACAATCCAAATTTCATTACATAGTTTGAATGAAACCACAAAACTCATGGCCTTTTAAAAATCCCAAAGCTATACATAAGTCATCCTTTTTTGTCAACCTGAACACATATCAAAATACGTTAGGCAATGGAAATGCCTAGGGAGAATACCCGGGGTCAACTCATTTAGAGTAGGTGATGCCAGTCACTATACTCGAGTCAAACTGCCAAAAAAATCTTAAAACACCCATATGTCTTAAAAATAGTTCGAGGGAAAATTTTTCCCAAAAATCATCGTTGTCATCATTTGATTGAAATACATATTTGCAACACCTAAAATATCATAAATATAGTTTTCAAGCGAAACACTCTCAAATCAACATAGTGAATATTTGAGTTAAAAATCAACACCACAACACAAAAGTCATAATAAATATGCTTTAAGGAAGTTTTGTCACAAAATCAACATGGTTAACATTATCATCATAAAACATCATTTGCATCAAAACATCATTTCACCATAAAAGGGTAAATCATTTGTATAATGAATGCATATGCAACTAACCCATGTTCCCAATCTATCTCATCAATAATATCATCACCTTTGGTGGTTTGAAGGAAATATCATGTCCTTCCATCGTAGCCAGGTACTTGTGAACCACGACACAAGAACCACATGTAGGGTAGCTTGTCTCACACGTCCATATGGATATCATAAGTGACACCCACATAGTCTCATCCTAAACGCAATGCATATGTAGGATGCAACCATGGTTTTAAAATCATCATCTCATCATATTTAATACACCATTCAAAAGTAGATATTCATGAATGCATAAATATAATTATAGTATAACACATGGCACTTAGAAATAAATGCATTAAAATACTTTAAAAAAACTTAAACCATAAAATAGTTTATGGAGATGCACTCCGGTAAACTCACGTTAGTTAAGTGGTCACTTAAGTTCTCATCTTCATTTCAATTGCTACTCCTCTACTCCTTTCCTACATGTCAAGAAATAAGTGTTACTTCCAACTCATCCATTTTAGGGACAAAACCAAAGTTCAGTAACAAAATCTTCCACTTTAACAATGACATCCAACAAAATTCCTCTAAGAAGTTTGAGTGATAAATCGACCATAGCCATAGTAAAATCAGTGGGTTGTAAAGGGCCAAGGTGGTATTTGTCATATAAACTTCCTGGAAGAACATTGATGCTAGCCCCAAAATCAAGAAGCCCCATTTTGATTTTAATATTTCCAATTTCAAAAGTTATCAAGGGTGCTCCGAGATCTTTAAGCTTAGGTGAAAGAGACCCCAGAAGAGCAGCACTAACATGTGATGTGCTATTGCTTTTTGCGGGGATTCGATGACATGTTTTGTGTGTACACAAATATTTAAGGAACTTTGCATAAGCCGGAATTTGCTTAATCGCATCGATAAGTGGGAGATTAATTTTTACGTAACTAAAAGTTTCCCAAATATCATCCGATTGAGGCCTATTTTAAAAAAAACAGGTTTTCAGGTTTTTCTAAATATGTTGGGTAAGGCGTGCTATTAGCCTCCACAGGCCCTTCCTCAACTTTGGGCTCATTTGACTCATACATTTTTCCTTTAAGATTGGCTATGGATGGATCTTTTTCATTAACAATTTTGGTCTTTTCACACATCTATCATTTTTTCTCTCATCATCAGAAGATATATAATCCTCCACCACTACATCATCATAGGGTGGTGTAGGCTTATGTACATTATTATCAAAAGTTATTCCATTAAGCAAAATTGTTACCTCATTGATATATGACTGATTTGAGTTGCTTGTTAAAGCTCTCGAATGTTGCGGATTGACTTGTGTAGTGCCCGGAAAGTTCCATGATGGTCGCCTATGCGTTTGCTCCGTTAGTTTCCCAACTTTTTTCTCTATTGTTGTGATAGATTTTGAATTGACTTCGGTCTGATTGAAACCCTCCTTCATCAATTCCATCATCTGATAAAGCTTCTTGTTAATTAAAGAGTCATTTGGATTTTCTTGATTCCCTTGAGTTGATGATGAACCTCGATTTTGATTTTGACTTGTGTTGTTTTTTTTGGAATTATTGCCCCTCTAATTGGAATTTGCATTTGAATTTTTATTCTCCAATTTGAATTTAAAATGTTATTCCTCCACCGGTCATTGTTTTTTTGGTTGCTGTTATTGCCTATTTGTGGTGGGGGTCTATAAACATTCCAATTGTCTTCTTTAAAGTCAAGATGATCACCGAAAGAATAGAACACTTCTTTAAACTCTTCATTGTTGTCATCCATGTATGCAAACATACTCCTTTTCTTGCAACCTTTAGTTTTATGTGAGCCATCACATAGTGAGCAAAAGGGTCGAGCTTGGGCTTGAGTCTTTTGCTTGAGTTGGTTCACCTTCTTAACTTCTTCATTTGTGCAAGCATCTCGGCCATAACATCATTGGCTTGGGTTGTGTTTACGAAACGAATGTTCTAGCTGATAGTTGCATTTTATTACTTCTTTTTTATACTTTATTTTAGCATCGTTACCTTTGTTTTTCTTTAGTTTGCATGTATTATTCTTGTTACTTTTATTTCTTGGTTATTTCGGATACTTTCATGCTTTTATGTTTAATTTGCAGGAATTACGGATGCCGAGCGGAACGAATCGGATAACGAGCGAGTAAAGTGGGCTAAACATGAGTGTGTGAAGATAGGCTCAACTTGGACTTGGTCCAAATAATGGATTAAATGGAAGCAGCCCAAAAGAGAAAACATGCGACCGACCATTCTAATGCAAAAGCATGTTGTACGGCCGAGCAAACCGGATTCCAAAACAATTGTGCAATCGAGTAATTGCGAGAACACAAGGACCATTCTGCCGAGCAACAAAGGAATGAGAAAAGCAATTAAGTGCGGCCGAATGCTCATTTACAACTCTTTAATATTCGATCGAGCAATAAGGAGCAACAAAGAAATGGAGATGGAGAAGGCTATGCGATCGAGTTCAAGCAACAAGGAAGCAATCACTTGGCCGAGCAATAAGAATTGAAGCAAAACCAAAGTGTGTTGGCCGCACACTTTTATGAACAAAATCTGCTCTGCCCGCACAAAAACTTAAAATTCAATCAGAGGAGTTAGAAGGTTTGGTTTCATTTTTGTGCGGCTCATTCTACTTTGTGAAAGAAATTTTGTGTGGCCGAGTAAAGTTGAAGTAAAGGGCAACTTTGTAATTTTTCCAAGTTCTTTAACATAGGGTTTTACCCTTATTCGAAGGGAGCTTCTTCCTTTTTTACATAGACGACCGGGGGGGGGGGGGGGGGGGGGGGGAGTTTTTGAGCAGGTTTTGGAGCTCAACTTCAACAAGGGATTTTGGAGATTTCTCTTGAATGAACAATTGGTATTTCATTATTTTGTCTTGATTATGTGTAACTAAAACTCTACATAGTTAGTATTGGGTGAAATCTCTTGGATGATTTTCTAGTTTGAATGGTTCTTCAATCTTTGTTAAATTCATGATTGAAGCTTTGTTTTAATTATCATATTGTTAGATGCTTTGATTTCATGAGTCCATGTATTTAATTATTATTGTTATTTTTTTTTTAAGATTACGTAATCGATTTTAGAAACAAAATAGTAACAAATGATTTTTATGAATGCTCATTATTTCATTTCAAAATCATGTGGTTTCAATCTTTGAGGTAGAAGTTAAGCTTTTAGCTTCCTTTAAATTTGGTGATTCTTAAAGTGTAATGCTTATTTGATTTATGACTTTGATTAAGAAGGATGTCATAGAGCTTTCTTGATATCCATACAAACTAAGAAGAATCTAGATAACTCTAGCTTTAGAGTTGTTATAGCCATTTTGATTTGAGCAAAGATATCGCACCTAGAACCATAATGATAAACTAGTTAATTGATTCAAGAGATGGAATCCAATGCTAACTCTTTTTCTCCCAATTTATCAAATTACAATTTTCACAAATAGCAACCTACTTTACTATTTCTTTCTTTTTAGTCTTAATAGTTCAAAACTTTCAAAAACCCCAATTATTTACTTTATGTTATTTTACAAATTACCTTTATGGATGGATTGCATAGAATTGTAAATTGAACCAATCTCCGTGGATACGATCCTTTTACCGCTATACAAAAAATTATGTATTAGAACCGTAATTGCTTTTCTCATTCCTTTGTTGCTCGGCTGAATGGTCCTTGTGTTCTCGCAATTACTCGATCACACAATTCTTTTGGAATTCGGTTTGCTCGGCCGCACAACATGCTTTTGCATGAGAATGGTCGGTCGAATGTTTTCTCTTTTGGGCTGCTTCCATTTAATCCATTATCCGGACCAAGTCCAAGTTGAGCCCATCTTCACACACTCATGTTTAGCCCACTTTACTCGCTCGTTATCTGATTCGTTCTGCTCCGCATCTGTAATTCCTGTAAATTAAACATAAAAGCATGAAAGTATCCGAAATAACCAAGAAATAAAAGTAACATGAATAATACATGCAAACTAAAGAAAAACAAAGGTAACGATGCTAAAATAAAGTATAAAAAAAAGTAATAAAATGCAACTATCACTAGCTCTTGTTATTATGATGATTGGAGGAAGGTGCAGGATTTCCATTCATGACTATTTCATTTATGAGATCATACGATTGTTGAGGAGTTTTGTTTCTCATCTAGCCACCGGCGGCCGCATGAATGGATTGTCGAGTTTGCAAATCCAATTTGTTAAAGAATGTTTGGACATGGCTCCAAAGTGGAAGTTCATGGTAGGGGCATCGTTGATGTAACTCATGATATCTTTCTCAAGCCTCATAAAGTGACTCTCCTTCTTCTGTTTGGAATGACATAATGTCATTGATTAACATGTTGGTTTTATCGGGTGGAAAATACTTTGTCAAGAATTTGTCGGCTAGATCCTCCCATGTGGTGATTGACTCGGTCGATAATGATGAGAATCATCTCTTTGCTCGACCACGTAAGGAGAATGGAAAAAGTCGAAGACGTATTGCATCTTCTTCTACCTCGTTAATTTTGAACATGTTACAAATATCCAAGAAGCTAGTGATATGCGTGTTGGGATCATTGTCCGGTAACCCATCAAATTGGGCATTGTTTTAACCATCTAAATTACATGCGTCTTAATCTCAAAGTTTTTTGCTCCAATATTTGGTCAGTGAATGCATGATCTAGTCCCATCAAGAGACGGTCGGGCAAATTCGCCCATGGTCCTTCGTTGTGCCATAGGATCGGGGGGTTTTTCAACAACTTCTTCTTTGAATGGATTGTAAATAACTAAAGCTTTCTTGACATCTTCTTCCAAGACTTGATTCTTAGTAATTGAACAACTCCCACGATAAGGTTTCTGTAATAAAGATCTTTCAACTTCCGGATTGAAAAGCAAAGGAGATGAATGTTTCAAACTACAAGTGCGCATACAACTTGTGAAACCTGAAAACACAAAACACGAAAGCAAACACGTAGAAAAGAAAAAAAATTAAATAAGTAAGGAACTAGGTTGCTAAGCGCAATAGCTCCTCGACAATGGCGCCAAATTTTGATCTCAGTCGTTGATGCATAAAAAAAACCTTAAAAGCACTAATTAGGTAGGCAAGTAAGGGTCGAATCCACAAGGAGGTTATGATTAGCAACTAGTTCTAACAAAATCTAAAAGAGAAAAAATTCATAACACAACTATTGTGAGGG
>CM042017.1:38927907-38967523 GCA_023525715.1 Cichorium intybus | reverse complement strand
ATTGGATAACAGTATGTATTATTGTTGGTGAATTGCTTTATTGAAAGTCATTTAACCGAATCTCACTTGTGACCGAAAGTTATCTTGACCGAAACTCAATTGGACTACATAACCCATTACTTCCTTAACTCATTTGTTTGACTACATGTTATTTCTTGTTGACTGCATGCAACAAACTCTTGGTATACAAAGTTGTTCATTTGACCACATGTATCAAAAACCATGTGTTCACTTATAACTTTACTTCGGTGTGTATGAGACATGCATGGATGTCACGTAGCTTCACTTTCAGTGTGTATGTTTACTTTTTTACTTTCGGTCCTAGTTCTTCTTTCAGATTCGATGCATGTCTAACTTCAGTGTGCTTGTCTAGGTTCCAAATTCGGTGTCACTTTCGTTACTTCAACATTTCCATAATTTACACCAACAAAATGGAATAAAGTTTTGATGCATATTGGTGTTAGACATTGGATTTAGAAAGTGTTGGAATGGAATTGACATGTATTGAACTTGTAGACTTCAAAGATCAAAATTCGTGTGAAGAATGTATCATGTCAAAAGCTGAAAAATTCGTTACTTGTATATGTTGTGATTAATAATTGAAATTTGGGAACATAAGGTGAACACAATTATACTGTGTTGACTATAAGCACAAGTTATGATAAAAATGCTAAAGATTGGTTAAAAAGCAATTGTTTGATGTTGGAATTGTATGTTTACAATATGTGGAGTATAAACACAACAAGTATGAATTGTAAACTTGAAGTTTTTGGAATAATGAAGAACGATGTTGTTGTTGGGCAGCGGAAGCACCAATGAACACGATCAAGTACTCCGACAAACGGTCTTTGACTATCAAGACTAGTGAGTAATACGAAAATTGAGACTAAGAAACACAAGGATATAAAGTGGTTCACCCGACAACAAGTCGAGCTACATCCACTGTGAGAACTGAGAGAAAATATACATTGATAATCTTCAAGGTTTTACAAGAGAGAATCCATGACTATCGCTACACCATGTTCGTAACTAGAACATTGGATAATTTTGACATATTACATAGTGTAGAGATCGATATGTATAAATAGCGAAATATGGAAAGCTGAACATGCAAGGTCTTAGGCGGGAAAGAAGGAAATGACAAACTAGCCCTGAACGTAGTCACTTTACAGGAAGTGACGTGACCATTCCTTGCTCCCCATGCTTCCCCTGCCACACACAGAACTATTCTTCGCGTGTTCCCAATATAACTCTAACAGTTGAAGTGACAACACCAATACTAGGTCTAACTAAGGCTTTACCTTGGGAAAAAGACACCCTATTGGTCTTCGATTGAGTTCCTCCCTTTAGACGAGACTGTGTGACTGTCTGACTATGCTTCTGCACTTCTGTCAGACTACACTTCGTACAAGGGCCAACTCTTCCTTTTGAGAAAACTCTTCTGCCTAAACTTCGCATCGGCCAGAGGATACTGCTGTCTCACCTTCTTCTGCTGCTGATGCATTCACTACTGTGACCGTAGCCTAAACTACAACTGTCACTATGAACTACAGTCTACACAAGTTTCCTGATGATTGGCTTCCTTGAACACAAATCCTCGGTCCGGACTTAGTTCTCAATTCGTCATAATCTTTTGGTCTGGTAACCAGCCTAGGTCACCACTGACTCCTGTTGTCTATCTTGGACGCCTTCTTCGTATGCCTAACCAAGAATATGACTTCTGATCTGGAAGAAGCAAGGTTGCTTCGGTCCTGCTGATTTCATGTCTTTGGTTCTAACCTTTCTGTTGATCTCCTGAAAGAATGCTCTCTCCAACTGTCGATCCGCCAAGGTTGGTCTAACCAGAGCTAGGAACTCCCACTCGACCGAGAAGACTAAGGACTCGTCCGATAAGCACACCTCAATAGCACTGGCTAGTCTCGCCTCTGTTTCTGGTTGCTTCAGACGACAGGTCCTCTTCGGTTGTCTTGGATTGCTCCGGTTCGGATTAGGCTCCACATTTGCTCAACAGTTTTTGACCTATCAGATTTGTCAAACTTGACTATAAAAAGGGAATTATTGCAAACATATTGATGTTGAGAAATGTTGAATTATTTACATACAAAAGAATGCTTAAACTTGTCAGTTGATTAGATCAGAATGTATTTTTAGAGTAACATCTAGATCTGTTTGGGAGTAACTCTGTTGTAGATTGTGCAACCACATCTTGCTTCGAACTTTTCCAAGAAACCACTCCTCTGTTCAGTACGAAGACATTCCCCGATTGGGATCGAGAATCATCTCAATCTGTTTGGGAGCTAGCATATGTATAACACTTTATACTCAGATATTCTTCCAAGCCACCATAGATAAGAAACATTTCCTTGGTCCTCCTTAAATATTTAAGGATGTTCTTGGTAGTTGGCCAATGGTTCTCACCCAGATTTTGTTAGTATCTACTCGTTACGCTCAAGGCATACGACACATCTAGTCTAGTGCATAACATGACATACATAATAGATCCTATCACTGAAGCATACGAAACATTATCCATCCTTTCTAGTTCACATTTTAGGACACTAAGATTTGCCAAGTGGTATTGACAAGAATCCTCTCTTGGAGTCTTGCATGCAAAATCTTCGCAAGAGCTAATCTATGTATCCGCTTTGGCTTAATCTAATAAGACTTCTTGATTTATCCATATAGATCTTAATACCCAATTTGTATGTAGCCTCACCCAAGTCTTTCAAAGAAAAAACTTCCAGGAAAGGTCTTACCTTTATTGGGATGTCATTCCCAAATAGTAATATGTCATGCATATATAATACTATGAATGTAACTACCTTTCCAATAGTCTTCTTATAGACACATGAGTCATCTTCATTTTTATGAATCCAAAATCTATGATTTTCTCATCAAAACGTAGATTCCAACTACGAGATGCTTGATTTAACCCATAAATGGATCTTTTAAGCTTACATACCTTGTTGGGGTGCTTAGGATTACCAAAACCCTCTGGCCAATCCCTATGAACATCTTCCAATAAGTGTTGATAGAGAAAAGTCATTTAACATCTATTTTCCATATCTCATAATTGTAATATGCAGCTATGGCAAACGGTATCCTAATTGACTTGATCATTGCAACTAAAGAAAAGGTTTCGTCATAGTCTATACCATGTGTTTGCTTGAAACCCTTAGATACAAGTATTTCCTTAAATGTATGTAAATTCCCATCCATGTTGGTTTTTTTCTTTAAAACCCAATTATTCCCTACACTTTTAATATTGGGAGGTAGATCAACTAAATCCCGCACTTGGTTGTTATGTGTGGATTGTATCTCGACATTCATCGCCTCTAACGACTTGCTGGATTCTGATCCTGTTATTGCATACCGGTAGTTTGTCGGTTCATTGGAATTCAACAAGTGATTTTCCTTGTTAGTCACAATAAATTGTTTCTAATTTATTTTTACTATTTATAAGTTTTTGATGTATTTTTTGAATACAAACTTTAAAATAGATGTATCGATGGTTTTATATTATTAAAGTTGAAATATAAAAAATCATACAATTTTAATTTAGATGGTTTTTAATTGGTAATACGTTTTATGTATTTAAACCGTTTTTGAAAGAAAAATTTTACTACTGGTTTTGGGACGTTACATTCGTAAGGCCTGTCTGCTGATCGATGGCTCCCTGGTTATTAGGGCCCGCGAAATCCGGTCCCTATAGTCATAGTCAATCGTGATACTGAGGTCTGAAAGCATGGAACGACAACATGATCAGGTGAAGCTGAGGTAAGAATGTATGGAGCTACAGTACGATCAGGTGCGACATATTCCTCTATAGGGGAGAATCACGTGTGCCCGTCTATTGGGAAGACTTAGGTGCCCTTCTCGACTGCTGACTACTCCTACTCGACTGGGGGACGATACTAGGCATGCCCCTTGACCGCTGACTACCGTCAGACATGTTGCATTTAATAAAACAAGAATGGTCATATATATAGTATAAGAATGATAAGCCATGTGAAAACAAAGAATATAAATTAGACATACCATATCAGAAATCACAAACAATTTAAAAATCTAAAAAATGTTTAAAACACCAACGAGATGTTAAAACTAAAATTCGTCCCCCTCATCTTTGTCTTCAAGTTTTTCTTCAGAATAAAGCAGTTCGTTTTCATCATCTTCCTCTTCAAATTCTTCTTCTTCATGTTCCTCCTCTTCAGCATCCTCACTCTTGTCATCAAATCCTTGCTCGTAAGCATTTATATCTACGGCTAGGCACATTCTGTCAGTACAGTTTAGTTTATTGTACACAGTGACTTAAATTGCTCATCCATTTGTAATATTGCATTTTCTTCCGTCTGGGCTTCGGTGACTTCAAATACCCCTTTTGG
Source organism: Cichorium intybus (assembly GCA_023525715.1). Taxonomy (NCBI): domain Eukaryota; kingdom Viridiplantae; phylum Streptophyta; class Magnoliopsida; order Asterales; family Asteraceae; genus Cichorium; species Cichorium intybus. The sequence continues at coordinate 38,963,138 of CM042017.1, read as the reverse complement.
TTTTGTCTTGACAACCCTCATATATTATATGTCTCTGCTGTCACTGCAGGTTACAGTGTGTACTAGTGTGTAAAATACTTGTTTTGCTTATGATGCCAATAAAAATGGGACATTTGTTTTGAGTCAGGATTTGTGTTTGACATCAACCAACCCATTTGGGTTGACCGTCACACCATTGTTGTTGTTATACCAAGTACATTTGAACAATACAATAGTCGATTGACTGATCCCGTAATAGTTAATCTAGGATCTCTTCCAATAAGTTGTAATAGTCTGACTTTTCGGCAATATACGTCTCTCCCCTCATGCATACTCCATAGTTATTTGTCATGCGTCCCTTACCATATTGTTACATGGGGAACTTATAGCCATTTACAAAGTATCCTTTATGAGATTCGGCATATAGTGATAGTTTCGTTGCTAAAACTTCCATGTGTTTAGCACTTCCATCAGACGAGTGAAGCATTACCTAAATTGAAGAACATACACGCATCGCGTTGATTAATAATATACCAATATCAATCACTACAATTGAACTGCTTTTACTTACTTTATGCTCAAACCATGTAGCAAAATACTTATCTCTGAGACTAGAAACTCGTTTATTCGGGTATATTTGAGGGGCTACATCATCAAACTCAAGTATGTAAGATGTAAGTTCCCTATAGTTTAGTAAAATGTAGGTGTGCGCCTTATGAAGGTATTCATGACTCAAACGTACTCGTTTCCCACCATTTTCATATAATCTTTAGATGATAAGGTAAACACGCTTAGTTTAGTAAAATGTAGGTGTGCGCCTTATGAAGGTATTCATGACTCAAACGTACTTGTTTCCCACCATTTTCATACAATCTTTATATGATAAGGTAAACACGCTTATTGGAGATTCTCCACTCGAAGAGATTGCATGCTACAACGTGAAATTCTATGGCTCTAGATTATGGAGCGCCTCAATCGTCGGCTCAAAATACAATGAATAATAGATAACGAGTTCATTCACTGGATGTTCATTGGCGATTGAACCCTCAACTCCTGCCTTATTCCTAATTCTTCTTTTTATTAACCCAAGTTTCCTATATTTACAAAGTATCGAGAATATGTTATGAATATTGAAAATATTATAATATTACAACTTTTTGATTACCTCTCGTGTTGATACATCCATGTATGATGTACTGGACCACCGACGATAGTTTCATCAGCTAAATGTATCATCAGGTGCTCCATGGAATCAAAGAAATCGGGAGAGAATATTTGTTCCAACTTGCAGATGGTTTGAATGATGATGTGCCTCATGTTATAGAAGTCTTGCTGATGCAAAGTTTTCGAGCACAATACCAAAAAAGGATGAAAATCTCTATTACGACCATGTACATCTCTTTTGGAATAAACTTTGGGTATTTATCTAACTTTCAAAAACAATTTTGGATAATATTATTTCAAATGAATTTAGATATATAGGGTTGATTTCAAAAAAATTAAGATCTAGGGGTGTTGTGTGTCTATCTAACATTCCAATCGATTTCGGGTACTTTCTAGTTTAAAAGTTAATTTATATATAATTCTTGTTTCAGTTTAAAAAATTAAATAGTCATAAATAAAACCATTTTGATTTCGGGTAATTTCTTAGTTTAAAAAGGATCCTCCTATTTGCACGAATTCGTGCATAATAACATCCCATCAAACATCAATCTCACTTGAGTTTAAGATTTTACTTTTCCTATTTACACCCTGTAAATTTAATAAAAGTTTCAAAATATATTACCTTCTTTTTAACTTTTGTAATTGTATTATTCTCATATGCTCACATATATATATATATATATATATATATATATATATATATATATATATATATATATATATATATATATATATATATATATATATATATATATATATATATATATATATATATATATATATATATATATATATATATATATATATATATATGGTTCTTGGTTTTTTACTTTTATATTTAGTTCTGGCTTGACCTGATTCGTACCATAAAATAATAGAATCGTAAATTAAATGGATGATTCTCAATTTATAAAGTTTAACTAATATTTTCTAGGGTGTGCGCGATGCGTGCGGTGTGGTATAGAGCCAAAACCACAGACCGCACCGCAAATGTCCTAAACTGCATTATGTGGTTTGGTGCAGGCGGCTTGTGCGGTATTAATACGGTAAATTCCATACTATATATATATATATATATATATATATATATATATATATATATATATATATATATATATATATATATATATATATATATATATATATATATATATATATATATATATATATATATATTTTGCGGTGCTCTTGGAACCTTCGGTTTTATGATTATATACTGCAAACCGCATAGTGCGGTTTACAAAAATTACGAACCGCAGATCGCACTCCGAAGTTTCAAAACCGCATTTTGCGGCGGTGTAGACGGTTTATGCGGTTTGATGCACACCCTAATATTTTCAAATAAATTTACGTAAAAAAAGAATATTATATAAGGTTGAGTGTCTGTCATTTATACATAAGGTTTAATGATGTAAACTGCTACTGTATTTAGTGAACGTCATCTTCGTCCGCAAGCCTGGTAAAAAAGATCCACACCCAACTGACAGTTATCCGTTTAGAAAATCATTAATATTTCTAATTAGAAATTACGTTAAACAAAACGAGTAAAACATATATTTATTTCATCAAAATAAATAACAAGAGTATTAGTATTTATTTAAAAAAATTGAAAGTTTAAAATAATAATAAGTAAAGGAAAAGATTATCATATAATCAATCAAAAGTCTTGTTGTTACTGTATTATCAATCAAAAAGTAAGGCCCTGTTTGTTTACATCTTAATTGAATTATTAAGAGGTAAGCTCTTAATCTGTTAGATTCTGATGGTTTGTTTAGATCTTAATTTTTACCACTTAATTTGAAAAATCCCTCTTATTCACTCAGACATTAGAGGACCTTTGATAAAAAAAACACGGCTGTTCCTAAATTGCCCTACCTTCCCGCCTCCAACATACCATTCGTGAGAGCCCACCTGCCTCCACCTCTTCTTCTCCAACGCTTCTTCTCTTCTCCATGGTCTCTTCTCGCCGACGAAGCCGCTGCCGTTGCCGGTGCTCTCGTCGTCAGGCGACTCCTCTCCTTCTGCGGTCAAGCGACTGCTGTCGCGGGTTCCCTCTCGCCGTTCCCTATCCTTCCGCTGTTGCTGTTCTGGTATGAATATTGCTACTCGTTTTTTTTAAATCAGCTTTCACAATATTTGTTGTTGATGTTCACGATATTTGAAATCAGCTTTCCCTGATGTTCATATTTCCTTGAAATCTGTTCATATTGTTGGTTGATGGATTATATTTCCCGAAATCTGTTCATATTGTTGATTATATTTCCCTGAAGTTTGTTGCTTATATTTCCCTTCTAGTTGTTGACTATATTTCCCTGAAATCCGTTCATATTTCCTTGAAATTTGTTCATATTTGTTGATTATATTTCCCTAAAATCCGTTCATGTTTTTTTGCTGAGTTGCTGAAGGATGTTAATTTGCTGAAATTGGAACCTGAAATTTGTTATGTTGAAATATGACATTTGATGTTAATTTACAGCAGGGTAAAATTGTCATTTTTTTTCATTCAACACAACAATTAAGAGGTTCCAATCAAACAACATGTTAACAGTTTAGCTCTTAACAATACAGACTCTCTTAAAATCTCAGACCTCTTAAAAATTCAGATCTTAAAAATTAAGATGGCCTAAGTGTGTCTTCGTGTATCTATCTAGAAATATCTTTCGTGTATTTAGTATTATCAATCAAAAAGTAATTGTGTCTTTGTGTATCTAGAAATATCTTTCGTGTATTTAGAATTACCTGTTTTAAAAGTATTGAATGAATAGTCGATACATAAATGGGTATACATGTGATTACTGAGTTTCCCACTACGAGCCACCCTTTTCCATATAATCCTTAGAGTAAATTACAATTTTGGTCCCTGTAGTTTGCAAGAAATTTCACTTTTGGTCATCGTTTCGTTTTTCCACGTTGATGGTCCCTGAACTACACTTTTGCTTACACTATTGGTCCCTTAGCCAGGTTAAATAACCAATATACCCTTTTTAATTTCTTTTTCTTTTTTCTTTTGAAATATTATTACTTTGGTAATTAAAAAAATAAAAATTCAACCCCAAGATGAACTCCCAGCCGGAGCTTTCTTCAACACCGTATCTCCTTTGTGGTTCACGATTTCTAGGGTTTGAGATATCATTAATGGTATTTTCCTCCCGAATCCTATCGGGAAACAGTTTCATCCAAGTCCAACTGTAGATTTAATGTATCAATCAATGGCGTTTTTGATTTACGGGTCTCTGTTTTGACTAGTAAAAGAGTTTTTTCTGGTATAGGAAATACTTCAAACAGTTGGCATGCATATCCGTGTTCAAAAGTTTTCTTCAAAACTGTTTTTGAGTTTAGATACTGTTTTCTGTTATGACAAAGTGAAAACGAGCTTTTTTTTGTTACAAGAAATACTTCAAACAGTTGGCATGCTTATATATGTTCGAGTAAGATTTGAGGTAAAAAAACTAGCATGAAAAATACACAATTAGACGACATACTTGGATGATGGGGAGAGTGGTGATGCAGGAGAAGTCTCGCGGAAGAATCCAAGCTTCTTTGGATGGAGAAGAGGAGATCAGGAGGAATTGGCATGCCGGAAATCATGTATTTGTAAACAAGCGCTTGGTGTTCTAGCTCTTGCCATTGACTTGATGTGAAGGGAAACTGAGAATTGTCGTTCCTTGCTGTACTCATCATTTCCATTGCCGATCACCGAAAAGTTGAAGAAGTCGGTCTTCTTTTCCGGTGAAGAAAGAGAAACCCTGGAATAGGTGTCGGCCTGAAATCAAACCACCGTCTAACTCTCGATCCTCCTCCGGTGAAGTCGATTGAAACAATCTTGATCCTCCTCCGGTTAAGTCGATTGAAACAATCTTCAATTTCTAACTCTCGATCCTCTTCCGGTGGGTTTTTGTTTATTTTTTCTTTATTTTTAATTAACTTAATAAATAATACATAAAAGAAAAATGAAAAAGAAAATAAAAATGGTATATTGGTCATTTTACCTGGCCAAGGGACCAATAGTGTAAGCAAAAATGTAGTTGAAGGACCATCAGCGTGGAAAAACGAAACGATGACCAAAAGTGAAATTTCTTGCAAACCACAGGGACCAAAATTGTAATTTACTCTAATCCTTATCATTTCAGTATTGCAGAAACGTCGTCGTTGCTGGTACGGGTCTAGCCACAAATTCAATCTCTCTCTCTCTCGCCTTCCCGCTGCCTGATTTTGTTCTGGAATTAGGGTTAAATTACAGCCACCACTCACCTCACCATCGGCCACCACCATCCCTAACCCTAACTTGCCACCGCAGTAGTACGCCACCACTCACCACGTATCTGTCTAAGCACACAGCCGTCTTCAAGCACCCAAACCAGCCTTCAATACTGGCGATTTGTGTGCGATTATTTAATCGTCAAAGTTTAGAGTTGTCGTTATAAGGTGCAGATTTATTCTTTTTCTCCCATTTTCGTTTATTTTTTCGAAACACCATAGAAATGAGTTTCAGTGGGGGTTTTGGCTGTCGTTGATATTATTTAAGGTGCTCGGTTCCCGTCATTCTTCTGATTTTAATTTTTACAAGCATTGTAAATCACGGGTTTTTTGGTTGTGTTTTAATGTTTTTAGTAATTTGTATAATGATTTGAACATGAACAATCTCAAATGGAATCTTACTAAGAAAACCTTACAACGTTTTGAATTAAATTTTTTTGAAGGTTATGGAGGATTCCATTACAGAGTTCTGTATTTTTCCAAAAGAGCTTGTTGAAGAACACCATCAACTGAAGAACTTCTATGGTGAAAACTCTCAAACCCTTCAATTCCTTTGCTTGGTTTCCTTGCTTTTGCTCCCTCTTCTTTTAACGTGCTCAACTCATTCAAGAATCTTAAGATTCTTTTAGATTTCATTCTTACATTAAGCCCCCCATAGAAAATGTAAAAAGATATTAAAAATAATTTTTTATGGTAAAATGAAAGGACCTTAAAGCTAAATCGGAGATAAAAATTAAATTTTATTTCAAAAAATAAGAGAAAAAAGATACCGCTTTTTAGCGATATATTGAAAATTGGTCATCTCTTGAATAACTTGAAATCCTTCTGCAACATTTTTCGAGCCATGTGTCAACAAGTGTTTTAATGGTTTCGCTAAAAACACAACCCATTTTCACTAAAAATACAACCATAGTTTGAAGAATCGAGATGATGTGCAAGCAACCGCTGAATTTCCCCCACAAGTATATCTAAAGCTTCAAGTGACACAGAACCATGCAATTCTCTAAAACACGACAAGTTGTGTTTGTGTTCACAGACAATCATACTCTTTTCAAAGGTATCGTATATCGCCGTAAGTTGAGACCTCACAAATCGATCAATGGAAGCAATAAATTTATCTAGTGAAGAATTTATTGGAGCTAAGTACTTTTTTAGCTTTGAATGTTGACTCTCAACTCTATTTGTTGTTCGTTCTCCAAATTTGATCAATCCAAACGGACATAAACATTTCCTTGTATTTGACCAACCAAACTTGATCTAGATAGCTTAACACACGCGGATATTTGCTCAACATTGACCGGATTTTTTCGTAGTTCTTGGTGTACAATGACAATGTTGGAAAGTCAAAGAGTATACTCCACATTGCATGAAAAGAGTCTCACTCATCTTGCGACTTGATAGACTGCCGACAATGCTTTTTGATATTTTCAGTAATGTGCCATCTGCAAAGTAACCGAGTCGCGTCGGGGAAAACTTGTTGGCATGCATTCATCAGTGCCAACTCTCTGTCCGTCAGTATAACTCGTGGGTGTCTGCAGTTGTCGAGTGTCGACCTTAGACACGTTAGTGCCCAATTATAGCTCTCCTCCTTTTCATTAATGATAAAGGCAAACGCAATGCTAAATGTCTTCTTGGTTGAAGTGACGCAAACAATCTGAACAAAAGACATGTTATATTTGTTCGTTTTGTATGTTGCATCTATAATCAACACGTGTGGAAATGCATGCCATAGATCCAATGAACGTGGATGAATGAAAAATAAATTTTCCAATTCATTGGAAATATCATTTACAGAATATTCAGTAAGAAACTGCTTCTCCTTCAAAACCAACATAAGAGCATGCATTGAAAATAACATTAGTTAATAAAACTTTAAATGATAAACTAAAATTAGAATATACTTGTTAAATATACCCACCAGTATCGGAGTTTGTTAGGAACCGGACAGGGTACACGTAGCGGAAACACACTATCACACACACACAAACTCACGAAAATAAAGCAAGAAGAACACAAGGATTTTTACGTGGTTCGGATTCGGTGCAAATCCTACATCCACAGGCTGCAACTAGAGAAATCTTATTAACTCAATAAGATTACAATTTACAATTGTTGGTGCAATTTTTCCTTGAACATATGAAGGCTGTTTATACATATGAGAAGGTAATGTGAATGTAGAGTTGTGTTTCAACACATTCACCAACCTTTGAAAATTGTTTCACCAAACTTTGAAAAAACAACTTCAAAATGTTCACATTCACTTAACAATCTCCCACTTGAAGATTTTGAACATCTCTCATTAATCTCCTAACATAACAAGTCTTCCAAGCTTCCAGTTCCAAAGAACAAGCTAAGACTCAGCCAATTTCCTAGTTGCAGCCGCCCCTCATCATCAAGTACTAGAAGGGCCAGTTGAAGCTCCTACAAGCTCCAACTCAGTCGTGGTCAATACCGCCACCGACTCATCCCCTGTCTCAACCGGCTTGGACACTCCACCGGATCCAGAGATACACCGAGGACCACTAACACTCTCCAAACTTTGCAAACTTCCAACAGGAGAGAATTTTTCAGTCTTAGTCTTCAAAACCAAACGGCTCTTTGTAACTGTACCCGGAACACACCCCGTGCTCCCACTGTCACAAAATCCCCTGAATGGTTTAGACTTTCCGACTCGTTCAACTAACATCCCCTTGGCTCCAGAATTCATGTTTGCAAAATGAACTCTCTTAGCACTAGATTTAGCGAATCAGATTTTGTCATGCTTAATGGGGACGGTCATACTTCCCTTAGCAGGTACCTCAACCATATACAATGACCCACGCTTCATACCTTGAGCAATCACCGAATTACCATTGACCACCCTCCATTTACCGTCACCAAACCTTACTTCCAGTCCTTGTTTATCCAGCTGACCAACAGAAATCAATTTCTTCTTCAGCTCCGGAATCACCCTGACATTCTTCAGGTTTCATGTAGTTCCCAATGAAGTAACCAGATCAATATCTCCCATGCCTGTTACTTGAAGCATCTCGTCATTTGCTAACCGTACCTTCCCAAAATCTCCTTCTTTTAGATTCACCATCGTTTCTCCGTTGTCCATGGCGTGAAACGAAGCCCCTGAATCCATGACCCAAGAGTCTACATAACTTTCCATACTTAGTATCAGTGCATCATCCTCAGACACACTCTCAGCACCAGCAATGTTCAATTCTTTCTTTGGACATTGACTCTTCACATGTCCCATCTCCTGGCAGTTCCAGCACTTCACATTCTTCCAAGTTCTAGATGAACTTCTTCCCCGACTCCCACTGCTCCCACTATTCCTGCTATTCCCTCTACCTCTTCCGATATTTAATAACTCAGAAGAAGAAGATCCACCTTGATTTTTGCGTCTGACATCCTCGCCAAGAACCAAATCTATAACCCCTTCAAAAGTCATACCACTGGTCTCCACTGAACTTGTAACAGCGGTTACTGTTCCAGACCAGCTATCAGGTAGTGAAGCTAGTAGCAGTGAAGCTTGAGTCTCGTTATCAAATTTAATTCTCACAGATGACAATCTGGACAGAATTGAATTTAGATTGTTAATGTGAATCGTAACAGAACTTTCCTCATTCATCCTTGTAGTGAATAACTCCCTCATCAAGAACACCTTGTTAGCCGCCGACGGTTTCTCATACATGTTCGTCAGAGCATCCATCATACCACGTGCCGTGGTTTCCTTCATGATGTTGAAAGCAACGCTCCTTTCCAACGACAACGTAATAACCGCCTTAGCTTTCTTGTCCTTTGAGTTCCACGCATCTTCAGCAGCTTTTTCCATTTTCTCCGGTTTATCTCCAAGTACCACGTCCAAATCTTTCTGACATAGCAATGCTTCTATTTGCATTTTCCACAAACTAAAGTCAGAACCGTTGAACTTCTCGATTACAACCTTGTCTTCAGCCATTACGACAAACAAGAGACAAATCTTTTATAGTACTTTTGTGTGACAGAACAGTACCCTTCAAAGTACCGCGACACCTTCAATACGATTAATAGAAATTAGTTTCTGATGTGGAAGATCAGACAAAACTGCAACCACAGAGCATACTCTAATTTCTAAAACCGAGACCTCCTCCGAAACCCGAAGCTCTGATACCAGTTGTTAGGAACCGGACAGGGTACACGTAGCGGAAACACACTATCACACACACACAAACTCACGAAAATAAAGCAAGAAGAACATAAGGATTTTTACGTGGTTCGGATTCGGTGCAAATCCTACATCCACGGGCTGCAACTAGAGAAATCTTATTAACTCAATAAGATTACAATTTACAATTGTTGGTGCAATTTTTCCTTGAACATATGAAGGCTATTTATACATATGAGAAGGTAATGTGAATGTAGAGTTGTGTTTCAACACATTCACCAACCTTTGAAAATTGTTTCACCAAACTTTGAAAAAACAACTTCAAAATGTTCACATTCACTTAACAGAGTTTTCCCGACATTCTGAGACGAGCGAAACTTGTACTGAGCATTGTATATTGTTTTTATTGTAGAAACATTATTATCATCGCGCTCCTTCGGTATGGAGAGTATGTCTCGTGGTGCAACATTTTGATTCGTCAAGTCAACCACCAATTGGTTTTCGTTTTGTTTCAACCGCCTAGGATAAGCATGCCCCTCCATATGTTGTGCAGGATGATGATTATGTTCATCACAAATCACCTTCGACATCCAACCACCATCTTGTTTTCTATACGAACCTACAAACTCAAAAGGACAATTGATTTTTTTGGTGCCAGTGTTTTTATTTGTTTCTTTAAATTTGTATTCACCGCCGCGGTCATACATAAGTGTGACGTAAGACACTACACCGTTTTCTTTTGCCTTTGATTTTTTGTGACGATAACATAACCAAGAGGAAATGTCGTGTTTTGCACCCATTCCATCAACTCATCACGAGACTTGAACACCTTATATTCAAAAATAAAAAATTGTTAACAAAAAATAAATATTACGATGAAACAAAAATTAATATAATGACAAGTGTTGTAAGCGATCGGTAAAAAATGGTGAAATAGGCATAGAAATTCCACTTCTTTCATTTGAGTCATATTCAAATAAATTCCACATATTTCCGTTAAACACTATAAATTATAAAAAAAATAAATGGTTACAAATATAAAAAAACAGATTCAAACAAAAAACATTACAAATTATAATAAAGTATTAAATTTAAACAAAAAAACAGATTTTAAATAATAAATATGATTTAAAGAAAATTTTAAACAAAATGCTTATTTTAAAAAACAAATATGACTTTAAAAACAATACGGATCTTATAGAAAAAAAGGGCAGCCGTCATGTCTCTTTTAAAAACAATTCAGATTATTTTTTTTAATAAAAGGGCAGATTTTTTAAAAAAAAAATCAGATTTTATAGAAAAAAAAATCGGCCCAACTTCAAAAGCTAGCCCATTTCTTTAAAAGAGTGAGAGGAACCCTAATGTCTTATTCTTCTAAGCCGTCATGTGTCTGTTACTCTCTCTCGCTCAAACCGGTAACATACGCAGACGAGAATGCCGGCGAGTACCCTCCGTCGGCCAACAGTCCGACCACTGCATGCAACCACCGCGAACTCTCTCTATTTCTCTCGTACTCTCATCGGACATATAACCACCTCGAACACTCTGTGTATCTCTCTATCTCTTTCATTCTCTCGATCTCGATACGATGATGAAAACGGTGTTTGGTAAGGCTAATATATCTATGTCTCTCTCTCTCTTTCTTCCTTTCCAGGTCTCTCTCGATCCACAGAGATATCGAGATGGTGTTTGGCAGATCGAGAAAGACAAAAAAGAAACAGATCGAGAGAGACCTGGAAAGGAAGAAAGAGAGAGAGAGAGACAGACAGAGAGATATTAGCCTTACCAAACACCGTCTCCATCATGGTATCGAAAACGATAGAACGAAAGAGATAGAGAGATACACAGAGTGTTCGCGGTGGTTGTATGTCCGATGAGAGTACGAGAGAAATAGAGAGAGTTCGCGGTGGTTGCATGCTGTGGTCGGACTGTGTGTTTGGCCGACGGAGGGTACTCGTCGGCGTTCTCGTCTGCGTATGCTACCGGATTGAGTGAGAGAGAGTAAAAGACACATGACGGCTTAGAAGAATGAGAAATTAACGGCTTAGAAGAATGAGAAATTAGGGTTCCTCTCACTCTTTTAAAAAAATGGGCCAACTTTTGAAGTTGGGCCAATTTTTTTTCTATAAAATCTGAATTGTTTTAAAAATCTGACCTTTTATTAAAAAAAATAATCCGAATTGTTTTCAAAAGAGACATGACGGTTGGCCTTTTTTTCTATAAGATCCGTATTGTTTTTAAAGTTATATTTGTTTTTTAAAATAAGAATTTTGTTTAAAATTTTCTTTTATTTATTATTTAAAATATGTTTTTTTGTTTAAATTTAATTCTTTATTATAATTTGTAATATATTTTGTTTGAATCTGTTTTTTTATATTTGTAACCATTTTTTTTTATAATTTATAATGTTTAACAGAAATATGTGTAATTTATTTGAATATGACTCAAATGAAGGAAGTGTAATTTCTATGCCGATTTCACCATTTTTTACCGATCGGGTACAACACTTGTCATTATATTAATTTTTGTTTCATCGTAATATTTATTTTTTGTTAACAATTTTTTATTTTTGAATATAAGGTGTTCGAGTCTCGTGATGAGTTGATGGAATGGGTGCAAAACACGACATTTCCTCTTGGTTATGTTATCGTCACAAAAAGATCAAAGGCAAAAGAAAACGGTGTAGTGTCTACGTCACACTTATGTGTGACCGCGGCGGTGAATACAAATTTAAAGAAACAAATAAAAACACTGGCACCAAAAAAATCAATTGTCCTTTTGAGTTTGTAGGTTCGTATAGAAAACAAGATGGTGGCTGGATGTCGAGGGTGATTTGTGATGAACATAATCATCCTCCTGCACAACATATGGAGGTTGTGCATATGGAGGGGCATGCTTATCCTAGGCGGTTGAAACAAAACGAAAACCAATTGGTGGTTGACTTGACGAATCAAAATGTTGCACCACGAGACATACTCTCCATACCGAAGGAGCACGATGAGAATAATGTTTCTACAATAAAAACAATATACAATGCTCAGTACAAGTTTCGCTCGTCTCAGAATGTCGGGAAAACTCCGATGCTGGTGGGTATATTTAACAAGTATATTCTAATTTTAGTTTGTCATTTAAAGTTTTATTAACTAATGTTATTTTCAATGCATGCTCTTATGTTGGTTTTGAAGGAGAAGCAGTTTCTTACTGAATATTCTGTAAATGATATTTCCAATGAATTGGAAAATTTATTTTTCATTCATCCACGTTCATTGGATCTATGGCATGCATTTCCACACGTGTTGATTATAGATGCAACATACAAAACGAACAAATATAACATGTCTTTTGTTCAGATTGTTTGCGTCACTTCAACCAAGAAGACATTTAGCATTGCGTTTGCCTTTATCATTAATGAAAAGGAGGAGAGCTATAATTGGGCACTAACGTGTCTAAGGTCGACACTCGACAACTGCAGACACCCACGAGTTATACTGACGGACAGAGAGTTGGCACTGATGAATGCATGCCAACAAGTTTTCCCCGACGCGACTCGGTTACTTTGCAGATGGCACATTACTGAAAATATCAAAAAGCATTGTCGGCAGTCTATCAAGTCGCAAGATGAGTGAGACTCTTTTCATGCAATGTGGAGTATAGACATACTTCATACGTAACTGAAATTTCGGACTTGAATGAAGAGCCTCCGTTATGCTATATTCATCCACTAATGAATGAAATTACATCTATGTTTCATCCTTACATCTCACATATAAAAAATGTCTTGGGTGATGGAAATTGTGGATTTCGAGCAGTAGCTGTTTGTCTTGGGCTTGGCGAAGATTGGTGGCTAGATATGCGAAAAGAACTGTTAAACGAGTTACACAGTAACTACGAAACCTGTGCTAGAGTTTTCGGTGATGGAGTCAATGAACTGCATACGTCATTGTATTTCTTTGAAAAGAATGCACCACTGAAACATTGGATGGTTATGCCTTTACCAGGGTTCTTGATTGCGAATAGATTCGGTGTCATCGTTACTTTTTTAACCAAGCGGGGCTCTTTGGAAAGGTCCGGACGAATTTTCGTACCATCGAATGATTACCGTTTCACTAGTATATGATAGTCATTACGTGATGGTGCAATAGAAGGAGATTTTCCAATGCCTACCATTTCGGGTTACTGGATCCATCACAGAGCCCCGTGTGCAGCTAGATGGGAAACCGTGTATAGTGTAAGAACCCGCGAAATTTTAAAAGGGTAAAATGGTCTTTTGTCACATTATAAGACCATCATGTAAAATAATATGTATTTGTAGAATAATATTACAAGAAATACAAGTATACGTAAAATTTGGTGTTTTATCGCGTGAATAGTGAATCTTGATCAAAAAGGGCAAAATGGTCGTTTGACATGAAAATGACCAAATTGTCAAGAAAATGTTAAGTTGAAAGTTAATGAAACATAAACTACCAAGTTATGCACTCTTGGACTATTTCTGAATAAAAGAGTGAAGTTAGGGGGCTAAAGTGAAATTAATTAATAAAACTAAATATATATAAAATATGAGAGTTATTCTCTCATTATCTGAGAACCCAGTAGAAGGATCGAGAGAGAGCTAGAGAGAACGAAAAAGAGAGCCAGAGGAGGAAATACGTGAAGAATCAAAGAAGAGTTCCAAAACCAAGCCCTAGATTGAAGTTTCTAAGCAAGTGAGGTAAGATTCCATGTTCTAAGTTCAATTTCTTGAACGGGAAACCAACTTGAACTTCTGATTTTCCAGAATTCATGCTCTTAATGAAACTATCTTGCTCAAAATCATCAAATAGACATGTTCTAACCAAGGAATATGTTGAAAATCAAGAAATGATGATTTTGGCCAAGAACCCTAATTCACGGGTTGTGAGATTAAGACCAGTTTTTATGGTTTTTCTAAGTCCAAATGATCACTTAGGATGTATTAAGACACTCCTAAGTGATAAATTTCAAAAAGATGAATTTTTGGTGCAAAATTTCAAAAACGGGTTTTCAAGAAATTGAAGCTAGAATCAGTGATTCCATGGCTTAAAACTTGATGTAAAGCAAGGGTTTTAGTCATGGAATGATAGTAAACGATTAAGTTAAGTATTAAGCACTTCATAGGGCAAAATAGAGGTCTGCAGCTCAAAAATCGGACCCGAAACCCACCCAGACACATTACACGGCCGTGTAATTTTCAGAGTAAACATTACACGACCGTGTAACCCAATTAAAGCCTGCAAAGTTACACGGTCGTGTAATTTGCAAGGCAAAAGTTACACGACCGTGTAACATACTGAGGAAATATCTGAGTTTTGATTTTTGGAAATTGGGGTTAGACTTGTCCGTTTGACCTCAAATCTGAAACACAAGTCTAATATGGCTTAAGATTTCATACAAAATTGTCGGAACTGAAATACGACCCCTCGGGGGTACTGTAGCAAAATACGTATCTTTCGGGGAAAATTATAAAATGAGTTTATTGATGGTTATACATTTGTTATAACCTAGAATTAAGATGTATGAGACCTTAGAACTATAGAGTATGTATTTATTGAGTATTTATATATATAATACTTATATAGGTGGTGCTTCAAACGTGGTTGAGCACGGAAAAGGGAAAGGATATACGAGAAGCGTAGAGACTCGTAGCAACGTCAAGGTGAGTTTTATGAGGATTTTCTAGTACATAGCAAAATGTTATTTTCTGTAAAGTATGATTTCCAATGTTTATAAAATACGAAAGTTTGGAATATGGTTTTGAATGAAGCTCTATACAAGGGCTTAGTGTTTTAAGTAGATTTTTAAAGTATGATTTGCAAATTATTTTGAAAGAAGTTCCTTTTGGGAACTAAGATGTTAAAAGTAGTTTTGATAATATTTTTATAAAGAGTTACAAAGTTTATGAGTTTTAGTTTATTACAAATTGTGTCCCATTTTGACCAATTTGAGATGAAATGAAGTAAGAATTAAAGAAAGAAAGAAATATGAGTCAGTTGTCCGGACTAGGATCACCCACATAATTGGGGATCAGAAGACACTACTGGGATGGTACCTCCCGTCGCGAAGTAGTTGTCTAGCTTAGTATACCCTTGTGCTTGAATTCGTTCCAAGTCACAAAGGGGAGACAGAATGAGCAAACCGAGTGGGCAGATCTGTTCTGTTCCGCGAGGGGAGCTAGTTGAATGAATTAATTAACTTAATTCATAAGTTTCAGTTGGTCACGAGAAATGAGAAAGAAAAGCAGTTTAAAGAAAGAAAGTCTTTTTAAATTTTGAAAGTAAAGAAGAAACAGTTATTTTGAGATTTATGAAATAAATCAGTTTTTTTTTAGCAATGTACTTTTAATATTTCAAGTTTTGAGCAGAAAAGCTTTTGGGTCTAAACCCATATTACTCACGAGGCTTTATGTCTCACGTATACTATGTTTTTTTTGAAATGCTATGTACTTAGGTGAAAAGAGCGGAGGTTGCAGTCGGGACCAGTTAATGTACTGTAAGTTTAAATTATGGTATCTGTATTGAGTCTGTAATATCCCCTTGAGTTTAAGTTTGTAAAATAAAAAAAAAAAAAAAATTTAAGTGGCTATTTTATAGTCACGAGTTGTAACATATATTTGTAATTAAACCGTATTTGTATTTAAATATGGTAAAAGAAAAGGGGTGTTACAGTTTTGGTATCAGAGCCATAGTTTAAGCGAATTAGGTTGGAATACCATCCTAGGCTTAAACTAGCAAGAGTAGTAGTAAGTTGCCTTAGTAATATAGGAGGCATAGAGTGAGCATGACTGTTATAAAAATGCAGTCAAGATAAGGAGATAACATGCTACCGCTTACGAAATACTATATAGAATTGTGTATTAAACCGATAATTTGTTCATCTATATAGTAATGGAAGGCAGACGACAAGCTGACAGGGGTGAAGGCAGTCACACTTCTTCAAGAGGAAGTGAACCATATGTTCTTCGTAATGATGAGGCTGAGCCAAACCCACCACCACCCCAACCTGTCACTATGGAGGCAATTCAGTTTCTAATTGATAACTTACGAACTGAGTTGAGACAAGATGTACATAACATAATCGATGGTCGAATGGGTGAACCAAGAGCCCAATCTTCACAAGAAGTCTCTAAAAAGGCGACTGAAGAAGAAGGTAGTGGAGAAAACAGAAAGAAAGAGAAGGGTTGTTCCTTTAAGTCCTTTATGGCTTGTAAACCGCCCGAATACCATGGCAGTTTTGAGCCAAAAGTGACGATGCGTTGGGTTCGAGAAATTGAACAAGTGATGCAAGCGAGCAAATGTGGCGAAAAAGATCAAGTCAACTACGCCTCCCGGCAGTTGAAAGACGATGCTCTGGTGTGGTGGAACACCAAATATGAAAGCTTGGGAAAAGATGTGGTTTATGGTTGGTCATGGGCGGAGTTTGTCACGTGTCTCAAAGATAAATTATGTCCCACGCGCGATATGGAGAAAATGAATGAAGATTTCCTAACGATAAAGAAAGGAGATATGACGGTGGATGAGTATACGAAGAAGTTTTGCGACATGTTACCTTTTGTGGGGGAATCCTACCCTACTGAGCGGTCCCGAATTAACCGCTATGTCCGCGGTTTGCCATGGAACTACGAGTTAGAAGTGAAGAAAGCCGAAACACTTGATGGGGCGATTAATGCTGCCCGAACTGTGGAAGATATTGGAAAACGAAGGAAGGAAGAAGGACCTGGTTTTGGTGACAAAAGGAAGACAGTTAGCAGTATCAGTGGGAACTTAAAGAAGAAAGGAAAAATGAGTACAAGTCAGAGCCGACAAGGAAGTGTGAAAAAGTGCGAGAAATGTGGGAAAGAACACGGTGGTGAATGCCGAGCGGGATCAAATGCCTGCTTTAATTGTGGCGGATTCGGTCACAAAGCGAAAGATTGCAAAGCCAAGAAAGCCAGCGAAGTGGAATGCTTTTCATGCCATCAGATGGGACACTATAGTTTCAATTGCCCAAACAAGGGAGGAGAAACTATGGTGTCAACAGCCCAGAAGAAGACCGAACCCCAGAAGGTGAAGACTCGAGCTTTTCAGATCACCAGGGAGGAAGCAAAGGAGACTCACGATGTGGTCTCAGGTATATTACTAGTTAACTCGACACCTGCATATGTTCTGTTTGATTCCGGGTCTACATATTCATTCGTGTCCCATGGGTTTGGAGCTAGATTAAAAGTCCCATTAGAATTATTAGATCTAGTTTTTGAAGTAGAAGTGGCGGACGGGAAATTTGTGGAAGTTCAGCATATGTATCGAGACTGTGAACTCGACATCAACGGCAAGAAGTTTCGACTTAATCTCCTTCCTATTGGAATTAAGTCCTTTGATGTAATAATCGGAATGGATTGGCTTGGTGCAAATGATGCGAAGATAGCTTGTGGTCAGAAGAGGGTGTCTGTTAAAACCCTAGGAGCCAAGGTGTACGTATATGGGGAAAGAAGAACGCACGTGCCAAGTATCATCAGTGTAGCTAAAGCTCGAAGATGTATCAGGAAAGGATGTGTATCTTTCCTGGCCTATGTGATGACTGAAGACAAAGTGAAACAGACATACAAAGATATAGAAGTGGTAAAAGAGTTTCCAGAAGTATTTCCAGATGAATTGCCAGGCTTGCCACCAGAAAGGCAAGTTGAGTTCCGAATAGATCTTGTCCCAGGAGCTTCTCCAATAGCACGAGCACCGTACCGGTTAGCACCAACAGAGATGAGGGAATTAATGTCCCAGTTGCAGGAATTACTAGATAAAGGCTTCATCAGGCCTAGTTCTTCTCCGTGGGGTGCTCCAGTTTTATTTGTCAAGAAGAAAGATGGATCAATGCGAATGTGCATTGATTACAGAGAATTGAACAAGATTACTATCAAGAACCGTTACCCGTTACCCAGAATAGATGATTTGTTTGATCAGTTGCAAGGAGCAGATTATTTCTCAAAGATTGATTTAAGATCTGGATATCATCAAGTCAGAGTAAAAGAAAGTGATGTAGAGAAGACGGCGTTCCGTACACGATACGGGCATTACGAATTTTTAGTAATGCCATTTGGTCTTACAAATGCACCAGCGATCTTTATGGACCTAATGAATCGGGTCTGTAAACCATTTCTAGACCGGTTTGTGATAGTGTTCATAGATGACATTCTTATCTACTCGAAGAATAAAGAAGAGCATGCGAGTCATTTGCGGTTAGTACTCGAGACGTTGAAGCGAGAACAGTTATATGCAAAGTTCTCCAAGTGCGAGTTTTGGATGAGAGAGGTGCAATTCCTTGGACACGTTGTTTCTATCCAAGGTATAAAAGTTGATCCAACGAAAGTTGAAGCAGTGATGAAATGGGAGCCTCCTAAGACGCCAACAGAAGTTAGAAGTTTTCTCGGTCTTGCCGGGTATTACAGGAGATTTATTCAAGATTTCTCCCGTATAGCAGTGCCACTTACACGATTAACAAGGAAAGACGAGCAGTTTAGATGGCAAGAGGAACAAGAAAGAGCTTTCGCTACCTTAAAAGAGAAGTTGTGTAACGCACCTGTCCTTACATTGCCAGATGGGACAGAAGATTTTGAAGTGTACAGCGATGCCTCTCATCGGGGGCTTGGCTGTGTATTGATGCAAAGAGGGAAGGTTATAGCATACGCTTCTAGACAGTTGAAAGATCCAGAGAAAAAGTACACAACTCATGATTTAGAGCTTGCAGCGATCGTGTTTGCCTTGAAGATTTGGAGACATTACTTGTATGGTACAAAGTGCAAGTTGTTCACGGATCACAAGAGTTTACAGTATGTGTTCACTCAAAAAGAGTTGAACATGAGACAGAGTAGATGGCTAGAGCTGATCAGTGATTATGATTGTGAAATTGTGTACCATCCGGGTAAAGCGAATGTAGTAGCAGATGCGTTAAGTAGAAAAGTTCCTGAGAAAAGAATCAAGGCAAGGTCGATGCGAATAGAATTGGTGTCCAGTATCATAGAACAGATTAAAGCAGCTCAGCAAAAAGTTGAAGAAAGTGGAAACTTGAAAGACGAAAAATTAGGAAAAGATGTGCAGTTTGTAACCAATAGTCAAGGATTGAAGACTTTCAGAAACCGCATTTGGGTACCAAAGACAGGAGGTTTGAGAAAGCTAATTCTAGATGAATCACATAAGTCAAAGTATTCCATTCATCCTGGGAGTACCAAGACTTATCAAGATTTGAAAAGACAGTATTGGTGGCCTGGGATGAAGAAGAGGATAGCTAAGTACATCTCCAAGTGTGTTATATGTGCACAAGTCAAGGCGGAACATCAGGTCCCGCATGGAGATGCTCAGTCATTACATATTCCAGCTGGAAAGTGGGAAGATGTAACCATGGATTTGGTTGTCGGATTACCGAGAACGAGAAGAGGTCATGATAGTATATGGGTCATAGTGGACCGGTTGACCAAGAGTGCATTATTTCTAGCCATAAAAGAAACTACTCCATTGGAGCAGTTAGCTCAGTTGTATTCAGATGAAGTGTTAAGAAGATATGGTGCACCGTTGTCTATCGTGTCAGACAGAGACCCCAGATTTACCTCTAACTTTTGGAAAGCTTTACAAGATAAAATGGGGACAAGAATTCAGCTAAGTACAGCGTATCACCCACAAACAGATGGTCAGAGTGAACGAACGATCCAGACATTAGAAGACATGCTACGATCATGTGTGATGGAATTTGGAGGTAGTTGGGATGAACACCTACCATTAGTGGAGTTTGCATACAACAACAGCTACCATTCTAGCATTAAAATGCCACCCTTTGAGGCATTGTATGGTAGAAAGTGTAGAACTCCTTTATGCTGGCTGGAGGCGGGTGAGACTAAACTTACAGGGCCAGAGATTGTTAGAGTGACAAATGAGAAGATCGGAGTAATTCAAGCCAATATGAAAGCAGCACAGGATCGACAGAGGAGTTATTCAAATCTAAAGAAGAGACCATATGACTTGCAAGAAGGAGATTTGGTGATGATTAAAGTGTCGCCATGGAAAGGAGTGGTTAGATTTGGCAAAAGAGGAAAGTTGAGTTCAAGGTACATTGGACCTTTTAGAATCCTGAAGAGAGTTGGGTTACAGGCGTTCAAAATAGAGTTACCACCCGAACTCAGTGGAATACATGATACCTTTCATGTATGCTATTTGAAAAAGTATTTTGGTAAAGAAGAGTTATTAATACCGTATACGGACTTGAGGGTGGAGACTCCTAGTAAACTGATTGAAGAACCCGAAGCCATCCTGGAAATGCAGACTAAAAAGCTAAGGAACAAGGAGATTACTCTTGTATTAGTCAAGTGGAAGCATCCGTTAGGATCGAACCTAACTTGGGAAACATTAGAAGAAATGAAGAGAAGATATCCGAATTTCACGGATTACGAAAAGATTCCGAGGACGGAATCCGCTTAAGGAGGGGTGACTGTAAGAACCCGCGAAATTTTAAAAGGGTAAAATGGTCTTTTGTCACATTATAAGACCATCATGTAAAATAATATGTATTTGTAGAATAATATTACAAGAAATACAAGTATACGTAAAATTTGGTGTTTTATCGCGTGAATAGTGAATCTTGATCAAAAAGGGCAAAATGGTCGTTTGACATGAAAATGACCAAATTGTCAAGAAAATGTTAAGTTGAAAGTTAATGAAACATAAACTACCAAGTTATGCACTCTTGGACTATTTCTGAATAAAAGAGTGAAGTTAGGGGGCTAAAGTGAAATTAATTAATAAAACTAAATATATATAAAATATGAGAGTTATTCTCTCATTATCTGAGAACCCAGTAGAAGGATCGAGAGAGAGCTAGAGAGAACGAAAAAGAGAGCCAGAGGAGGAAATACGTGAAGAATCAAAGAAGAGTTCCAAAACCAAGCCCTAGATTGAAGTTTCTAAGCAAGTGAGGTAAGATTCCATGTTCTAAGTTCAATTTCTTGAACGGGAAACCAACTTGAACTTCTGATTTTCCAGAATTCATGCTCTTAATGAAACTATCTTGCTCAAAATCATCAAATAGACATGTTCTAACCAAGGAATATGTTGAAAATCAAGAAATGATGATTTTGGCCAAGAACCCTAATTCACGGGTTGTGAGATTAAGACCAGTTTTTATGGTTTTTCTAAGTCCAAATGATCACTTAGGATGTATTAAGACACTCCTAAGTGATAAATTTCAAAAAGATGAATTTTTGGTGCAAAATTTCAAAAACGGGTTTTCAAGAAATTGAAGCTAGAATCAGTGATTCCATGGCTTAAAACTTGATGTAAAGCAAGGGTTTTAGTCATGGAATGATAGTAAACGATTAAGTTAAGTATTAAGCACTTCATAGGGCAAAATAGAGGTCTGCAGCTCAAAAATCGGACCCGAAACCCACCCAGACACATTACACGGCCGTGTAATTTTCAGAGTAAACATTACACGACCGTGTAACCCAATTAAAGCCTGCAAAGTTACACGGCCGTGTAATTTGCAAGGCAAAAGTTACACGACCGTGTAACATACTGAGGAAATATCTGAGTTTTGATTTTTGGAAATTGGGGTTAGACTTGTCCGTTTGACCTCAAATCTGAAACACAAGTCTAATATGGCTTAAGATTTCATACAAAATTGTCGGAACTGAAATACGACCCCTCGGGGGTACTGTAGCAAAATACGTATCTTTCGGGGAAAATTATAAAATGAGTTTATTGATGGTTATACATTTGTTATAACCTAGAATTAAGATGTATGAGACCTTAGAACTATAGAGTATGTATTTATTGAGTATTTATATATATAATACTTATATAGGTGGTGCTTCAAACGTGGTTGAGCACGGAAAAGGGAAAGGATATACGAGAAGCGTAGAGACTCGTAGCAACGTCAAGGTGAGTTTTATGAGGATTTTCTAGTACATAGCAAAATGTTATTTTCTGTAAAGTATGATTTCCAATGTTTATAAAATACGAAAGTTTGGAATATGGTTTTGAATGAAGCTCTATACAAGGGCTTAGTGTTTTAAGTAGATTTTTAAAGTATGATTTGCAAATTATTTTGAAAGAAGTTCCTTTTGGGAACTAAGATGTTAAAAGTAGTTTTGATAATATTTTTATAAAGAGTTACAAAGTTTATGAGTTTTAGTTTATTACAAATTGTGTCCCATTTTGACCAATTTGAGATGAAATGAAGTAAGAATTAAAGAAAGAAAGAAATATGAGTCAGTTGTCCGGACTAGGATCACCCACATAATTGGGGATCAGAAGACACTACTGGGATGGTACCTCCCGTCGCGAAGTAGTTGTCTAGCTTAGTATACCCTTGTGCTTGAATTCGTTCCAAGTCACAAAGGGGAGACAGAATGAGCAAACCGAGTGGGCAGATCTGTTCTGTTCCGCGAGGGGAGCTAGTTGAATGAATTAATTAACTTAATTCATAAGTTTCAGTTGGTCACGAGAAATGAGAAAGAAAAGCAGTTTAAAGAAAGAAAGTCTTTTTAAATTTTGAAAGTAAAGAAAAAACAGTTATTTTGAGATTTATGAAATAAATCAGTTTTTTTTTTAGCAATGTACTTTTAATATTTCAAGTTTTGAGCAGAAAAGCTTTTGGGTCTAAACCCATATTACTCACGAGGCTTTATGTCTCACGTATACTATGTTTTTTTTGAAATGCTATGTACTTAGGTGAAAAGAGCGGAGGTTGCAGTCGGGACCAGTTAATGTACTGTAAGTTTAAATTATGGTATCTGTATTGAGTCTGTAATATCCCCTTGAGTTTAAGTTTGTAAAATAAAAAAAAAAAAAAATTTAAGTGGCTATTTTATAGTCACGAGTTGTAACATATATTTGTAATTAAACCGTATTTGTATTTAAATATGGTAAAAGAAAAGGGGTGTTACATATAGGGCACGCCTAAAGCTATACCGTCAACTGATCATTTATCTATGGACAGAACTGACTAGGTCAGAGTTCGGCAGCGGTTTCTAGGAAGCTACAGTTGCTAATTAATTAGAGGTTAAATTGGTAATTATAGTCATAGATTTATCCAAGTGGGAGACTGTTGGATTAGGTGTCTAATCCATGACTAATAATTAGTATTTACCTAATTAATAGTAGCATAGTCCATTTGAGTTGCCCTCATAGTTGGAGGTTCGGTAGAAAGTTCAGTAGAGAGAAAGATTGATTTATTATGTGATTAATAAATCAATAGAAGTTAAATAAATAGTTTATTAATCTATTAAAGTGATAATATATTAATTAGAAACTATATTAATTAATTAAAAATTAATCTGGAATTAATTTGGTGATTAATTTAATTAATTAAAGGTGAAGGGACTAGAATTGTAATTACTCAATAGTTGAGTGAGTGACAATTATAGTAATATATAATTGGCGAAAACTATATATATATATATATATATATATATATATATATATATATATATATATATATATATATATATATATATATATATTCGATTATATATATATATAGATAAACAGGTTTGAATTGTAAGATAAAGGCTTATCTTATTTGAATTCAAAAAGGCTTATCTCTAAAGATTTATCTGGTCATCTGCTGGAGGCTATAAATAGGGAGCCTCAGAGACCATAAACCTGCGCCATTTTTACCCTAGTCTCTCTGGAATTTTCATGACCTGCTTCTGCTCCCTGGGTGTGACTTCATTTGAGGCAAGATCCATTTGTTGCTTTGCTTCCAAGAAATCCTAAAAGGTTAGTTTTTCTGGTTTTATTCTTTTAGTTAATTTCTTCTGGCCTTTAGGAATTTGTTATATGTTCAATTAGAAGAAAACATAGATATTATAGGTTGCATGTGAACTTAGGGTTTTAGTTCATAGATTTACAGAAAACCTTTCATATATATACTATACCTAATAAATAAAAATAACTTTTGTCACGTGTCATTTTTATAATGAGTATCCTCCAGCTGACACGTGTACTACTCCAGAATTTTGAATTTCTCCATCCGTTTCCAATTTCCCACGTTCTGCGCGGTCAACATCAATCTATTCCTAAAAATCAGGGATTATTTCCGCCTCTATCTCCCCTATCACCGTATGCTTTCCTTAAAATGAGGATTCCATTCATTTTCGTATCACTGTTTGGCAAATATATAGAAGTCGATCACCTCCATTGCATCACTACTGCTTCCAACCCTTCCTCTCTCTTCATGAAACCTAATCGTCTTCTCCGTCCCTCTCTCAATCCGATTCCATGAAATAGAAGAAACCTTATGCTACGTCCATCTCCGCCATCTACCAAGATGAAGATTTAAGCGAAAGATCATATGAAAACTCAAAAATCTATGAAATCGGTAATATCTGTTCTTTAAATTTCACTCTATTCATATGCCACTTAAACTCTCCAAAACCGATTTGTGAGAATAAAAAAAGTTTTGCTTCATCTAACAAACCCGGTGTGTGAAAAAAACACTAATTTGGGGCTGATTAGATTCTTTTTATTTTCAAAGTTAGCAGGTTTGAAGGTGCACACCAAGTGCTTGATGAAATGCTTGAAAGAATCGACAAGATTAGCTTGACTTCATGATAACTATGTTGGTTCATTGGAAAAAGTAAATACATTAAGTGTGCATACTTTAAGTGTTCTGTTATTTTTTTTTTCTTTTGATGTTTGATGATCAGATGGGCTTCTGCTCTTTGATCTTTCGTTTTTATGTTGTTTCCCCTAAATGGTTTACATAAGAATGCAGGATTCTATGTGTTTTAAATATTTACTAATTAATCTCTAATTAATTGGATTTTTGTAAATGGTTTGGAACAAATCGTATTTTTTTTCTAAATTTGTTCTCTACTGTTATTGTTGAAAAGTCAAAGGTAAATATTTTCCACTGTTAATGTTTATATTCTTCTCTTCTACAAGTTTGCATATCAACTGTTCGAGGAAATGTCACATGCGCCCGATATGGTAAACTTAGGAAACCCAATGAAAAAAAATGACTTGGTTAGAAATTTGATTAGCTAAAGTTGACCTTGAGCCAATAACCTAAGTAATTACATATTTCAGGGCCAATGTTATCAGACTTTTGTTCACATTAGCATAGAGGAGAGTAGCTTACAATGTCCGATTTCAAACCAGCCACTCAAGAAAAGGTGAAGTCATTTCTTTTTTTGTACCAAAACTACACGTTGTAAGTATATCTATAATCCGTTCTTCTTTAACTATGGTGATTTCACTTTTACCTCTTCAGTGATGACAACTTCACTAGAAGAGGAGGATCCGGATGAAACTACAATTTTATAATCGAATGGATTTTTCAATATACACTGGTTTTGGTAAGAAAAAGACGTTTATATTCAGATCATTTATGGTTATTTTGAATTAAACAATTCATGTTTCTCTTTTTATAGAGCATTACTCATAAGTTTTTGCGACATTTATTCTTTATTATTGTTTGATGAGACGTTTGTTTTTCATATAGAGCATTACTCACATCCCTTTGCCGGAGTATAAATAGTTAAAATCCTTGAAAGACTTCCATTATTTATAAGGGTATGGGGGGTTAGATATTTTATTACCAGCTTATGTATAAGTTTGAGTTATGAATATAACGCTACTACTTGATCCAAAGAAAAGTCAAGTTAATTTATGAAATTCAGTATTTTTTGAATGATATTTGATTATATTTAAGAAATAAAAGTTGGATTATATTTACATGGATGTTGGGTTCAAATGACTGCTCTAATTTCCTTTATTTAGATATATGCTTCTTACAATGGTTTTTATTTATATGAATTCTTTTACAATAAAAGATTGTTTTACACCTAAAATTAGTTCTTTTATTATAAAATGTTTTTTTTTTCCGTGTTGGTTCTCTACAAAAATTAAAAGAACAAACATGTTTGTCATTTTTATCAAATAAAAGACGTTTACCATTTTCAAAATCATAATTGTAGAGATAGTTATATGGTCATCTAATATTACAATATACGTTCAATCTTAATAAATAAAAAAATTAATTGTCTCCCGCCACAATCGCCGAAAGAAAAACTACTCGTCAAAAGCTACTTGTTGTCCTGCCGCATTCCGTCTTTTTTTTTTTTTTTTTTTTTGTTTTAAATTAAGCACCTTAATAAAGTTTAACAAAAAAACAAGTAATTGACTACAAGATGATACCACATAAAATAAAGCGAAAGCCCTCCGGACAGAGGGAACGGAACCCGCAAAAAGACCATTTGGCTCCCTAATTCTTTATAGTAACCTTTTTTTTAATTTATGCTTTTTTTTAATTCTTGATATAAAATATAAATGAATGTTTATTAGAAATCTTAACATAAAAATCAATTTATAAATAAAATGACTTCATTTTGGTTCCTTCTTTTGAATTTATATATAAAAGAAAACAAAAAGAAACCTAAAAATTCAGTTTTAGTAAAAGTCAAAACTAAACTCAGTAACATTTCATTTTTTCAGATTTAGTTAATCAAAGTATATTGTCATATTATGCGAAAATTAATACATATCTGGTGATATAAAAAATCAAAATAAATTTCTTTTTTAGGCAAAAAAAGTTAAGTTGTCAACCCGTATTTAACACGGGCTTCTTACCTAATATATATATATATATATATATATATATATATATATATATATATATATATATATATATATATATATATATATATATATATATATATATATATATATATATATATATATATATATATATATATATATATATTAAATTTCAGCTTCCATTTGTCCCTGAAAAGTATTTTTGTGATCATTTTGGTCCTTTTCCATTTTAACTTAACTCGAAATTTGTTATTTTTTCTAGTATGGCCACTTTGCCTCTATCGTTTTCATCTCTTCCTCATCTATATTGCCATGTTCTCTCACAAAAACCATTTTCCTAAATAGAAAGATGATGGAAGCCGCCAGAACTCTTGGTATAACAAATTAATGTTAAAAGAGCTAAGGAAAATAAAGGGTTCTCACAGAGGATGTGTAGCATTCTAACATTATGGTTTTCCAAGCTGCAAATTACCAAATCCAAAGTCGTGCTCATCTATTCCATTGTGAATAACGATTTTTGCTGTAAGCTGACTTGTGTTTGGGCATTATAAGTATGGAGAATGGTATGCAAAATTTTCAATAAAAATACTTCAAATTATATATTATTATTATATAATACTTGAAATTTTTTTATAAGAATCTAATATTCACTTATCTACATGTAATAATCTTTTTCTTACATGACGGTATATGGTTGAAAAGAACAATATAGGACTAATTTCACTTTATAACTTGTATCAAAACTAAAATTATCACCCTTGATACACTTATTAATTCCATTACACCAAATGTACTTGGTGACACTAAAATCACCAACATAAGTAACTCGAATTTAAAGCGATTCCAGACAAATTTCGAAAAAGATATTAGAAGAAACAACAATTTTATCACATTCTACTTTTATTTTTTGAATTATGTTAATAAACCTTTTATTATTATTAAGCAGTATTTTGGAAAGACTACACAATTATAACATTGTACTCAAAGAAGTAAATTATAAAAATTATAGACTTAATAGAAA
Source organism: Cichorium intybus (assembly GCA_023525715.1). NCBI lineage: Eukaryota > Viridiplantae > Streptophyta > Magnoliopsida > Asterales > Asteraceae > Cichorium > Cichorium intybus. The sequence continues at coordinate 38,935,009 of CM042017.1, read as the reverse complement.
ATAAAATAGTATGTTTGTTTATGTATTTTAGCATAAAAATAAATAAGCTTACAAGAAAATTATATATAAATCGTCCGATTTGTATAAACCAAAAATATGAAAATGCATCGCTGATTTTTTTGCTTTCTCCACATATTTGACTCAAATAAGTGAATGGAAAATTTTCATACAAATAAAATGGGTTAAATGAATTGAAAATTATTCAAATATTTAATCTATTTTTCGTATTAATTAATTGAAAGGTTAATGTCGCAAGACAAACTATTTATTTTATTACAAATAGCATTAGTTTAAAACAACAAAGTAATTTTATTTTTAACTAAAAACAATAATATATTTTTATTTTTAATCAAAAACAACAACATGCATTACTTTAACTTTAAACAACAAAACACTTCATTTTCAGTCTAAAATAGCAATGCAATTTTGCTTTTAATCGACAATAGTAACATCCTTACATTTTTAAATTAAAACAAATACGTATTTTTATTTTTAACTTAAAACAACAATACACTTATATATTTAAACCAAAATACCAATGAAGTTCTATTTTTAGTCCAAAAGAATGTCACACTTTTATTTTTAACCTAAAACAACAACATACTTTTATTTTTAACACAAAATAGCATCACACTTATATTTTTAAAACAAAACATAAGTGTAGTTTTATTTTTAACTCAAACAACAAAATTATATTTTTAAAACAATAATAACATATTTATATTTGTTTTGCTACCCTCTCCCCCTCCCCGAACCCCAAATCCAAAACTATATACCATAATCCATAATGGTCGAAATGAAACCATTTACCGAAAGGAAAGTATTTGTCGACGCCTTATCGCAAGGGTAGCCTATATATATATATATATATATATATATATATATATATATATATATATATATATATATATATATATATATATATATATATATATATATACTAGTTGTAAGACCCGTGTATTACACGGGATGATACAAAAAAATTATTAATTAATAATATCTAAACATTAATAATTTTACATAAAAAATTTATTTGTGTATCGTGATATCTTGCTTTTGATTTTTACTATTACGACTTTGTATTTTGATAAATATAATTGATTATGAGAATGTCACCGGTACTAAAATCAAATTCACTATTATGATTGAAATCGTTCTTCAAAATATTATGACGTCAATTGTCTATCTATTGTCTCCTAAATCATTCTACACATTAAAAAATAATATGATATTAAAAAACAATTAATTTTGAAATTGAATGATAACCATTAATTTTGAAATTGAATGATAATTAAACCGATCATTAAGGAGTTAGAAACGTTTCAAACCAATTAGTTTTTTTTAAGAAATCTAAAATTATGAGAAAATGACATGTGGCAAATTCAATGAGGAGATGACATGTGGCTTTGAGTTACTTATTTATTAGGATACGATATATATATATATATATATATATATATATATATATATATATATATATATATATATATATATATATATATATATATATATATATATATACTAGTTGTAAGACCCGTGTATTACACGGGATGATACAAAATAATTATTAAATAAAAAAACCTAAACACTAATAATTATGTATAACAAATTCTCGACAATATATAATGAAATTTTTGGATATATACATTATTAAATTAAACACTACAACATAATGTTGATAAACTTTGAACAATTATAACAAATTACAAATTTTGAAAGACTTCTTTGAATACAACATTTGTTGTTCTATTGCTAAGTTTACCGTCGTCTAAAATTAACATTTTTAATCTATCTTTACTTTTAACTCTCGAAAATATAACATACAACTTGTCGTGTGTGAAGACTGGTTGTCTCAGAAACAAACACACCTTTGATAGCGATTGCCGTTGACTATTATTTATTGTCATTGCAAAACATACAGTCAATGGAAATTGTTTTCTTTGAAATTTGAAAGAAATTCTTCTATCTGAAGGCGTCAAAGACATTTTTGGAATAAACTACGATTTCTAATATTATTTCAAGATATAATCTCTATTTCTATAACACGATTACCCAATAATATTGCTTCACTGCTAGGTGTGTACCCGCGTAATGCGACGACGACATTAGTATGTTGATGTTTTCAATTAAAATTAAAGTATGTAGTTTTCAATTATAATATATTGTGTACTTATTATAATATATCGTTTCATAAAATATTTTAGAATTTTTGTATGCATTTATGAATATAATATGTTTCATTTCAGAATATATATTTATACGAAACTGATCAATAATAGTGAATAGTAAAAAAATGAGCCATCAATAAAGCTTTTTAACGACGGAATTTGTAAAGGTTTACCGATGGATTTTCCATCACTAATATATTAAACGTAAATTTTTTATGTTCATGCATTTTGAATACCTTTAAGGCCGACCCTGGTGCATGCGTGCATGCGCGTGTGTGCCGTGTATTTTTATTATTATGTTAAATATTTTAATTCTATTATGGAAATTAGTTATTATATTTTTAATAGACATAATAAATCAAAGGTTATCCAAACTTAGTAAACTATATAAGATATATTAATTATAAAATTAGTATAATAAAATTTTTAAACGTAAATGTAGTTTTATGTTTGTTTTTGGACCTGCATTAAAGATCTATGACATTCGAAAAAAAATCCATTAATTATCATGCTACCTTTCCGAAATTATTGACATATGTATCATCGATGAGAAGAAAATGACAATATGATGCACTCTCTTGTCATTTCATTTAAGTGATAATTAAATTGTTAGAATCCATTAATTAAATTGCTAGGTTCCTAATTTATTGCTTAAGTTATAAATTATTGGAATTAAATACATTTAATTCAAACAATTTTTTTAAGAAATTCAAAATTATGAAAAAATGACATGTGTCAAAATCAATGAGGATATGACATGTGGCTTTAAGTTACTTATTTATTAGGATAGGATATATATATATATATATATATATATATATATATATATATATATATATATATATATATATATATATATATTATCTATTATATATTATTGTTGTTGTTGTTGTTGTTGTTGTTATTATTATTATTGTTATTGTTATTGTTATTATATTAGTATTATTATTATTATTATTATTATTATTATTATTATTATTATTATTATTATTATTATTATTATATATTATGAAGGAATAATTTTTCTTTACACCACATGCATTTGAAACTCCCAAATTTTCAACTTCCAATCTAATATATATTATTTAAATACAATAGTAATGTAAGATGCTATCGTATTAATTATACACTTTTTGAATTATTAATATAGTATATATATTATTTAAATACATTAGTAATATATATTATTTAAATACACTTTTATTAAATCTAAAAATCAAATAAATTAAAAAATATCAAAAGATTATTTTCTAATATAGTTCAAAATATTTAAATGTTTTAAATGTAAAAGCTAAATAGGGTCATTCAAATCAATATGGTTCAAGATAAATGATGTATCTTTTACCATATTAATTTGAAATTTTTTTCTTTGTCCCACATTGTTTGACACACAAATATGACCATTCATCTTTCAATTATATAATACTACTTATTTGCTTTCATTATGCATCAATATTCTTCATAATATGACTTTCAAGTTTATCATTGTTTAGTGGTCTTTTTATCATTTAAACATGTTTTTATCTCAAAGTTTTAAAGGATTATATTATTTAGTTTCAATTTATATAAGTGTTGAGACTTAAAAGTGAAATTAAAATTACTTAAAACTTTTAAAAACCCAATTAAGTTGGAAGTTCATAGTATGTCGTAGTAAAAAACTGACAACGATGTTGACTTCTTTTTATTCACCATAATATATGTACATAAAAATTTTCAAGATCAAATGTTTGAGCATTGTTCAAATAAATTAAATTAAACAATTATATATAACTATATATATATATATATATATATATATATATATATATATATATATATATATATATATATATATATATATATATATATATATATATATATATATATATATATATATATTTCTTATAAGACAAGTCACTGAAATAATATGTTTCAAGATAAATTATTTATCTTTTGTCATATTAATTTTTAGTTTTTTTTTTATTTTTCGTATATTGATTCACACATCTATATAACTTTTAATCTTTCCATTATATAATACCACCTATTAGGTTGTCTTATCCTTTAATCTTGATCATACCATGGTTTTCAAAATCTATTGTTAATCAATGGTTAAGTTCTCATAATGTTTTATCTCGAAGTTTCAATGGATTCTACTATTTTTTTTAGCTTTCAAAAGCATTGAAACTAAAAAAGATGAAATATTGAAATGACTTAAAAACTATTAAAACCTCAATTGGGTTGCAACTTTATAATACGTCGTGTCGTGTGTCATAGTTTAACGTGTGGTGACAACGTTGTAAATTTATTTTTCATTTTAATATGATTTATATTTATAAAAAAAAAAGTCAAATAGTAAATGTCTGAACGTCATTTAAAGTTTAAACAAATCTATTAATTTGTATTTATATAAATCTTATAATAGAAGTCATTTAATCAATAAATATCAAAATGAATTTTTATAATGTGCCACATTAATTTGAACAATTTTAGAAAAAACTAGAAGTGGGCACCGGTAGGTACCCATCAAAATATTACGAATTCAATCATAAAACTAAAACTAACTGTTCATGGAATGTTGCAATCGATGCTTAAGTCGGTTATAATCAATAACACAAAAGAACAAATATACGAGGGAAATGATTTTAACCTCTTTACTTATATATGTTTTTACCCTTGAAATTTGCTTCTTAAGCTATGTGAGATAAGAAACGAGTTAGTCTATTTATTTATTAGATGTTTGATTCTCCATTAGTTGTGTTTCTTAAATGATGTGAGATAAGAAAATAACACAAAGTAAAACATTATAAAGGAAAGTTTGATCCCACATAGTCATGATAAACCAATGTAAAAACCTTTTCATTATATAAATAAAGGTCTCTTTCAAATTAAAAGCAATTATATAAATCATTAATCATTTTTTATTGTTGGGAACATTTCCAAATAATTAAAGTTCAGGAAAATATATTCGAAAGTCTAAAACCGCATGCACCGCCCACATAATGCAATTCAAACTTTTCAAAATCTGAAATCGCATATGTGGTGTCGTGTGGTTTTTACTATATGTCGCATCGTGAACACTCAATTATCGTCATTAAAAGTGTATTTTCCAAGATATTTGAGTGACACTGAAAGCCATTGCTAAACTATGGAGAAATATTTACACTATCACTAAATTATAGTTCAAAGTTGTAGATTTCATCCATTTAGAAATTTATATTTCTATAATATGTAAAATATATTTTTTAATTATTTATAATTACTTATTAATTTTAGTTTTCTCTTTATTGTATAATTTTTATAAAGAATTATAATATTGAACATGAACCAATTTGGACATATTATTTAGAATTGATTTTTAATTTTTTTAGTATTTAAAATCATTAGTATTTTAAGCAAAATTTTCATTATTAAATGGTAGTATATTAGTATATTACTGATAACCAATGAGACTATTTAGAAAAAATAAATATAATAAAACATATGAAATTAATATTTTATGGAAGTAATCGTTATAGATTACTAAATATTTAATGTAGTTTTATATATCATTTAAACAAACTTTAAATAAAATCATAATTATAAGACAAAATAAATACAAAAACCAGAAAGCATACTGTTAATTTAAATTAAATACTTGAAATTGAAACATGACCAAATAAATAGTTTTTAATTCGATTTAGAAATAGATAAAAGTAAAACTATATCGAAATTATACAAAAAAATTATCCATGCGCAACCTATATGTAGATGCTATTAAAATCGTGTGATTCGAGATAACTATTCAAGTTGAACCATATTAATTTTAATTTTATTTGATGAATTGTATTCATTTAGTATAATCATTATAACTTTTTGTAATCCAAAATTTTGATACATGTATCTATATGGTCCAAAATCAAGCCAAAACATTTAATATCTCTTAGGAACACAATAAATCATAAATAAAATTTTAGAAGTTTTTGTTTTGACAATGTGAGATGTAATACCTGATGCTATCATTATTTTTTCTTGTGGTATACTTAATTTGATCCTAATGCCTAAATACAACTTTACAATTTAAGCTGGACTTCAAACCTTTAGTGTCATGGACATGTAAATGTAATTGTAAACGATGATGTAACACAATTAAGAAGGTGTTTGCGATTATATTTTAATTTTAATTAATGTATAAATTTGTGTCTTCTATTTTTTTAGTAATATAATATTAAAAGAAAATTTAGATCAGAGCCCTTTACATTTAGGCCTTATGTGAACTATAAACTACACATCCTAATGGCCACCGTTGTTTATTAGTATGAAATTTAATTGTAAACAACGATGTAACACAGTTAAGAAGGTGTTTGGGATTCCTTAAGTAATTTAATAAACACTTTTTGATAAAATATTATTTGCTTATCCGGTAATAAAAATGAATTTCTAATAAAAATTAAATTTGTTTACATGGTGACAAGAAAATATAAATGGGAAAATGATTTATAAGGGTAATTATGTTTCAAAACTGTTCAAAAAACACCATCCAAATTTGGTCTGTTCAAAAAACACCATCCAAGTAAGGCCTTTGTACAAAAAACACCATCAAAGTAAGGCCTTTGTACAAAAAACACCATCGAACTACATGTTTTGTTCAAATTTTACCCGATGGTAACCGGCTCTTGCAGGTTAAAGAATGACTTGGCCTAATACTTGGTGACCGGCCAAGTCATCCTTTAACCTGCAAGAGCCGGTTATCATCGGGTAAAATTTGAACAAAACATGTAGTTCGATGGTGTTTTTTGTACAAAGGCCTTACTTGGATGGTGTTTTTTGTACAAAGACCTTACTTGGATGGTGTTTTTTGAACAGACCAAACTTGGATGATGTTTTTTGAACAATTTTGAAACATAATTACCCTTATAAGTCATTTTCCCGATATAAATTGATAAGACGACTACATGGGCGATCTAGAAATACAT
>CM042017.1:38823375-38927884 GCA_023525715.1 Cichorium intybus | reverse complement strand
AAACTATATGAAATCCCCCTCTAGTTTGTTTTATTAGGAATTGTTTATCATCATAAGACCAAACAAAAGAGGATGGTCTTATATTGTGTTTGGTGTGCATTGGATTGAGATTAGACTAGGGTTGCAACTCGGGTCAATAGGACAAAAAAATTGTTTTTTTCTCTCGTCCAAAATAGGTGGAACAAAAGGGAGACTCGTTTGGGATATTGTCTATGCAAAATACGTGAATGCCTTTTGATATGGCCACTAAGTGTAAAGAAAGAAGAGAAAGAAGAGAAGAAATGGTGGATATGTTGCTGAATTTTCTATATCATTTTTAGTAAAAAATTGAGACTAACAACTATGAATAACAATGAGAAATTAGGAAACAACTTACCACAACTAGAACAAAGGAAACTAGAACGAAAGTAACTAGTCCGGACAATCCGAGTGCGGTGAAGTAGGGGTGTTTAAAATATCCGAAAACCGTTCCGATTTTTAGATTAGCCGAACCAGGTTTTTTTTTTTTTTTTTTTTTTTTTTATTTTACGGTTTGGTTATTCGAACAGTTAGAATCGGTCTGGTTATGGTTCACGTTTCGTACCATGGACAGTTAACCAAAAAATCGATTTTTTATTGCTTTAATATTATAACATTTGATTAAATATAAGATGTACAAATTATAGAGGGTTATTGAAGTGCAAAATTATAAGACAATGACATCATTTACTTTTTGTATTTATTTTTTAAACAAAACTTCATAAATAGTCTCTGTGGTTTTACAGGATATCAAGTTTCGTCCCTAACTATTTTTTATTTCACGGAAAGTCCCTATTGTTTTAATTTATATTCACGGTTGGTCCTTCACCCATATAAAAAGATTTTTATACCATTTTAATTTTGTTTTCCATTTTCTTTTAACTAATTTCATATTAAAAAAACCAAATTAAAGCAAACCCCATTAACACCACCCCATCCCCTTTTATCTTTGTCACCCACACACTCTCTCTCCCCTGCTCCATACCCAGCTCCACCACTACCTCCTACCGTGACTGCTTCCCCCTCCAATCCCCATCACCGCCACACACCAACCTCACCATATATCCACTGATTCCCGATTACAGTGCCGCTTTCAACTTCGAATAACAAATTTATACGAGTTGTACGATTCATCTAGATTTCAAGTTCGATTGAATCCAAGAACATTGCGTTATTCTTAACCAGTTCCTTCATCTGTAGAAATCGCATCAGCAACCCTGCAAAGTGTTATCAAATGTTGGTGCTTTCACGGTAGGCACAATGTTAGTCGATTTGTCAATTTTTAGCGTACCTTTGTGTGCTCTCGACTGCCATCAGAAAGTACTGAAATTGATATTGCAATTGGAAACAGATTTTATCTGAAATTGTAATCGAAATTGGTGTTTGGCAAACCTGTGATTTTGGCGATCCATGTGGAAATTGAAAGCTTTTGAAGTTGTAATCAGATGATGTCTGTTTGCCAGAGCCATCGCTATTTAGAAATCTCTAATTCGATGTCGCCATATTCAGAAATTGATAACGAACCTAAACTGGTGTGTCAATTGTCATCAGGTGATTGACATGAAATCACAAGATCTGTTCGATTTAAAGGTAGTTCGTTCAGATCTATACGCATACACACTCACCAAAATCCTAATATATTTTATAGTTATTTCATCCAAATCGTCTCCGTAACTTCACAAGCACAAATCCATTAAAATGGCTTCTCATTTCTCTCTCTAGATTCCATAATCCATTTATTGAGAGAAAGAGGGGGATTAATTTCTGATCTTGCTGTGTATATCAGTAAGAATCTGGATTGTGGGGTTTGTTGTTTTGACAAGAAATGGAAAGGAAACAAGGTTTTTTCTCTAGTTTAAGAGATGAAGTGCTCTGTGGTTTATTGCCGGCGAGGTCGCTTGGGAAGAGTCCGACGAGGAGTAGTTCACCAATGACGGGGTTTCTTCGACCGAAGTCTAAGCAGTTGCAAAGACCGGAGCAAATTTGGTTTGGTTGGTCCCTGTGGTTTTTCATGTTGCATCGAACAAAGTTGTTGTGGTCAAATTTGGTTTGGTTTCTTGTTACATGATGAAGATGAAGTGTAGATGGGGCGGTGAGGAGAGAGAGAGAGAGAGAGATGCGTGTGATTTGGGGATGGGATGGTGTGGGGTGGGGTTTTAATTTTTTTTTCTTTTTTTAAATATAAAATCAGTTTAAAGAAAAGACTAAATAAAATAAAAAGGGTAAATTAGTCATTTCATATGGGTGATGGACCAACCATGATAGAAAATAAAAACCACATGGACTTTCCATGAGATAAAAAATAGTTAGGGACGAAACATGAAACCACAGGGACCATTTATGAAATTTTGTCTATTTTTTATGATCAACTTTAAACTTAGACAAAATTGCAAAAATGGTCTCTGTATTTACCATTTTCATGTGGTTTTGGTCCAAAAACTTTTGGACTTGCATCAGTGGTCCAATTTCGGATATTTTTTGTGGTTTTTGGTCATTGTCGACTTGAAAAGACGATTATACCCCTTATATTTATTTTTTCTTTATTTTATATTAATTTTCATATTTTGGTTAATTGAAAATAAAAAAGACCCACCCACACATTCTCTCTCTCTCTCTCTCTCTCTCTCTCTCTCTTCGAGACAAAACCATCTACCGACCATTGACCACACACAAATCACCACCCACCCTCCCTCCAGTTATTCTTCCTCTTATCTCTCTCTTCCGGTCAATCGAAATGTTGGCTGACTTAGGCCGAAGGGTACGCCGCACGCGCCCCCTGCGTCCTCCACATCAGCAGCAAGGACGCGGCAAACACCGCGCCCCCCGCATCCTCGATAGCCGGCGTCCAGGGGCAGCCCTCCTGCGAACGCTGAAGACTTCCAATTCAAATAATTTGACCGTTTTTTTAGCCGTTGGAATTAAAAAAAATTCAGTTTTTTTTTTGCTTTCACTATATATATATATATATATATATATATATATATATATATATATATATATATATATATATATATATACATTTGAAACACATAATCACACACAATACACATCAATACACACATTTCTCACATACACATCAATAGACACACATTTTCAAATGGCTGGTATGGGAAATGGAAACAGTGCGGAAAATGGAAACGGTGCGGGAAATGGAAACCGTGCTCGGCATTGGACTCAACAAGAAGAGGCAGCGTTAGCGAGGGCCTGACTCATCCAAAGTGAAGACCCCGATGTGAGGAGTCACGCTCACGGTTTCTGGCAACGTGTTGCGGATTCGTTTCACACCATTTTGGGCGTAAATGAATATAGGAGTAAAGATCATATTTGCTTCAAATGGAGGAATTTGTCATTTAAAGTGTATAACTTTGAACGACTTATGAAGGCGAACCGCCACAAGGGGGTCACCGACGAACAGATCCTTTCCCAATCGTTGGAAGAGTATCGGGCGATGTACGACAACGATTTCACACATATGGATGCGTGGAATGTCTTGAAAAATGAACCTTGATTTCACGGATATCGTGTCTAGGATTTTAATTATCGTATTTTGTGTTTTAATTTATCGTATTTTGTGTTTTAATTTATCGTATTTTGTGTCGGGCAGATTATCGGATGTGTACATGGGAACCAACGTAGGGAGGAATGGTCAACACTATGTGTTCATTAGATTTCTGGAGGTTGAAGATGTTTGGGCTCTTGAGAAAAGGCTTGACGGGACGACGATCAAAGGAAAAAGCCTTGCAGTCAATCTTTCGAAACACGGAAGGAAGCCATTACCCATCCGTGGCAGTAATCGGCAAACCAAGATCTACCCTAAACCTCAACCTGGCCATTCTGGATTACGAGATCATAGATCATACGCGGAAGTAATGAATCATGGAAGATCAACAGGTGCGTTCACTTATCCCCGGCCGCCTAGCAATACACGGTCGCACCCACCCCCACCACCTCCTCCGCCAAAGCCATCGCCGACTCCGATTGTTATTAGTCAAGAACACGACACTCATTACTGGCTACGGAAAACATCGTTGATTGGAATCGCGAAGTCGTTAAACCACCTCGGTCATCTACCAAAAATCATTGGTACTCAAAAAAACTTTCGATCCAGAGATAAAATATTTAGGAGGGTTCAATGTTCTTCTTGAGTTTGGCGATTCAGTTAACGCGGAGAGATTTTTGGAGAATACCAATAGATGGAAGGACGCTATCGTAAGCTTAGATTGGGCAGACAAAGTAAACATTGTTCCAGGAAGGGTGGCTTGGATTAGGATCGTGGGACTCCCATTACGCTTATGGGGACAGAAGAACTTTGCCAGTATAACAAATCAATTTGGTGAAACAATTGCTCCATTCGATAAAGTTTCCCAGCGTGTAGACTTATCCTGTGCCAAAATTGGGATAATTACTAATAGACATACTCGGATAAATGATGAAATTTATATAGCGTACGGTAAGGAAACTTTCAAGATAGGCATAGTTGAATTTGACGAAGATTGGTTTCCATTCAGATTTGATCCCACAGAGATCTTCTATGAGGACGATTATGGTAATGACGTTATTCGGAAAGATAATTGTGAAGGCGACGAAACAGACGGGGAAAATAATGATGAGACGGAGGAGGGGGAGTTTGTTCCTGAAACTCCGATCACAACGCCACAAGATGAACCAGAACCCGTACCAATGCAGGTAATGGTCGAGAAGGGTATCGGCGATTCAGGGGAACATGTGTATGAATCTGAGAAAGAGAAGATGGCGTCGGACCCGGTGAATACGACGTTGCCGCTGCCGGAGGAAGGATCGGAGATACCTACGGACGCCGAGGAAGTTGGAATGCCACGAAATAATTTGGGGAGAGAAGAGAACTCGCAGAAAGAGACGATGCATTGCATGGGGTGCACGAGGAACGAAGACACGTCACCACCTAGGAAACTAGCTGCAATTATGACAGACAAACTTATCCCCACTCCTTTAATCCTTACAGCCTCAACTTCTTTTAATTGCGGTTCAAAGAAAGCTGTTGGGCCGGATCCTTCAACACCTCTTGGGTTTAGAGATCTTAATGGGCTCCCTCAAGGTTGCTTCGGTCCATTCCCATCCACGCCTAAGTTCAGGTCGGGTAGTTCTCAAGCTTGTGATCCCGATTTCAGTAAACCGCTGGGTAAAAGAAAAAGATGTATAACAGGCGGATTAAACCTTTCCCCAAATTTCATCCCCTCTATGCCAAACTTATCTAACCTAGATTCTCCATTACCCACTGTCGAAGGTACAATAGACCCAGCTGAAGGTACAAATCCCAATAACATCGATCATGGTGCAACCACAAATAGACCTCTATCGGAAGCAGACAAAACGGTGGAAATTGGCAAACGGGTGGGATTTGATATTGAAGCAGACAATCCCATCCTGTTGGAAGTTTTGGGCGAAGCTGGCGAGAACAACGGTCCCCAATGAATTGCATGACCCTAAATGTAAGAGGAATTGGAGAAGAATACAAAGTTGCATGGGTTAGACGTCTAAAAATTCGCTACAGATGCAACTTTATCGGTATTCAGGAAACACAAATCAGAGAAACTTCTAGAATTGATGTCGAAGGATGTTGGGATCAAACTGAGTTCGAGCACGCTGCTATACCATCGTGTGGTAGGTCGGGTGGACTATTATGCATATGGGATGTTGCTGTGTACAATGTTACGGAGGTAATTCGTTCAAAACATTTTATTATCACAATTGGAAGATGGGATGGGATACAGGAGACTACCATTTGTGCAAACATTTATGGCCCGCATAATCAAAACGACAAGAAGGAATTATGGGAGAAGTTAGCTCAGATAAAAAGCGAAAAACAGGGGATTTGGATCCTTATGGGAGACTACAACACGGTTCGAAGGAGAGACGAAAGATACAATTCCAATTTTTGCCCATCCTCTGCCTTTTGGTTTAATAGATTCATCGACAGGGCAGGTTTGCATGATCTTCGAATGGGGGGACATCGGTACACTTTCTTTTGTCAATCAGACAGAAAATTGAGTAAATTAGATCGTTTTCTAGTTTGCTCAAATTTTGTCAACCTGTTTCCGTTTGCATCGGTGGTGGCACAGCCTAGAGAAATATCCGATCATTGCCCTGTCACACTACAAACAGCGACAACTGACTTTGGCAGGCCTCCTTTTCGTTTTCTTAATTCTTGGCTAAACAGGGAGGGATTCGATCAATTCATTAAGACCACGTTAGTAGCGTTCAAAGGATATGGAGCATCGGATGCATATTTAGCTGCCAAATTAAGATTTCTAAAAGAGGAAATTAAAAAGAAAAGAGCATGTGATTATTCAAAGGAAACCGATGAACTAAGAAGAGCAAAGGAGAAGATGAAAGAAATAGACGTTCTTGGAGAAACAAGAGATTTGACAGATGAGGAATTTCGAGAAAGAAGAAATTGCTTTCAGCGGATTGCAGAGTTAGAGAAGTGGGCGATTCTTGACTTAAAGCAAAGATCAAGAATTAAATGGGCGGTAGACGGAGACGAGAACACACGCTTCTTTCATGGGTTTGTGAACAATAAAAAACGCAAAAACAGGATTAATGGATTGATTGTTGAAGGGAGATGGTGTACCGACGCAGACGAAATAAAGAAAGAAGCCTTCACCTTTTTCCAGGATAAATTCAGAGAAAGATGGAAACACAGGCCTAAATTAATCAGTGAATATTTTCGCCCACTTAACTCAGAACAAAGAGATATGTTGGAGGCTGCGATTGGTCAGGAGGAGATTCGGAAGGCGGTATGGGATTGTGGTTCGGAGAAAGCACCGGGACCCGATGGATACACGTTCAAATTTATTAAAAGATACTGGGAGACATTGAAAGGAGATATAATAGCCCTTGTAAGGTATTTTGAGGAATATGGAAGTTTATCCAGGGGTTGCAATTCCTCCTTTGTGACCTTGATTCCAAAGATAAAAGACCCTCAAAAGTTAAGTGATTATCGACCGATTAGCCTAATCGGTTGCCTATACAAGATAATCTCCAAGACCCTTGCCAATCGATTGAAGCATGTCATTGGCTTTTCGGTTGGCGATGTTCAGTCTGCGTACGTAGCTGGACGAAACATTCAAGACGGGCCACTTATTGTGAACGAACTATGCTCCTGGGCGAAAAAGATAAAGAAGAAACTTCTACTTTTCAAGGTTGACTTCAACAAAGCATTTGACTCTGTCAATTGGGAATTCCTGGACTCATTACTTGATCAAATGGGTTATGGAAACAAATGGAGGTCTTGGATGCGTGGATGCCTAGGGTCTGCACGTTCGTCAATACTTGTGAATGGATCACCAACGGAAGAATTCCAAATGGAGAAGGGGGTGAGACAGGGAGACCCACTCTCCCCGTTCTTATTTATTCTAGTCATGGAAGCGTTAAATGTTGTTATGAAGGCAGCGTGCAACAATGGAATCTTTCAAGGAGTCAAGATACCTCAACAAAACATCACAATATCACATTTATTTTATGCAGATGACGCATTATTCATTGGCGAATGGACGGAAGAAAACATTAAAAATCTAGCAAGACTCCTACGTTGCTTTTACGTGTCATCCGGCCTAAAAGTTAATTTTAATAAATCGCGAGTGTATGGAGTGGGGGCGGACCAGGAGGAGGTAGACAGGTGGGCTGCACCATTGGGCTGCGAACCATCTCAATTACCTTTCACATATTTGGGCTTACCGGTAGGAGCCAATATGAATCTAAAGAAACATTGGAAACCGGTAATGGAAAAGATACAAAATAGATTGTCATCATGGAAGGCACATAGTCTATCAATGGGGGGGGGGAGATTAACCCTTGCGAAGGCAGTGCTGGGAAGCCTTCCATCCTATTATTTCTCCATCTTTGTGGCTCCTGTGGGTATTATCAATTCCTTGGAAAAAATACGCAGGAGATTCCTGTGGGGAGGGCAAGGTAACAGGAACAAGATAGCATGGGTGGCATGGGATAAGATTGTGAAGTCTAAAGAAGCAGGTGGCCTAGGGCTCGGGTCTTTAAGAGCCTTCAATTTGTCCCTGGTTGTAAAATGGTGGTGGAGGCTCAGGAATGATGGAGATGCAATGTGGTGCAAAATCATCAAAGGACTACATAATATTGAAAAAAAAACCGACTAACAGTATTTCTAATAATTCTATTAGTGGTGTTTGGAAAAATATTGCAGGTGTTGCAGAGGAGCTAAGGAAGTTGGAGATAGACATAGCGGAGGTGATCAAGAAGGAGGTCAATGTAGGCAACGAAACCATGTTTTGGTTAGATACCTGGTGTGGAGCAGGTACTCTAAAAAGCGCCTACCCCAGTTTGTATCAGTTAGAACGAAAGAAGCATTGCAAGGTGACAGATAGAATAAAGACAGATGGGAGCTTTAATTGGAATTGGCGGCGCAATACTTCATCAACCACACAGGAAAGTGATCTTAACCAGCTTATTACAAGAATTGGAGACTTTGTACCTACTGCTATTGGAGACAGGTGGAATTGTGGCATAACGGAGGATGGAATTTATCGTGTTAATGCGCTAAGATACATGATTGATTGCCCACAACCATCTATACCGAACTCGGAAGTGATAAAATGGACTCATGATGTTCCTTTGAAGGTGCTATGTTTTATATGGCGAGTGAATCTTGGGCGTATCCCAACGGCGACTGAACTATTAAAAAGGGGTATTCTGGTTAATTCCACCATATGTACGTATTGTTCGAATGAAGACGAAGACCCCATACATGTACTTTGGAGATGTTCTTTTGCCAAGACGGTGTGGGAGTGGGTATTGAAGTGGTGTGATATACCCATCCCCACAGTTCAGAATATATGAGATCTAATTAAATTCGCAGGAACACGGGGGCCTCTCAAGGAGGAATAGAAGAGATCTGATCTCGATTTGGTATGGCACTCTATGGTCTATATGGAAAGGTCGATGTGATTGGTTTTTTAAACAAATCCGATCCTCCCCGACCAAAGTTGCCGACAATATCAAATCCATGGTCTTTACTTGGGTGAAGCATCGTAGAGCTAGATGTCATTATAAATGGTCCGATTGGTGTTGCAATCCATTTTCGTGTTGACGAGTTGGTCTTTTGTATTTGTTTTGAACTCTGCTCTTTTCTTTGTTTTGATACTGTGTTTTTTTGTGTGCCCCGCCTAGTTCCTTGCTAGGTGTTTGACTCTTTTAATATATTTGCCGGTTCCAAAAAAAAAAAAAAAAAAAAAAAAAAAAAAAAAAAAAAAAAAAAAAAAAAAAAAAAAAACCACTACCCACACAGCGAGTGATGATACCTTACGAGCAACCATTAATTTATGGGTTTATCTTGGAAAGAGAGATTACAACCTATTGATGAATACTTATTGAATAATCGAAGTGATTACAACCTGTCGATGACACTTTTTGGATCACGAAGTTGACACAAATTTAGCAAGTGTACTCGTTAAATCTGCAATGTCCACAAACTCAACAAGCTATGGAGATGGCGATGGAAAATGGAAAGAAAATTGCACTGTGGGAAGATGATCACAAAGTCGATGACAAAAACATACCACACACAAATCACCACCCACCCACCCCCGCTTCTTCTTCCTACAAATCTAGCCACCGGAGACCTACAAATCTAGTAATCGGAGACCTGTAACTTTGTCGATCTCAATCACCACCTCCCCAAAGACTTCTATCGCCATCTCTGTCCAGAGACCTGCAACTCTGTCCATCTGCATCGCCACCTATGCTGAAAATAGCGGATTGACCGTAAGCTGAAGAGAGCGAAGTTTCACGGTGAGCAGATGATGCTCAGATCTCTTTGGCAGCGAGGGACTCTGTAGCCACCGCGGGAATGGAAGAGGATGATGAACTGTCGCCCAGTGGAGATAGAGGATCATTGTGCCTAGTTGAGTTAGGGTTAGGGATTGCAATTTCTTCCCTCAACGTCGAATCCTGCACAAATCCTTTCCTTCTCCTATACGCCATAACAATCCGGTGGTTTTCTAGAGGCGGCAAGGTGACCGTCAAATTGTGGTTGGTTTTTGCGAGGTGACTGGTTGCACAGTTTCTTGGTGGTGGGATAGAGAGAGAAAGAGAGATATAGAGAGGAAAGGGGTGTGATAGAGAGAGAAAGGTGAGTGTCGTTATTTCTAAATGAATGTCGTTATTTTTGATATTAATTAGAGTAAACTGCAAATTTGGTCCATGTGGTTTGCACAAAAGTGTGACTAAGGTCTAAAAAGTTTTGGATTTGCATGAGTCGTCCAAAAAGCATAAAGGTTTGTGGATTTGGTCCTTGTCAAACATTAAAAGACTATAATACCCTTTTGATTTGTTTTTTCATTTTTTATATTTATTTTAGAAATTTTATAATTAAAAAGGTAAAAAATAAACACCCTTCCACCCACGTGACTCTCTCTCTCTCTCTCTCTCTCTCTCTCTCTCTCTCTCTCTCACCCTTCATCAGTTCATCTTTCAACGCACGGTCTCTCTTCTGCTTTCACTCACATTCTCTTCCCCTTTTCTCCACCAAACCTGTAAATGAGAAAAAAAAGAGAAATCTCAAACTGGGTCTGTATAGCGGGTTAGGCGTGCAGTCAATAACAGGTGAAATCTCTATTTTTCTCTTCTCCTTCTTCCTCCTCTTATCTTCCGACTCAATCGCCACCACCGTCTCTGTGAGCCCTAGTTTCGTTGAAGATCACATGTGGCTCAACGGCAAGGTACACCTGAATCACCAATCATTCGACTCAATTGGAGAGGGTTACCCGACTGTCTCTCTCTCCCTCATCCTCGTTTCTGCTTCAGATTCAAACCACGATCACACACACAATCAACGTAGAAGTAAAAATGACTGAAAACGGTAAGGGTGTCAAAAACTGAATTCGACCTCTGAAAACGGTAAGGGTGTCAAAAACTGAAAACGATCACACACACAATCAACGGGTTCTTTTAGATACCATCAGCCATGGAAGCAATTTGAAAGCAATTTGTTCATCAGCCATGGAAGCAATTTGTTCATCAAAAATTCGAACCATATTCCACCCTCGGATCCTCCTCCATCGATGGTAGTTGTAGAAAAATCCAAACTTGGATTCCCAGTAATCTTCTTGCGCTTTAACATTAATTCCCCCTGAGAGGGTATTTATAATTTCCTTCAACACAATTAGAGGAATCTGATTTTCTAGCATGATAAAATCTGTTGCATCTATTTGGAAACTGATGATCAGAATAAGAACCAAGTTGATCAATCAAGAATAGACCGTCAATAGCGAATAACCAGGCCATTGTCTCATCATCAGCATCAAGATACAAATCGTAGCAAGCACAGATAATCGGAACGATCTCTCTGATTTTTTCTACTACTTTGTCTTCATAGTCTTGAAATTGATGAGGCTTTAGTACCATTTTCATGGACGTGAGCTTGTTCTGCTCCATATTCTGATAAAGCTCTCAGGCTGAAAATAGACTTTAAGCTGGTTTTGTGAAGCAGCTTCCCGACGAATATGGTGGTAAAGAGAGAGAGAGAGAGAGAGAGAGAGAGAGAGAGAGGGGGGGGGGGGGGGAGAGAGGGGGGAGATACGTTTGGGGATGGGGTGGGCCATGCCTTATTTATTTCTATTATTTTTAAATTAAAAAGATATTAAAATAAATATAAAAATGTAAAAAAGACATTAAAAGGGCAAAAGAGTCTTTTTAACTTTTTCAGGGACCAAAACCACAAAAGTTTTCAGTTTTTGGACCGGTGGTGCAAGTCGAAAAGATTTTGAATCTTACCCACAGTTTTTAGTAAAGCACAGGGACCAAATTTGCAGTTTACTCTATTAATTATGAAGTTTTTAGTTTTGAAACATATGTTTTAATTCGTAAACAGTTAATAGGTTAACTGCATTACCTAACTGGAAAAATAAATTAATCAAAATCCAATTTACTGGGTTTTTCGGTTTAGGTGGTTTTTCGGTTTAATTAACCGTTCGTTCCGGTTAACCTTTCAAAATATGATTTGGTTCGATTAACCATCCATAAACAGTCCTACGGTGAAGAGGTCGAGCATGGATCGTTTCTTTGCCTTTAGGGGCCATTGAGGGATAAGTCTTTGAAAATTGTCACTATCAAGGATAGTCTTTGGAAAAAAAACATCTTTGATTCTCCTAAGTTTTGGATTTAACAATGTATTAACGCTAGAAAAGTTTTGCATCGAGGTGGCAAGCAAACCGGCAACAAGTTATTCTTTTAAAAATTATATTCATTGATCTTGTGGTAATAAGATTACTATGCATGATCTGTTAGACTTTATTAAGAAGCTCCATAGCCTTTGGTGCAAGGAAATCAAACCTGAATGATATAATCACATGTTGATTTTGCTTTTCTATCTCATTCGATCATCTCATTTTGGTTTGTATCATGACCTTGCTGCCGATTTTATAAGATTAAAAACAAACTTTTTATTTGATGTTTGTGAAACAAAATGTTCTGTTCAAATGCATTAATGTTTAAAAATAAAACATGTGAAATAAGTTCTTCAAAGAAATATGCTAACTTTGCATGGAAATGTATCAGACTCTTGCATGGAATTTTTGGTGGTTCAAACTTGCATTAAACATAAAATGATAAAACCAAACCTTGCATTGAATAAAAATCAAAACAGCTTAAGTTTTAAAACTTGAAATCGTTGGCATTTTTGATGATTGCGTTTTAATATCTTTAAATCTCTCCCTCTTCATCTCTAGTTGTATGTGCATCTTATTTATTTATTATTTATTATTTTTTTCTATTTCTGGGTGTGTCTAAACAATCATCATGAAGCCAACCAAACCACATGCCATGTCTACACATTCTTTTTTTTTTTTTTTTTATCTCTCGGCATTCTTCAAGAGACAAATCTTCCACCTTTACTTTTCATTTATATCTTTAAACCTCCACCATTATCATTCTTCAATTCTTTTTCAAAGTTTAATCTCAAGATAGTTGCTCTTTTGGCATGCATGAGATGTAAGACATAAACAGCACAACTTGTGCATTGATGTCTTAATCATGGCTTGCCTTTTCTTTATTCTTTTCTCCTTTATTATGCTCGGCTTTTAGAAGCAAATCGAACATATACCTTGTTTCATAATTCTTCTAATATATAACATTTTTTTTTAATGTAAGACCCGTCTTCAAGAAGTAGTGTTTAATTATAAAAATATGAGTTTTGGGTGAAAAGGGGGATAGCGACGCTATCCGGGCCAGATCGTGCATGCGTACAATCAGAGATAGCGACGCTATCCGCCGCTGTTTGCACCAAAACCCTAGATTTCGGGTTTTGGGCCTTATTTAAGGGTTCTAAACCCTAGGTAGCCGTCATTTTCACTCATTCCATCCTTGGAAGCTCTGAAATCGTTCTTGGAGGCTTGAGAGAGAGTTTTTGGCTTAGAGCTTGCTTAAAGATCACTCTTGAAGAAGGAGGATTGTAGTGGTGAAGCTTGGGCATTCTTTCAGCTGAGGAATCAGATTCAAGACTAGTTCTGGACCATTGTAAGTGCAAAGCAAAGTCTCCACCTTTTGGTTATTAAAGGCTTTATCTTGTAGTTTGAGTTGTATTTTATGACATTAAAATGAAGAGATGGTCCATTTTCTGTGTTGTTTATGGATTAGAATGATAAAGGTCTAAACTTTATGTCCCTAGTTGCATCCCTTTAGCTTTTGAGTTAGTTTTGGGAGTGAGCCAAGCTCTTTTAAGGGATTTACTTGAAGCTGGTGGTTAGTTTCAAGTTTTTGGACTTAGGTTTTGAGATTTGGACATACATGGCCATTAAGGTGACAACTTTATGAGTCTATGCTAGTGTTGGGTAAAGTCTGGAAGAGCTTGACTCTTGGCTGAATGGATTAAGTGCTTAATGAGATTTTGGAGAAAACCACGGATAGCGACGCTATCTATGGGGATACTGGATAGTGATGCTATCCGTCGCGAAGTCCCCATATTGAACCGTGGTGATAGCGACGCTATCGACACTATCTTGATTGTTGATCGTTGACTTTGACATTTGACCGTTGACTTTTTGACTAGTTTGACTTTTGGTCAAACTTGGGAGATTCAGGATACCGATCTTAAAGGTTTATCCTGTTTAGGATTTAGGATTTGCTAAGTTGCGTTTATCCTTATTAGGAGGTTCATGTTGTCGGAATCCGAGGACACGCGCATGGAGTGCATTTAGCTTGGCGGATCAGGTGAGTTTTCTCGGTATACTATGGGTGATGTTACATGCATAATTAGCCTTATACTATTATATGTAGCAATGTATGTTTAAGCTGGGTGTGCCTTACGTTATTTAACTGAATGATTGTTATTAGGGACCCGCTGGGTCAAATTGTATGCTTAGGCTTTTTGTGCTGCTATGTGTTAGTCGTTGGATTTGTTATTGCGACCGAAGAATGATAACTGATCGGGGTGAGCCTGAGAGTCCAAAAAATTAGTTGATTCAGCAACGGACAGAACATGGTGAGCCCGTGAGTCTTTAGCCGAAGCGGATTGAGGTGAGCCCAAGAATGATCGTGCCTTTTGTAATGGATGGTGTGATATTTTGGGGAACTCACTAAACTTTGTGCTTACTCTTTCACCCTAATTGTTTTTCAGGTTTTTATTGGATTGAGCTTTGGAGCACAGTGCGACCATATTACATCTGATATATTCGGTGTTCAGGTCTTCCGCTGGATAATGTTGCAACTACTTTGATAAATACAGTTTTAAATGTTTTAAATATCGAATTCGGATCAATTGATTTATTTTCCAACTCGTTTTAAGTATTCGAACCGTTTTTAAAAATGAAAATTTTATTACAGAAATTGGGACGTTACATTTAATGTCCATTTGCATATCACTTGGATGATACATATCAATTTGAGTATCACTTGGATGATATATATGTCATGCATGGGGTGTAAGACATAAATATCATAGTATCATTCTTTAAAACAACCCAAGCATGTCTTTTTTGCTTTTCTCTTCTCGACCAAGAAGCAAGAATGAAACACACACACATTTGTTTTTTTTTCTTTTCTTTTGCTTAGTTGCATTATATGTCACGTGAGTGATGTATCTTCTTTGTTTGAAATCAAGTTGTTCATGGGGAAGAGGAGGATGGTGTTCATTCTTTGAATTATGTTTGAACAAGTCCTTTTATTTCATTTTGGATATTGATTTGAAATGTATGGTATGCGTATGGCGTGTTGATTTATTTAGTATTGAATTCATGAGGTAAAAATAAAATGTGGAAAAAGAGATTAGGTATTAATAAAGATTTGGTATAGTGAAAATTTATGATAACAAGTAAAATTAAAAATAAAAATAAAATAAAATGGTAAATATTTTAGGGTAAAAGATAAACGGTTTAGGTTAAAAATAAAAGGGATGCTTTTAGAGATAAAAGAAGAAAAGAAAAGGGTTTTCTAGAATGGTTTTAAGGTTTATGCGGTGGTTTTAAACAAAAAAGTGGATTAAAGAAAAATCTAAAATAAATAATTAAGGAGATAAAATAAGGTTTAATGTCGAATTTAGTCATTTAACTTTCTGATTTGTGTTTATTTGGTCATTTAATTTTGTTTAAGTTTTAAAAGGTCACCTAACTTTTTATTTATTTATGAAATGGTCACTA
This sequence comes from Cichorium intybus, assembly GCA_023525715.1. Lineage (NCBI taxonomy): Eukaryota > Viridiplantae > Streptophyta > Magnoliopsida > Asterales > Asteraceae > Cichorium > Cichorium intybus. The sequence continues at coordinate 38,912,225 of CM042017.1, read as the reverse complement.
TGACTAGTTATAACCGGTCATAGTGACCATTTCAGAAATAAATAAAAAGTTAGGTGATATTTTAAAACTTAAGCAAAGTTAAATGACCAAATACGCAAAAACTAAAAAGTTAAGTGGCCAAATTCGAAGTTACATTTTTTATATTATATTCTAAATACCAAACAAAAAATAAAGCTTTAACAATTTTGGAACTTGTTTATTTACAATAATGATGTTTATTGGTTGTAGATATGATAATGACTAATTTCCGTTCATCTATTTAAATCTTGGTTAATTTTAAAATATATTTTATCTTCAACACATCACTTGAAAATAGACTATTAGTTAAACTAATATGGATCCTACAAGTTTAAAAAGTATTTAAATGCCAAATACATTAATTGTTTTATTAGGTAAAAAACTACTTTTTAGCATAATTTTGTAACAATATTAAATATATGGTTATTTAAGCAAAATTAGAAATACACAAAAGAGTGTTGAAGAGTTAAGTTGATCCAACACAATGCGTTTGAGTCATGGTAATATAATTACTCGTGTCAATATGTTATTCAACCGGATTAATCGTCATTAATCAAGTGTTTTATGTAGTTTGAAAATTGTTGAATCTTTATTTTTTGTTTGATATTTAGAATATAATATAAAAAAGTGTTAAGGTCGCATTTGGTGACTTAACTTTCTGGTTTTTGATCATTTAGTCACTTAACTTTGTTTAAGTTTTAAAATATCATCTAACTTTTTATTTATTTCTAAAATTGTCACCATGACCGGTTATAAACGTCACAGTGACCATTTCAGAAATATAAAAAGTTAGGTAACCTTTTAGAATTTAAACAAAGTTAAGTGGCCAAATGAGCACAAATCAGAAAGTTAAATGACCAAATTCGACTTTAACCCATAAAATAACAATACCCCATAAATTAAAATCATATTTCACAAGACCATATAATTAAAAAGATTTCAATTTGATCAATTTAATTATAAAACAAAAATTAAAAGAAATTAAACATAATTTAGCGTATATGTTGAATTTTATAGCTGCATAGATTGCTCAAAACACATTTTTAATAAAAATTACATCATAATATGAAACATAAAAAATAAGTTATCATATTAAACAAATAGATGAAACATGTTACTTTTTATGTTTAGCCTTAAATAAAAAACACCAACTACAAGCATACAAAGTCATACAGAAATTTACCAAATATTCTTGATGTATATTGAGGTGTGGATAGTAGCCAAGTAGGAATTACAACCAATGGGGCTCACAGAATATACAAAAAGGTTAGTGGTATCTTGTGGGACAATTGATAGTGCTTCGTATTTGGTGGTCGTTTATGTCTAAGGGGGTGTCTAAGGCTGCTTATTTAACACAATATATGTTTTGATAGAATTTCTTATCAACTTATATAATGATGAAAAGTAGTTTTAGAATAATGTTTAGATTAACTTATTTGGTGGGAAAATGTTATTAGTATTTATTTTGAACAACTCCCAAACTACTCCTAATTTACACCTATGTCTCCAATGAGACTAGAACTGTCGACCCCTTAAAAAAGGAACACCTTTTCAAACACCTAATGCCGCTAGTATATAAGCCTTTTGGTAGAAAATGTTATTAGTTGATAAGTCATATGGTTTAGATTAGCTTATAAGGTAGTTCGGTCTTTTTTGGTTGAATAAGTCATAAGTTGTTTTTGTAAGTAAGGGGGTTATGTCCCTTAAAAAATAGCTTATTTGCTTTTGCTGAAAAGTAGTTTTCAAAAGTCCTTATTATCTTGTCAAACACTATTTTTGACTTGTTAACTTTTTGAAAAACTAATAAGTCAATAAGCTAGTTTCATAAGCAATCCCAAAAACATCCCCTAAAATCATTTAGTCTTATTCTAGAAAAGGTAGCACGTATTTCACACATTAGCTCTTCTATTAAAAGGAGGCTCTATGCTTAAATACTAGATTTTATTGAATACAAATTATCCGACTTAGACTAGGTGTTATACTCACTTGCAAGGGCCGATGTGCTGATTTGGACCATCGGCCCTAGAGGAAACACCATGCCACCTAGGCCGACCAGACTGAAAATCGACCCTGCCAGTGTGATAGCCCCAATAGGCCTCTCTCTACCCCCTTCAAATTTAATCGTTGCCAAATAGTAAAAAAACTAAGAAAATTGCTTTTATTTTTTTAACTCGCAAAAACACATTATTAAAACTACACATTTTTATGATGAGTTTTGATAAGCTAAAAACGATCATTTTGCGTAAAACAAATTTAAGCGGCAAACAAAAGTGATTTTAAAATAACTATTATTTTAAGATCATTTTAACAAAACCATCGAGAGGATCCAATTACATAATATAGAAAGATTATTTGACAACCATAGGATGTAAAGAAGACAACATTTGAAGACTTTGATCCCACTTGTGTAACACCCCATCTTTCATACACCTTAATTGGTGTTATCGTTATTAAAAATAAAACACTATAAGTAAATTTCGTACTTTAAAAAAAACTTTTCTCATGACTTTAAATCATGTCTTTTAAAACTTTGGTCCCAACAAAAACATTTGAGTTTAAAAATATTAAACAATTATGGAGGTTACAAACTCAGATCACAACAACCATGATAAAGCAATGAAACATCTCAAAGCTATGTCCCACAACATATCTACCGAAATTTCGGCATGACCTCTGGGCTAATCGGATAAAAACCATACCGACTCGATTCAATAAAAATAGCCCATAAAACATGGGACATAGCCAAAACATCACAATACATCTACAAGGGAATTCTAAACCATAATCATAACATCCATTGCTTACATAACATAACTATACCGTATTAAAGTAACTCTATCTTCTGATCCTCTTTTCTATCTATGTCCACATGAGAGCTTCTAAGTCCTTTCTTTCTATCTTCTGATGTCAATCTTCCCGTTCCTGAGTACATAGCATTTAAAACAAATATACATAAGACAAATATGTTTCGTGAAATACGTGAGTTTTAGACTCAAAACATTTGTAAGCATAACATATATCATTATCAAAACCTTTATAATCAAATCATGTATTGAAATTTTTGTTAGATAGTTCATAAACGAATCATATCATAATACTTGTTGCCAAAACATTTATAATTGAAACATATTACCCATTTGCTTGTAAAGCCTTTCCATAACAAATTAAATAACAATCTTACCAACATAAGACTTTCATTACTTAAACTTGACTGGTATTCAACCATAACTGGATTTTTATACTTAGGGCATTATTTACCTTAGGTGGTACCCCAATTCTACTTTAGACTAGGATGGAAAGAACAAAATCAATCCACCCTAGCATATTATACTTTTATGACATCTACTTCGCGAAGGGGTGGTGACCCCAGTAGACGCCTCTAGATTCTCTTACGGGAACATCATGGCCCGGGCGAAAGTAGGTAACACATTGACTTGCATTGCAACATTCATTCATATCTCAAATATCAGTCATTTAAAACATAACATTACTTGTCATCAAAGTACTCATTTGTAACACATTAAGGCTAATGCCAAAACATTCTTTTCAAATCATATTCGGCTTAATGCCAAAACATAGTTTCAAAACATATTCGACTTAGTGCCAAAACATACTTTCAAAACATAACATTAAACTTTCATAAGCATGACATGGATGGTAAAGCTTTCATATAAATTCACATTTAAAAGCCACATAAAACTTTATAAATACTAACTAATTCAAGCTTTAAAAACCATTTGGAAAGACCATTACTCATAAAACATTTAGCATAACATAAGACATTCAATATTTGAAACTTGTTGCTATGTACCCCATAAAAATCCTCATGTACTCACCTCGATAGCTAGGTATGTCTAGCTACAAAGATCCACTAGCTCTTGACTCTACTTGCTTCCAATCATCTATCAACCTCTATTGATTTAATAAGAGGTTAGTACATACTACACAACTAAACACATAATCTTTACCAAAACATACATGAACTCTTTCTAACATCATCTAATTTCATTTCAACCTTTAAGTATGATTCATAAGACATAATAATCATATTGGACACTTTTACCCCTCTTTCGTCCCACTTAGACTAATTATAGTGTTTGTTGGGTTCTACTAGGTTATTTTAGCGACATTCAACTTAATTACTTGTTTATAAGTTCACAATCTCATGCCATCTAAACAAGTTACTAATTTCCAACATATATCCAAATAAATTCCAGATTCCGATTCCAAATGTACATCTCAAATCTTGCGTTTTACCATTGATTCCATAAATTTAAATATATGAAATCAAAACATAAAGATGTTCTAAGATTCAAGTTTTAAACTTAATTAACTTTCTTTTACATATCTTCCTAGACATGTATCAAACAAAAGATAATATCACACTTTTTCTTATATTTCCATACTAAATTTTGATAAAATGTGAAAATTTGACTTACTAAAAGTCAATATAACTATTCATCATATTCGACCTCAAGAACACGAAATATATGTTCATTTGATGCTCTTTGAACCCATTACATTTTCTGTTCAAGATTAACTTTCAGCAAAAGAAACCAATTCCATAACTTTCAACCTCAACAAGAACCACATAAAGTTCATATGTTCAATATTAAACCACATAACCTAAATGTTCAAGCTGATTTCTAACATGACTTATGCGTTTCTTAACACATCTCATACCAAATTTGACATGCATTCAAGAATTCTCAGTTCAAGTTCATAATATGAAATTAGGTCAAAATAATACCTTCATATTGCTGCCAAATCTGATTTCAAAGATGTTCTTTTTGTCAATTTAGTAAGAAATCGGACCTAAAGGATTGTTCCTAATCGAACCACAACCCTCCACCCTCGAATGTAGCACCGTCGGCTACCGCCTTCGACGTCTTCATCCTCCGATCAGCACTGTTTCCGGCCGCCTTTTCGCTTCTCTGTCTCCTTGAATCACGATGCCAACAGCGGTGGGGCTGCTGCTTGACGACCATAGTCTCATCACTCGATCTACTCATGCCTTCCTTCTCCATTTCACGTTTTCCCCAAGTTCCTCACTTCTCGATTTCTCTTTCTGATTTTTTGCACAAACAAAAGAAGGTTCCAGACGTATTTCACGATTCAGATGTAAATCTGATGTTAACTCAACTCAGAAATCTAAAATTACCAAAATACTGAAGGGTTTCTATGCAATCAATGAACACAAAAATACCTAAGGTTAACATGCTTCTATGAAGATTAGAACTAAGAACCTAAAGGAAACAATTCAATTCTAAAGATGAATTAAGAAAACCAACCTTTGATCTTATGATCCTTTCAAGCACCAGCAAAAGTATCCTGCCTCAAATGCAAGTCACAGCCAAGGGATGGAAGAATCAGTCCAGCAGAGTAACACAGAGAGAGAGATGGCCTGAATATGAGGTGCCACGGGGTTCCTTTTATAGCCTCCTAGGGTTACACCTGAAACCCTAAGGAGCCTCCAACTGGACAAGGCTTTTGACCACTTGGACCAGGCTTACCAAAACCCTAATTAGGGTTTCGCCAAACCCTGGAGGAGCCTCCAGGTTGGTGCCACTTTTGGTCCCTGGTTTTACCTGGCCAGTTATTCAACTATTGAATAAATACCAAACCAGTCCCTGCACCTTTTAATTAATTAATTTAATGTCCAAATTAAATCCAATTAATTCTAGATTAAATCTCAATTAATTAATATAGTTTCTAATTAATATATTAACACTTAAATATATTAATAAACCATATATATATATATATATATATATATATATATATATATATATATATATATATATATATATATATATATATATATATATATATATATATATATATATATATATATATATATATATATATATATATATATATTCTATTGATTTATTATACAATTAATAAATCAACTATTCTCTCTACTGAACTATATATCTATCCTCCACCTATGAGGGCAACCCAAATAGACTTTGCTTTTAATCATAAGATAAATACAATTATAAGTCATGGCTTAGACACCTAATCCAACAGTCTCCCACTTGGATAAGTCTATGACTTTAATTGTCCGAACTCTGACCTAGTCAGTTCTGTCCAAAGATAAGTGATCTGATGATCCTCTGTCCAACAGGATATTTTCAGACTCAAGACATAGACTAACATCAATTTTGGTCTGACACTCTGTTTCTCGATTTCTGATTTGCATATGACTTTAGAGACTACTAATTGAACACATCAATCAAGTCCCAGTTGGCCAACACTTTCAGTCAACTTCTAAATCATCGAGAGGCCTACAGATATCTGTTTCCCATCGGGTTATGGGACGGATAAGTTTCGACTCATATGTCCATAACTTTTGCGGGTTCAAATACATACAACAATGCGTTTTATAGCACCAAGTTACGGGCGCGATTTCGTATTGTCAATAAACACTTGTATCGCAAATAACAGATCATATCTCTCCACTTAAAGATCACCGGATATTATCGTCTTAACATTTCTCGTGATATAATCCATGAAGCAATCTGTTAAGCGCGGGTTTATCCAATACTCAAATATCTATTTCTAAGTACTCATGAACGTCGCAACAGTCTTACTGCAATGTCTAACTCTTTAGACAGTCTGCAACCAATTCATGACAGTCTTAGTTCATACTTACTTCCTAACAGTATGATCGACTGTGGAGTTTTAAATAATCTAATTATTAAGGAAGTTAAACATGCAAATATAGAAACACAGAAATAAACAATTGACAAAGGCAGTAACAATACTCATTTATAAATCTCTATTATAAAATCACCGAGTCAATTACATTTATACTGTTACAAGTTTCTAATCTATCTAATTACTAAAACTAACATCATCCATCAATCCAATGCTCCGAGCATGCTGATTGTGCTTGATCCTATTCAGAGCCTTAGTCAAAGGATCTGCAGGATTGTCCTCGGATGATACTCGCTTAACCAGTAAGTGCCCTTCTTCTACTTGATGTCGAATGTAGTGGTACTTTCTTTCGATATGCCTGGACTTTCCATGGTCTCGCGGTTCCTTTGCCAAGGCGACCGCTCCTCCATTATCGCTGAAGAGTTCCACCGGCTCCTGAATGCTCGGGACGACTCCAAGGTCCCCGATGAAATTCTTCAGCCAAGCCGCCTCCTTAGACGCTTCACTCGCTGCGATGTACTCTGATTCTCACGTTGAATCAACCACCGTTTCCTGCTTGGAACTTTTCCAAGTGACCGCTCCACCGTTCAAAAGAAATACCCAGCCCGACTGGGACCGTCCACTGTCCCTATCTGTCTGGAAACTGGCATCTGTATATCCACTCACTTTTAACTCATCACTGCCACCAAGGACTAATACCGTGTTCTTTATCCTTCGCAGATACTTGAGTATGTTCTTGACTGCAATCCAATGTGCTTTTCCAGGATTACCCTGGTACCGACTAACCATGCTTAGTGCATAGGATACGTCGGGATGAGTACATGTCATAGCATACATGATCGACCCTACTGCCGAAGCATAAGGTACCCGACTCATTTAAGCTATTTCCTAATCGGTACTCGGACTTTGAGTCTTACTCAATTTAACACCACTTAGGATTGGTAACTCTCCTCTTTTGGAACTTTCCATGTTAAACCTCTTTAATACCTTTTCCAAATATGTACACTGGCTTAGGCCTATCAATTTTCTCTTTGTATCTCTAAGTATTCTTATCCCGAGAATATAAGCAGCTTCCCCTAGGTCTTTCATGGCAAAACACTTCCCGAGCCAAGCCTTAACATTCTGCTAGGTCGGAATGTCATTTCCCATGAGCAATATGTCATCAACATACAACACAAGGAAAGTGACTATACTCCCACTAGCCTTGACATATACACATGACTCATCTTCACTCCTAGAGAAGCCAAACTCTTTGACTTTCTCATGGAAACAAAGATTCCGACTACAGCTTACATACTTTATTAGGGTGCTTAGTGTCTACAAAACCTTCTGGCTGACTCATGTAAACATCTTCAGTCAGTTTCCCGTTAAGGAAAGCGGTTTTGACATCCATCTGCCAGATTTCATAATCATGAAACGCAGCTATGGCAAGCATTATCCTGATTGACTTAATCTTGGCTACTGGTGAGAAGGTTTCATCATACTCAACCCCCGGGGTTTGAGTGAATCCCTTCGCAGCCAGCCGAGCTTTATAAGTATGCACTTTTCCGTCCATGTCGGTCTTCTTCTTGAAGATCCACTTGCATCCGACTGTCTTTCGACCCGGTACATTGTCAACCAAGTTCCAGAATTGATTGTCATACATGGACTTTATCTCGCTGTCCATTGCCTCTTTCCATTTTACAGACTCGGGGCCTGCCACTACTTCACGGTAGTTAGCTAGCTCATCCAAATTAGTCAATGTACGATCACTGACTAACGTGTCTCCGTCCGAAGTAATATGGAAACCATAGAACTCGGGCGGTATGCTAACTCTACCTGAACGCCTTAGGGGCAACGAAATGTCGGTGGGTCCAACAGGAACTTCTTCCTCATGTTGGTTGCTAGTTTCTTCCGAGGCTGTTTCATCGGGCGTCTCCTGAATTTCTTCGAGATCGATCGTACTCCCACTGTCCTCTTTGGATATGAGTTCTCTCTCTCGAAAGAACCCCCGTCTCGCTACAAAGATCACGTCCTCGCTTGGTCTGTAGAACAAGTATCCAAAAGACTGTTTCGGGTATCCGATGAAGTAACACCTCTCACTTCTTTCTGCGAGCTTATCTGAAGTATCTCGTCTCACGAATGCTTCACAGCCCCAGACTTTAATGTGTGCCAACGAGGGAACTTTCCCCGTCCACATCTCGTGTGGTGTTTTCGCAACCTTCTTGGTTGGGACAAGATTTAGGATATGGGCGGTAGTCTCTAAGGCATACCCCCAGAAATGGATTGGAAGTGAGGCTCGACTCATCATGGAACGAACCATGTCCAACAAGGTTTGGTTTCATCTCTCTGCAACACCATTCAGCTGAGGTGTTCTTGGAGGTGACAACTGTGAAACAATTCCACATTCCTTGAGGTAATCGAGAAACTCGATACTAAGATACTCACCGCCTCTGTCGAATCTAAGCATCTTTATCTTTCTGCCCAACTGATTTTCCGCTTCATTCTTAAACTCTTTGAACTTTTCAAAGGTATCCGACTTATTTTTGATTAAGTAGACATACCCATATCTACTAAAATCGTCGGTAAAGATCACATAGAACCGCGTGCCATCTTTAGTGGTTGTTCTGAAGGGACCACACACATCTGTGTGTATGATATCCAACAGACATTCACCTCTTTCAAAGGAACCTTTGAATGGTGATTTTGTCATCTTGCCAAGTAAGCAAGATTCGCATACATCATCCGACCCGAGGTCGAATGATTCCAACACTCCATCCTTTTGGAGTTGGGCGATGCGTTTCTTGTTTATATGGCCAAGGCGACAATGCCACATACATGCCTTTTCTATACCGCTTGAAGCATCAATAGCTAATACATTTTTACCATAATTATCAACACACATAATAGATTCATAAACACCATCACAAGGCATAACATTAAATATAAAAACATCATTTTTGAAAACTGAAATTAAACCATTCAATTTATTAAACTCATAATAAAAGCCTTGTCTAAATAGTGCATGAAAAGAAATTATGTTCTTTGCCATATCTGGTGCATAGCAACAATTATGTAAATATAATCTAACTCCACTGCTCAGCATCAGTCTATAAACACCAATCTTGGTAACAGGTGACGTTCGCCTATTGCCCATAACCATGTTCAGTCTGCCATGCTCCAGTTCCCTACTTTCCTCTAGGCCCTGCAAATCAGAACAGATGTGAAAACCACATCTTGTATCAAGGACCCATGAACGGGAAAAAGATGAGTTATTAGATATAGAATATGTACCTGCCTGTGACGGTTTCACTTTACCGTCCTTGACATCCTGCAGATACGTTGGGCAACTCCTCTTCCAATGACCCTTCTGCTTGCAGTAAAAGCAGTCGGCCTCTTTGGGGTTCTGAATATGTGGAATTTCGGAAGACTTACCTTTCGGGGCACCGCTAGATGACCCGACGTGAGTCTTTTCCCTCCAGTTCTGCTTAGGAGGGCCTTTCCGTTTCTTTCCCTTTCCGGAGCCAATAGCCAGGACAGGCGGGTTGACAGGGAGCACAACTTTTCCCTTCATCCCGTCCTCAGCCGTCCGAAGCATGCGGTGTAACTCAGCTAGGTTTGCCTGGTTGTTGTTCAAATGATACGCCAGCGTGAACTGGTCATAAGAACTGGGTAAGGAGTTTAGCACTATGTCAACTGCTAAATCCTCATGAACCGGCATTTCCAGCTTTCTAAGCCTTTCCACGTAACCATGCATCCTCTGCACATGTGCACAGATGGACTCACCCTCTTTGGGCTTGTTGTTAGTGAAAGCTTTTACAACCTCATGCCTTTCGATGCGCTCTTGCTTGTGGAACCTTTCCGCGAGCTCTTTGTGCATCTCGTGGGGCCAATAGTCCTCATAGATACGCTGCAGTTCAGGGTTCATAGTAGCGATCATGATGCAGGCCACTTTGGTTGCATCATCAGAGTGTTTAGTGTACGCAGCGATTTCCTCGGGAGTAGCGGTTTCAGTGTCCACATCAACAAGCTCGGTTTCTAGAACATACTCTTTATGTTCAAACCTTAGAGCCAGTTTGATGTTGCGGATCCAGTCATTGTAGTTGGTGTCGTCCAACGTCACCTTTGAGCATAATGACAGAATCGAGGTGACACTACCGGGATTTGAGTGGGGAACGGATTGGTCAGAAGACATCTGAACAAGAAGAAGGTATTTTTAATTAGATAGAGTAATAATAATAATCCTCATATTCACCCAAGAATAAATACGAGGCTAGGATCCTACAATAACAATTTACAATACCGAAAAGGGATGCCGTAATCAATATTGCAAATTTTACAAGGTAGGCGAATGACGATTCAGCCAATTCCACCGCGGAAACATAATCATATTATAATGGAATTCCTAGTTTCTTTGAAATTTACCGAACTGTTCGATAGCATGTTTTAATCTCGGGAATGCCCCGCTGTTTGTGACTGGGATACCGAGGATCACAAACCGGGTGTGAATAACTATGCAAATTTGCTTGGTACTCTTGAAGTCAATTGTCATCTCTAATTAACGTGCCGGTAAACCACACATGCTCCGTTAATAATGACAAAATCAAGAAACCCATTGAGACTCTTTGCGGACCCCAGTTGGCGTGCCGGTAAACCACACACGCTCCACCAACGTTCCACAAAGTGCAATGTGCAATTTCATGGATTAGCACCAATTCACATTTTTAACCTAAAGTAACTAGATTGGGATTTGTTTTAGGGTTCTAGTACTTTCAGTTATAGCATTATACTTTTAAGAGGCTTAGCGGTTCTATCATACCCGTTCGGCTAACGACACTCGACTGACCAGGAGAGCGGTGGGTAAGAGTAGATACCCATTAGACTAACATTTTATAGTTAGTCGCCTTATACCCTCTTTATAAGACAGTTTTGTGAATGAGGCTTACTAGCGGTAGACTAACCAATTTTCTTATACATATTAAATTAACTTTTAATTTTAAATGTATATAAGATATATTTTAATCTCATTAAAATATTTTAGAATTAATTTTATCTTAATTTTCGCAAATTATTACTAATTTTTTGAAAATTTTAATTAATTATTTAAACTGATTTAATTGGTCTTTTAATTAATCAATTGATTAAACTAATTAAATCTAGGTTACAGATTACCAAATTAATCAAATTAATTTATCTGTATGTGTCCCTATGATTTTTGAAAAATTCAAGCCAAGGAAATTAGGGTTCAAGTTATTTTAGTTGATCTAGATACCAAAAATAACAACACATAATTAAGGCAAGCAAATCAAGCAATCAAGGGGAACCAATAGGGCATGGCGGCTAGGGTTAGGAAACCCTAGCCAAGCCGTCGACTTCAAGGCCTCCCAAGGGTGAGATTTCGCAAAAAACACGAAGGCCAAGAATCATGCAAGCAGTTCATAATCAAATCACAAGAAAACAAGCTAGCTCTGATACTACTGAAGGGTTTCTATGTAATCAATGAACACAAAAATACCTAAGGTTCACATGCAACCCTAATATTGATCTATGTTTTCTTCTATGAAGATTAGAACTAAGAACCTAAAGGAAACAATTCAATTCTAAAGATGAATTAAGAAAACCAACCTTTGATCTTATGATCCTTTCAAGCAGCAGCAAAAGTATCCTGCCTCAAATGCAAGTCACAGCCAAGGGATGGAAGAATCAGTCCAGCAGAGTAACACAGAGAGAGAGATGGCCTGAATATGAGGTGCTAGGGGGTTCCTTTTATAGCCTCCTAGGGTTACACCTGAAACCCTAAGGAGCCTCCAACTGGACAAGGCTTTTGACCACTTGGACCAGGCTTACCAAAACCCTAATTAGGGTTTCGCCAAACCCTGGAGGAGCCTCCAGGTTGGCGCCACTTTTGGTCCCTGGTTTTACCTGGCCAGTTATCCAACTATTGAATAAATGCCAAACCAGTCCCTGCACCTTTTAATTAATTAATTTAATCTCCAAATTAAATCCAATTAATTCTAGATTAAATCTCAATTAATTAATATAGTTTCTAATTAATATATTAACACTTAAATATATTAATAAACCATATATATATTTTCTATTGATTTATTATACAATTAATAAATCAACTATTCTCTCTACTGAACTATATATATCTATCCTCCACCTATGAGGGCAACCCAAATGGACTTTGCTTTTAATCATAAGATAAATACAATTATAAGTCATGGCTTAGACACCTAATCCAACAAATACCTCAGCTCAATGACTTAGAAAAACATCCCAACTTTTACACATAAACTTTTCCTGATTTGCTTTTAGCCATAACTTTTTTATATGGTATGCAAATCTTGGAAATCTTATACCTTTAGAAAGGTGAGAATGACCTTTACAACTTTCTTCTACTGACTTTAGTCTGAATCTGTTCAGATTTTGCTTCTATCGGCTCTTAAACATGAGCACTTGGCCATTTTTGTCACTTTTTAACCATCTTTACACCTTCATAACTTCTTCGTTATAACTCCAAACAACTCAATTTTTTCCTATATTCTTATTACAATAAAATCTACAAAAGTCTAATTGATGACGTTTTCCCAATTCCTTATAGATTTTTGAATATTAATTTTTAAAGAATTTACAAAAGTTTTCTTCACTTTTGTCCCTAAAATTCCATTTTTATCCTCACCTCTTTAAAGCAAATTTCTAAATGAAGTAAGACTTCATTGTATCCTAATAAAAAGGTCCTAAAACATAAAATTCTATATTTTACCACTTTTGACCATTTTTCCCTTGGTTATAACACTTACGTATTTAAGCATCAACTTTCTATCTTATACAAAAACTTTGGTTGTCACAACTTGGTTTTGGGGAGTTGAACATGGCAAGAGAACCTAAAGGAGAGTTCCTCTATAATGTATCCACCAACAAGAGTAAGGTACTAGGAATGCTAGTTCCATTTTGTATTTGTGACTTCTTAAGCCTTTAAGTGCTTAACATAGTTAAGCACAAAAGGAGAAGCACTTCTACACCATTTACACTTGCTAAAGACTTCATAAGACATGCAAGAATGGGGAGAGAATGAGGTGGATGAATTTTAGTCTTGGAATGAGAAATAAACTAGTTATTTTTTTAGTCTTACACTTTCTTATATACCCACATATAAGATCTAAGACCCAAAGCTCTAATAAATGCTAAGTGATGGCATGTAAGAAGCATGAGTTGTGTAAGAGGGAGGTTGGCAAGAAACCTCCCCATCCTTTTGACTAATGCCAACAAGAGAGAGAAATAATCTAATTTCCCAAACTAGATGTACTCATGTAACTAGAAAGTCGAGTGGAAACCAAAGTGTCCAAAAACTTGTACATGACTTATTAAATCATACTATATGATATAATAACTAGTTTATTCTCTCATGGTTTATCATTTTCATAAAATAATAATTATCTCCAAATTAGATACAAGAGTTGATTATTTATTAATAATCATATTAATAATAAATATTTAATATGTGCTAACTTGCTCAAGGTGTGATCCTATAGAATCATATGTTAATGACAAATATCATTCTTAAATGATTCTTGAGCATATAGATCCAACAATCTCCCATTTGCTCAAGATTCATTATAGATTGACATAGACAGTGGTTGATGTCTAGGAACAATCCATTGCCCCCAATAACACACGACGAGGTGCCATCCAGCAACAACCAATTCCAAGTGCTCCAAGCCATAATTGGTTATAAGGTAATGGTATCAGTTATCCATTTGTTACAGACATCATGTTGAACATGAGACATGGATCGCAATCAATCTAATATGGTGTTCAACTTTTGAGTAAGTCCTTAGATGTATAACTCCAACGAATAAGAGGAACAAATCATATCTTGACTACATACGCCTATCATGCAGTTCATACAATACCCAACGATGACCCTTATAACTGCCTTTTACAAAACAACGTTAAACCAGGTCAAAGCAAAACAATTCCTAGACTTAAGTCCCAAATATGTATATCAGGTCGAAGAATACAAAGATATTACCTTAATCAAATATTACTCATGACAACGATCCATGAAGTGATTTTTGATGCGGGTATTGTCCAATACTTATTCTTTAATCAAGTACCTATGAATTTTGGTCGCAACCCTTTGCTATTTTCATCTTCATGAAAATCAACCAATGCATTCATATTAGTCTTACCTCATAGATGCTCCAACAACTATGAATGACTATGGACATTTAAAATAACCAGGTTACTCAAGGATTAAACACGCTAATATAGAACGCAACAATTATTTAATGAAAAGATCATATCCAATATATCAAGTCATTACAATAAATGTTGCTTATATTGTTCCAATATCCAAATAGTAAATTTAATTTGTATGAATTATATGAATACGATCGTCCCCATAATCAACTTTATTCTAAGTAGTTGATTATCTTGGAGAGCTTGATTGGTGTTCAGATGCGACTTGCTATCTTTTAGCTTGATCAAGTACATTATTGAAATCCTAAAAGATTTCTAGATGATCCCTGGATGGAAGAACTCAACCTAGTTTTTCATTCAACATATACACCCAATCATATTAGACTGCAACTTCTGAAGTAGCAGTGTATTCTATTTTGTAGTGGACTGGATTATTATGTTTTGCTTGGAACTAATTCCAACAATACTCATTCTTCATTCATAATGAAGTTATAGTACATTTATAATTCACAATTATATCTATGTGTTTTGAAGTTAGCATCTTATGTAGCTCTTTACATAAAGATCTTCTTCAAAACTGATTAACTCATACACATTTTATTTAGTGCTTCTCAAGTACTCTTAGAATGTCCTTTTAGTAATCCAACGACCTTCCCATGTATATTGTTGGTATCTTATGACATGATCATACCACAATCATATACCTAGTCTTGCACATCATATGGCATAATGATAAATTCATTTATCAAAGCAAATGGAATATGAATCATTTTATCTTGTTCAAATCTTTGTGCTAAGTCATTTTGAGGCAAACTCCAAAATAGTGGTATGTGGCATTAACAAGGATCCTTCACGGAAACCTTGCATCTTGATCTCTATTAAGATATTGTCAACATATGCACAAATATTTAAAACTTTAACATTCATCTTGATCTATCTTGATAGATTTTACATTCCAATAATGTATTTTTCTCATTCCTAAGTCTTTCATTTTAGAAATACTTTCCGAGTCAAGGCGAAACATCCTTGCATAGTCAGAATGTAATTTCTTATGATTAATTGAAACACCATCGCTTAAGGCTTTTCATAAAAACATCATTTTAACCCATGGTTTGTCATCATTATTCAAAAATCATCCTTTAGTGACAACTTTAATTTCAACATCTTCAAAAAGAGTCATTTTTCGTTCCAAACCGTTTTAAAACACGTGGGGTTTATTGAGAAATAGTTCAGAGTATAAGTTGTAGAAAAATCGTTTGGTCCCACTTTAGATAAAACATTTTAGTTTATAAAGTAGCGAGGTTGTTACAATTTAAATACCATTACACATCTTAAATGGAAACCACACAAACCGTGGCCTTCTAAACATCAAGCCCTTTTAAAGTCATCTACACTTCCCAACCTTAGTACACATCAAAATGAGTTAGGCAATGGAATGCCTAGTGAGCTTACCCGAGGTTGACCCCTTTTAGAGTGGGCAGAAACCTCACACGGGTCGTGTATCAGCACACAGGTCGTGTATCAGGTGTTGTAGCTTCATTTTTGGTCCTTTTCACTTCCTTTTGACCCAAATCAAGTTCCAATTCAACCCAAGACTAATAATACATGAAAAATACACATCTAAGAACTCATTTCCAAGTATTCAACTCCCAATCCAAGTGTTCATGACTTAAACCAATGGAAATCACAATTCAAGTTCTTATCTCTAGCAAGATGTAATTGAACCAAGTTCATAATCAATCATTACACTTAACACCATTATGTACTCCATTAAGTTCTTAACAAAGATCATCCCTTAAGGGAGTCATTCCCATACAAACTCCAAAGAATATAGCCTCATGGAATCTCCAATTCCAATCATTGGTCCAAATGGTTAAACTCATGGAATGCCCAATTCCAACTCCAGCAATTGATGATTACAAGTGGAGATTCCTTCTTCCATTCATGGAATCATTAGGAAGTGATCCTTACTCTATTATTACTTCCAAATTGATTCAATAACTCATTCATCCATTAAACAAGAGATCCATTCACCATATACTTGAATAAAACCCATTTCAACACCCAATTCCCATATTCTAGTGATTCAATGTTTAAGATTACACATCAAGGGTTGGAATCCTTAGAGAATCATTAGAAATGAATCGGATCATCCAAAACCACTATATTCATCCATCAATTTCTAGATTCCTCAACTATTCATCAAATCCCTAAATTCTAGGGTTCATAGCACCCAAATCAATCAAGTAATTGGATATAGAGCATCCATGGATTGAATGTAGACTCCAACAACTTAAAAACATCAAACAAACATTGGGAATCATAGGAAAGACCTCCTCCCATCATAAATTTCGGATTGGGTCCAAACCCCAAACCCTAACTCGAAAATCTAAAGCTAGAAGTGAGAGTTTATACCTTAGATTGCTATGAAACTTCAAGGACTTGCAAGAATCATCAAAACCAAGCTCAAATCTCTCATGAACTCAAGAAATTGCCATCTTCTCCCTCTCTATCTCTCCAAATCATGAATATGGCTGAAATGAGGAAAACCCCCATCAAAAACCTTACCTCATTTAAGACTTTGCAACATTAGTCCCCATAGTTTGATCTTTCTTCACCCAACACCCAAAAGTATATTATGCTCATTAGAAGTCTCCATTTTCATACTTATGCCCCAAATATAATTATTTTTTTCACTTGAGTCATTGTCTAGGTCAACACTAACCCTTAGTTTCCCAAATTGACACAAATGGTCCCTTATACTAACATTCTTCACAATTTAGGTCCTTAATATTAATTCAAGGAACTATTTGACCAAATCTAAACTCAACATCAATTCCTTCATAATATTTTCTAATCTTTCTATATCCTTGACTAGTTAAGTCCACTTAGGGTAAGTTTGGCCAAATCGACACTTTTAGTCCTTATGATAAAATTTCTCATCTTTGGTTCCAAAATAGATTTTAAAACTATATTTGGCTCATTTATTCACAATATAAAAATATAAAAAAATATTAAGTTTATTCATTTATTTGTTTTCTTTATTTACAAAATAAGTTTTATTTTGTCTGTTTAAGCCCAAAACTGCTAGGCTCAAAACATGGATGTTACATTAAGTATGTCTTATTCATACAAGATTAGGAATATCACTATGCTCCTACTAGTTCTGAGTAAACACAAATGTTTATCATCATTGTTTTGTAAAACATACTTTGTGTTTTCACGTAAAATGATAATTCTAGTCTTGCGATGTTTGTCTTATATCCAAAATGGATCTTTAAAGCTTATACACTTTATTAGGATATATTAGATTAACAAAACCTCTAGGCTAAACTATATAAACATCTTCAAGAAGGTTTCTATTAAGGAAAGCGGTTTTCTAGAAATCTATTCACCATAACTTATAATCACATTATGAGGTAATGGTAAATATCCTTGTAGATCTAATCATAGCTACTTGAGAAAAAGGGTTGGTCATAGTCAATGACATGAGTATGATAAAAGCCGTTTACAACAAGTCTTGCTAAAAGTGTGTAGATTTCCATGTTTTTCTTTCCGAAAGAACCACTTACTCCTTGTAGTCTCACTACAGGGAGGAAGATTAAACAAGCCCGTACTTGATTATCATACATGGATAGCATCTCATTGTTTCATGGCTCAAAGTCATTTATCAGATTCAAAGTTTGGTATATTTTGGTAGTTGATAGGTTTACAATAAACTATCAATAAAACTCATCAATGAGAGATTCCATAATTCTCATGTTATAGATGATTTCTACCATAGATGCGAACAATTTGTGTTTGTTAATAACTATTATTCATGTTCAACAATTTCTTGTTAAAACTAGCACCAACTATTGCTACATCATGCTATGGTTCTTGAACTACTACAAGTTCCATGTGCCTCCCACTTGTTTTGTCATTAATAACTTCCTTTCTAATAACTCAGTTTTTTAGAGGAAAAAGAGAACTTATTCTAGGTGGGCTTGTATAATCTAAATCTCTTTTAGAATATCCTACAAATATGTATTCAGTAAATTTTGGAAGCTTTAGTCTTACATAGGCTTCCAAAGCATTAAAAATGTTTCATCTACTTTTTAGTTGGAGTTTGTATTTGACAACGCCTAGTGATATCAAGTATTTTAGGCGTTGTTGAGCCCTGTTCTTGATAAAATTATATCAAATATGTCTGGGTATTCTCACTTTTCATGCCAGGACTTGTTTGGAGAAAAAGAATGAAAACAGGGACTAAAAGCGTGTAAAAAGGAAGAAGTTGGAAAAGAATGAAAAATCAAGGAAACTCGTACGCGCGCCACGGATACATCATCTGCGCGACGCGGGCTTAAGGCGGTGGAACACATTCAAATGCCGAAGAAACGGGAAAAGATCAGTACGCGCGCCGCGGATTTCACTTCTGCGCGGCGCGGCTGCGGGAAATTTGCAAGTATAAATAGATGCATTTCCAGCCGAAAACCCTAGCAAAGACCGGGTGTAAAATGGACCTTGAAGCTCTTTGACTCCAGGATTTCATTCCAGAAGACTCTCATTTGGTATTGGTTAGTTTTAGATTTTATTTGTAATTAAGTAGTTGGATTTAAGCTTGGTTTGTATCTTTGGGTGTGACAACCATTGATATTAAGCTTTGGCTTCTGTTTTTGGATCATTTGGTTACTATTTTTATGTTTGGATTTGGATTTGGTGAATGAGAAGCATTTGGTTACATTTAATCTTAGCTTTTCGGTGTTTTTATGCTTGTGTTTGGTTTTGGATGTTTGATCTTTGTTTGGATATTGTTTGACCTTGTTGGGACTGTTTTCCTTTGCTGAAATCAGTAGCTAATTAGGTTAGTTTGTAAGCATTAGACCTTGGCTAGTAACTGTTCAGTAGAACTTTAGTTAGTGGCTAGTTTATGCTTTGCTTGGTTTTGCTAGTTTGGATGCCTGTGATTGCTTCTGATTTAGAGATGTACTTCTGATTTCAGAAAGTGACTAGGTTATTTGAGCATAGCTTATCTTGGTTTGAGTGTGTTTGATCATTGTCTTTGTTTGCTAGTGATTAGGAAGATAGAAACCAGATCCTCCGACTGTAGCGTGACACTACTAGTTGGTAATCTTTCACTTAGTCTAACCACGAAGCTCCTACGGATCGACCCTGACTACCACTGTGCTAGTGTGTGTTAGGTTTTTCTCTTATTTTTGACCGCACGACGACCGCTGCGTTGTCAAATTTTGGCGCCGTTGCCGGGGAGCTGTGCGCTTAGATTAGGTGATTTGTAGGACTTAGTTTCTGATTTTTGATGTTTGATTTTAGTTTGCTGATTTTTGGTATGTGTACATCCTTATAATGGGTGATTACATGTACCCGGCTCAGTATTATGGAGACTATGAAAATCCGGCCGACACCTATTACGAGGATGATTACTACAATGGATCATTCGATGACAATGGATGGCGGACCGAGGAGTCATCTCAGCCTGAGAATTCTGCAAATTGGGCCCAACTTTGGGTACTCTTGTATAACAATCACCAAGAGCAGAAGGATCAGGCTGAAGCTCTTGAAAAATTGCAAGCTTCTTTAGATAAGATAGAGGAAAGTTGGAAATGTTCACCACCTTCGCCAGAACCGGAGGTGAGTGATTTTTATACCAATGATAATGTGTGTGAACTTGCATCACCTGAATATGTGATGGAAGGGCATACACCTTGGGAAAATCAAGAGACCATTGAGATGGTCGAAACATTTGTTGAGGAAGAGGTTGTAGGTGACAATGCTACCTCTGACTCAACAGCTTTTGATGTGTTTGAGGGTTTTGAGAATGTTGATAATGTTGAGCTAGTGATGAGTGAATCTGTACCATCATCAGACAATTTGGTTGATGAGGATGTTGTGGAGGGGACTGTAAATGACAGTACAGATCCCAGCCCAACAACTCCCGAATTTGTTGAAATTGTTGATGTTTTTGAGGAAGGGGGTGTAGATGACAATATTACCCCCGACCCTGTAATTTTTGAAAATTTTGAGAAATTTGAAAGTAAGGATCTGATGATGGATGACTTTGTACCACCATCAGATCAAATAAGTCACTCACTCTTGGTTCCGATCCACCTGTTGGACGATGACCAAGAAGTTGATGCTGACGAGTTAATATTTGAAAATAAGAAACATGATTTTATCACCACTCATGATCCATTCATGAATGGAAAATTAGATGTGATCAATACCATCAATAAGGACATATGGAAGCTTTCTGATATGTTACCTTCCGATCCCATTCGATTGGAAAATTTTTATTGGTACTGCAAGCCAAAATTGCAACCTGAAGATAGCATGCGAGACACTAGCAAACGAGGTATGAAACAACTACTGGAAGAGGCACTGGATGCGCTTCATGTCAAGCCTTTGACCTTGAAGAGATGCAGAAGGAAGGACCAAGCTTGGAGGTTCAAAACTACCTCCAAGCATTTATGGGAGTTAACTAGAAAGCAACAACCAGGCAGCAACAGGAGAACCAGCAAGCCATTTGACCCAGGAAAGTTTGAAGGGCAGTGGGTCAACAAACGGACGGTGGCGACTGAAATGCAGCAGCAACACATGGCATATGATCCACCGTAGCTGTAGAAGGAATAACACGTCTGGCTGAAGATGTTAAACTTAGCGCTTGTTGGGAGGCAACGCATCGTGTCATAAGTTAGGATATATTTCTTTGAATAAAATACAAAAATACATCAATCTTTTTGCAGGTACTAGTAGTTTGAAACAAGTGTGGGGTCATTTGAGAAGTTTTGAAATTTTTGAAGTCCGTGCCGCGGATATTTGAATTACGCGACGCGGGATCGTAAACCAACCAGATGCGCAGGGGTTGATTTGGTGACACGTGCGACGCGCAAAGCATAAACCCGCGACGCGGTAAATGATCAGTCGGTTTTCTCCTTTATAAGGTAAGCCGCGGCTCACACGACCCACACACGACTCGGAGCTCCGGTTATCGAAATTCTCTTGCAATTTTTCTTGCTCATTTTGTTCCCACTGCCAAGGTACGCTATTCTAACTATCTATTACTCGTTAAAACTAGTGATTAGGTAGTTAATTTTAGTGATTTACCCAAAATAGTTCAAATCTTAGAATCGCTAATGCTAGCTCATAGGGTGTTTGTTTTGCCAAATGGAGACCATATATGAGCTAGTCGGCACCTAGGCTACCTTTGTGGTGTGATTATATTGAGTTTTAGCAGGTTAAATTGAGATTTTGGATCGAGGTTTGGAAACAGCCGCACGCCGCGCCGCGCCCTTGCTCTTGGGCCGCGCCGCGGTGCGGCAGGGAAGACAGGGACTGATTTTGCAAAATTTTTTTGTTTTGTGGCTATATTTTCTTTTTGCAGATGATGTTCAGATTGGAGCACGCTTTCCTCTAGTTCCCCGAGGGACTGGCCAGTTCTGCAGAGTATACTTCACGGAGGGACGCATTGAGGGGTCGCCAGGTTCTAGAGGCGACGGTTATTGATAGAGATATGTTGAGGGACGCAGGGCTCTGGGGTGTGATCGAGCCGTTCTTGCATCGCACCTGGACCCATGAGGAGGCATCATTCACTTGCCGAGGATGGGACCGGATCATGGCCACGGACGAGGATGTGGTCTATACGGAGCTCCTCTTAGAGTTCCTGTCTAATATCCATTTTGCTCCTCGGGCGTCGGACCCACGATCCAGGATCATCCGTTTTCGACTAGGAGGTGCACAGAGGGAGTGCAACCTCAGGGAGTTCGGGAGGCGCACCGGTATCTACACTCCAGCAGATCTTCAGCACCGCTACTTCACGCAGTTCTTCAGTGCGTGCATCCAGGGGCAGCCAGACCGGGCCCCCAACATGGAGATTTGGACACCGCTGTCCAATGTCATGTATGAGGCAGGGACCTCGAGGGAGAGCCACCTACGCGATCCACTTCACCGCCTCATGCACCGTATCGTCTCCACCTCCATCATGCAGTGGGAGGGAGGCGAGAAGGTGTCGGGCGATGACATGACATTTTTATGGGCTCTCCTCGACCCGTCCCGATTCCTCCATCTCCCCTTCGCCCTCTCGGTCGCTCTCTCCACCCACTCGACTGGCGCCTCCACCAGCAGCCCACTAGCCAGGGGGTATTTCATCACCCGCCTGGCCCGCTCATATGGTATTCTCACTGCCTCCGTGGCAGCCTTCTTGACCGCTCTGCCTCCATCGCGCACTACAGCACGCACTTTGGAGAGGATGCGACTCATTGAGCAGCAGCGCCCGGGGCAGTTCATACGGGCACCGACCGAGCCTCCTCAGTCACCTCAGCCCGCGTATACCCAGCCTGGCAGGAGACGCAGGAGGCCAGAGCCAGCACCAGAGCCGCAGGAGGACCCAGCAGCCATCCATCGGTTGGAGGTCCGGGTTGCGAGGATGGAGGACCAGCTCGAGTGGATCGGGGAGGTACTTTTGGAGTTGGCCACTCAGCAGGGCCGACGTCCCCGACCATTCCCAGCCAGGGCCCATGATCATGAGGCCGGACCCTCCAGGCCACCTGGTAGCGATTGATGTATTTTTCTTTCTTTCTATATTTTTGGGATATATGTACAAACTTATGACACTCCTATTTGTATATTTTTGTTCATATTTGTCATGTTTGTTTTTAATCTGTTTGTTAAGTTATGCATGATATACCAATTTGAGAGGGAGTTGTCTCAGACAAGTGTGGGGTCACCGTGCCCCCTCCACTTGTCTCGACCACCGGCGTGTTCACTGTAGCGCTACAACTCCAGAATACGAAATCAAGGATCCATCTGTACACAATTATACATGTGATATTGAGCACCAATCAGACTATTGTCCAAAAAGGGGTAACTCTTTCTCCCTTGTTTTGAAATAATTTTGTACAATGGGGACGTTGTACGGTTTTAAGTGTGGGGTGTGGACGGTCGAAAGAGAATTTTTTTTGAAATTTTTT
Source organism: Cichorium intybus (assembly GCA_023525715.1). Lineage (NCBI taxonomy): Eukaryota > Viridiplantae > Streptophyta > Magnoliopsida > Asterales > Asteraceae > Cichorium > Cichorium intybus. The sequence goes on along the minus strand of CM042017.1, from coordinate 38,888,394 downwards.
CAGAAATGATCAATTTTTCAATTTTTAGCAATATTTTTCAAAATTTTTAATAAATTGCAATTTTGAAATGAATGGTTTGTGACTGTGATAGCATTAGTATTTTTCAAGAAATACTGTTTATTTGTGATCATGCTATTAGTTAGTCAAATAAGTTGAGTTTTACGAGTTTAGAAGATTGAGCTGTTTTAGGATTGGAATTTAGGAAGGAAAAGTCAATCTGTGGCCTTTGTTGTTCGAGCCGGTAGGTCAATGGGTGGGCCTTATGCACCTTACCACCTAAGATCGTCTGGTCTGGGATGGTATTTCTGAAAGCTCGCTACACGGACAACATCGAAAGTCATGGACAATTCCTTAATGGCCTTTAGAATCTGAATGAGTAAGTACACTTCATTGTGGACAGAAAGTTTGTAATCAAGGGTTCTCTAGAAAGCCATGAATTCCAAAGAACAATTCAATTATGTTTTCGCGAACTATTCCACTCTAACTCAAAGAGCAATAAACTTTGAAATTGAACACAGTCAAAAATTGTTTGATTCTTTATTATAATTTGTTAAAAAATCTCTTGCTTGGGGACAAGCAAGGCACAAGTGTGGGGTGTTTGACAACGCCTAGTGATATCAAGTATTTTAGGCGTTGTTGAGCCCTGTTCTTGATAAAATTATATCAAATATGTCTGGGAATTCTCACTTTTCGTGCCAGGACTTGTTTGGAGAAAAAGAATGGAAACAGGGACTAAAAGCGTGCAAAAAGGAAGAAGTTGGAAAAGAATGAAAAATCAAGGAAACTCGTACGCGCGCCGTGGATACATCATCTGCGCGACGCGGGCTTAAGGCGGTGGAACACATTCAAATGCCGAAGAAACGGGAAAAGATCAGTACGCGCGCCGCGGATTTCACTTCTGCGCGGCGCGGCTGCGGGAAATTTGCAAGTATAAATAGATGCATTTCCAGCCGAAAACCCTAGCAAAGACCGGGTGTAAAATCGACCTTGAAGCTCTTTGACGCCAGGATTTCATTCCAGAAGACTCTCATTTGGTATTGGTTAGTTTTAGTTTTTATTTGTAATTAAGTAGTTGGATTTAAGCTTGGTTTGTATCTTTGGGTGTGACAACCATTGATATTAAGCTTTGGCTTCTGTTTTTGGATCATTTGGTTACTGTTTTTATGTTTGGATTCAGATTTGGTGAATGAGAAGCATTTAGTTACATTTAATCTTAGCTTTTCGGTGTTTTTATGCTTGTGTTTGGTTTTGGATGTTTGATCTTTATTTGGATATTGTTTGACCTTGTTGGGACTGTTTTCCTTTGCTGAAATCAGTAGCTAATTAGGTTAGTTTGTAAGCATTAGACCTTGGCTAGTAACTGTTCAGTAGAACTTTAGTTAGTGGCTAGTTTACGCGTTGCTTGGTTTTGCTAGTTTGGATGCCTTTGATTGCTTCTGATTCAGAGATGTACTTCTGATTTCAGAAAGTGACTAGGTTATTTGAGCATAGCTTAGCTTGGTTTGAGTGTGTTTGATCATTGTCTTTGTTTGCTAGTGATTAGGAAGATAGAAACCATATCCTCCGACTGTAGCGTGACACTACTAGTTGGTAATCTTTCACTTAGTCTAACCACGAAGCTCCTGCGGATCGACCCTGACTACCACTGTGCTAGTGTGTGTTAGGTTTTTCTCTTATTTTTGACCGCACGACGACCGCTGTGTTGTCAGTATTCGAAATACAATTAATAGTGATATTGATATAATCCCAAAAGGATAAAGGAAGATAATTTCTACCGATTAGAAAGTAAACCATATCCAATAAGGTTTAGATCATCCTTTATAATCATCGAGGATTTAGATGGTACTTATGATTTATTTCTCAACTTCTCATTTGAAAACTTCTAAAGGTTTCACTTTATCATATAAAGTACAACGATTATGGTTGTTAATAAAGTTGATGAGGTATCTCGTACTAAATCTAGACATTCATTAATAAGGAAGTCATACATCACGATGTATAGTTCCTTAATAATTATTTTATCTACTATTTAGTGAAAATATAATTAGTAATCCTTTTATAAATAAGATTCACATAAGTCAAATAAAAAACATCTTTATTTTCCTTCAAAAACTATTTCTTGAAGTTGGAATATGTGTATTTTATTTATAACAAAGATAACAATGTCATAGATAATTTGATACAAATCATATTTGAGTCAAAAGGTATTTTATTATAGAACTTATAATTTAGAAAACCATTGATATTTACCTCGTTATTCTATTAGGAGATCTAGTTCTCGAAATAAGAATAATCATTTCAGAATATGAGTTTGATTGTTATGAAAAAACGATTAAGTAAACAATCAATTAACTAAGACATACATTTAGACAGGCCAAATTCAAAACAAATATTGTTCAAAACAAACATTGTTTTACAATACACGTCTTTTATGATCAAATCATAAATGATGAACTTGAAAAGTGACGTTCCAACTTGCTTGTTCTCAGCTGCTCACTTTTCTAAAATATTTGTAGACATTTACAAATATTAGATTAACATAAAGTACCAAATACTTAAATGTTATTAGAAAAGTATAATTTCTATCTCATGGATATATTGGTCCGACCAATATTTTTCAAATAAGAGGGGCAGTTCCTCTTCCAATGTCCTATTTCATGACAATGGCTACAATATCTATCTTTATGGGCCTTTATTGATTTCTTGGGATCAATGGAAACAATATCCATCTTTATGGGCCTTTCGTTAGGTGACCTTTATCCCATTCACTTAACCTAACTCGGTAGACAACGATTACCAATTACATCAAATGTAATTCCTAGATTATGGGGCCTAAACAACAATTGTTTAACTTGGAATGTTTAATCCCATCAATGCCTCAAGTCTCTATGCTTAGGCAACCTTTACCACATAAGATTCTTGATCAATTTATCCAACTCATAAATTTTGTGACCTTATACTTTACCAATGGTTATGTAACCTTTATTCCATTAGCAAATATAAAATACCTTTGTCATCATAAGACAATGCAAATAGACAAGGTGACCCAAGAATCTACAAGCATTTCACAAATAATGCACAAGTGATTTTTTAATTGGATTGCATAGATTTGAAGTTTAAGAAAAGGTTTTTATATGTGTTTTAAAAATATAGAAACATGGTCTCATGAATATTGCATGCATCCAACAATACATGTACCCTTTTGTACAAAACATGTATTTTATGTAAGGTTCTTTAGGTTCCAAATAAAACTTTATTTTATTAACCGTTAAGCTGCGATCAATAATAAACTAATATCTCATATTTACAGTTTATCGGTAGCGCTTTAAGAACCGATTATAGTCTTTTAATAAAACTTCATGTTATTAGTTAAGACTTGGAGTTTTGGATGAGTTTTAAAATCATTATTTTAAATCTCTTTTTCATAATCAAAAACTTATGATCTCATGAATTTGTAGAATAAAACTCATTTTATTTTATGAACTCATTTTATACATATTATGTTTAAGAAGATCATATTTTGATAAACCAAAACTAAATGATGATAATTATGTTCTAAATCATATTTAGAATGCATAAAACATAATATCAACACAAAGCGTTAAACTAATATCATATATTAAGTTTGACGTAAAAAATAATATCTAGTATTATAGTTTGACGTTATAACGCTATAAAACGATTTTTAGTCTTTTTAATAAAACTATTATTTATTATAAAAGACATGGAGTTTAGATTTAGTTTAAACACATTTTAAACTATTTTAAATATTTTAGAGTTGACTATTAGATGTTTTACAATGAAAACCATTTTCAAGAAAAACTCGATTTTAAACGTTTTAAAATTGCTTTTAATAAAAACACATTTGTAAACGTTTTACGTTACATTTTAAATATATATTTCTCAATTTATGATAAAACTCGATTTTAATTTATGATAAAATGTTATTTAACATTTTAAAACTCGATTTTAATTTATGATAAAATGTTATTTAACATGTGGAAACCATTTTCATACATAAAACAAAACATAAAATAAATATCACAAACATGCATAAAAATGTATAAACGAAGCCATTTTCTAGAATAATTTCTGTGAGCCATCACAAGAATTATTAAGTCATTCCTAAAGGACTTAATGAACACTTAAAAAGGTCTTCAAGCTCCCACTTGCGAAGACAACTCTTGCTTGCAAAAGAACTTCAAGGCACCATATGTTGTGGAGTGGTGACACTTATACCATTAAGACTACAATTAAGCCCAAAACCAAGAGTAGACACTTATGGTTGGGATTATAGTCTTAAGTGGTTAAGACATGACAAATCTTCCAAAGATGGTCATTTCATCATCTTGTTACATTTGGTATAATTAAATAAAACAAGTCTAACTAATTTATTACATCCAAATGAAAAATAAATATTTATATGTTACATCTCATGAATAAATAAATATACTTTAAATACAACACAATGGTCTTTATGGCTTGATTATACACAACATCATCATATGAAATATACAAACAAACACTTTGTTTTTCTAAGACATCTTTATACAACCAAATGCATGGAAAAATTGGTTGCATAAAATATAACAATTATAAAATTACGAGTTGCCAGAGAAATATATTTGGTGATTTCTTTGCCAAAAGAAATATCAATCATATTTTCCAAAACCAACGGTTATCAAACATTAAAATAAAATTTTCTAACATGTAAAAGGGGCTCTGATACCACTGATGAGTTTTGATAAGGTAAAAACGATCATTTTGCGTAAAACAAATTTAAGCGGCAAACAGAACTGGTTTTAAAATAACTATTATTTTTTGATCATTTAAACAAAAACCACCAAGAGGATCCAATTACATAATATAGAAAGATTATTTGACAACCATAGGATGAAAAGAAGACAACCTTTGAAGACTTTGATCCCATTTGGTTTTGGGGAGTTGATGAAGATGACAAGAGAACCCAAAGGAGAGTTCATCTATAATGTATCCACCAACAAGAGTAAGGCACTAGGAATGCTAGTTCCCTTTTGTATTTGTGACTTCTTAAGCCTTTAAGTGCTTAACACAATTAAGCACTAAATGAGAAGCACTTTAACACCTCTTACATTTTCAAAAGACTTCAAAAGACATGCAAGAAGGGGGGAGAGAATGAGGTGGACGAATTTTATTCTTGGGATGAGAAAAAACTAGTTAGTTTTTTGGTCTTACACTTTCTTATATACCAACATATAAGATCTAAGACTCATATCTCTAATAAATGCTAAGTGATGTCATGTAAGAAGCATGAGTTATGTAAGAGGGAGGTTGACAAGCAACCTCCCCATCCCTTTGACTAATGCCAACAAGAGAGAGAAATAATCTAGTTTTTCAAACTAGATGTACATATGTAAATAGAAAGTTGAGTGGAAACCAAAGTATCCAAAAACTTGTACATGACTTATTAAATCATACTATATGATATAATAACTAGTTTATTCTCTTTTGGTTTATTATTTTCATAAAATAATAATTATCTCTAAATTAAATACATGAGTTGATTATTTATTAATAATCATATTAATAATAAATATTCAGTATGTGCTAACTTGCTTAAGGTGTGACCCCATAAGATGATATGTTAATGGCAAATATCATTCTAAAATGATTTTGAGCATATAGATCCCACATTTTACACAAACATATTATATTTCTCTCTTATTTTTATCTCTAAAGATGGAATCATTTTCATCTTTTCCGAAGAACCTCGATGACCTATCGGGACGGATAAATAAAATTTTATTCGAGTGAAAAAAATAGATCGATTAATGGATAAATTAGACAAATTTATTTTGAGATGTGATTAACTAGAAAAAGAAAAAACTCATAGAGAGGAAAATGCACGTGAAGAAAAAATCTATAGAAAGGAAGAAACTTGCGAAATTGAAGATTTTAAAATCTGAACAATCATGTAAAACAACTTATCCTTGGAGTGGCTCTGTCGTTGAAGTTAAAAATAGCAAACGATAATGAGTGTTTTTTTATTTTTATGTCATTTTTAAATATTTATTAAATGAGAAATTAATTATTATTAATCTTATATTTATATTTATATATATTTAATAAGTTAAATGTTTAAAATTAATAATAATTATCTGTGTTAAAGAAAATGAGTGAAAGATGAAAGATGGGTTAACATGGTTTGAATGACGGAGGACGAAAGCGATGTGATGCTGACGTGACAATGAAGGATGAAAGATAAATATAATACATAGCCTTATTAGGAGAATTCCCTCTGGTTTCCTAAAAAATCTCTCAATATCCTAAAACCTCTACGTGTTTTATGGTGGACTAGTTTTTGAATACCATCTCATTTAAGATATGAATACATTTAATTATACATCTACAAGTTGTGGTATTGATATAAGACTTGCTCTGAGGGGAGTACTTGCTGAAGAAACCTACGTCTTGTTTCATTCAAGCACGTTATATTTTTTGTAAACTTGTTCACGATTTTCCGACCACCATGTCTCCACTTGAGGCTCATTAAACTTCCTTCGGCTGTAAGTACAATCACAAATACTGATAAGCTTCACTATATATATATATATATATATATATATATATATATATATATATATATATATATATATATATATATATATATATATATATATATAGGGTCCCGTTCCGGTGATGACTCTTTTTTCGGTGAGGACTCGTAAGGACACCTTAAAAAAATTGAAAAAAAATATAAAAAAAAATACAAATCATAAAATCGAGAATAGTACTATATCATGATCCAAAAAAAAATGGAAATTTTTTTTTGGATCATTGAGAAACAGTAATGATCCACAAAAAAATTATTTTGTGGATAATTGTTTCATTATAAAAAAATAATGATCCAAAAGTTTTTTTTCGAATTTTTTTTCTCCAATATAGTACTATGATCTATTTTATTATTTATAATTTTTTTTTTAATTTTTTTTCAATTTTTTAAGGTGTCCTCACGAGTCCTCACTTTAAGAAGAGTCCTCACCCGATCGCTTATATATTTTCATCCTTATTTAAGCACTTGTACACACCACAAATGGTCAAACCATAAAAGGAGGCCAAAATGCAACTTTCAGTGCATGATGTCCCACATATCATAAGATGATCAAGTATATATCTTGGATGGTACAAGACCACGTGACCATTTCGACTCCTAGAAAACAAGATTTACCTTAGAATGGGTTCGTCGAAAGCATCTAAAATTCTAAAAAGACCAATCCTTTGGCATGAATCTTAATTGGGTCCAAGCTTTTATGAAACCGATTGTAGTCTGGTCCTCAGGGTATTTCACACACCTCTAAGGTAACATGTTATCATTTTTTAGGGAAATTGCAAGGAATAACAATGCACCTTACTTTCATTACCAATATGGCGATGTACATTACTTTCATTGCCGAAATGAGTAGTGTACGTTACATTTTACCCATAGTAGCAGCCCAATAATATATTTTACTCATAATAGCAATATACTTTCCTTTCTTTACATATAATAGCAATATACTTTATCTTTTTAGGGCAATATACGACAAAACAAACTATATTTTAACACTTTTCTGGTTTAACGACTTATATTGTACATTTTCTATTAAAACCGCCTAATTTTGAAAAATAAATACACTGCGACCACTGTAACATTATATTGCTGCCTTGACGGTTAACATGTTACCATGATAATCTAACATTATTTTTTTCTGCTAAAGGCACTAAATTTAGCAATTTTTTCTAATTTGACCACAATAAAATTTTTTTGTTTTTTCAATTTTTTGTTAGAAATGTTGTTAAAGGAGGTATTTTTCGTAATTATCTAAATAGTGTTTTCTTTTGTTATCACAATAATAACTTTTTGTAATTTGACCGTTTTTACTTATAATAACATGTTTCTAGGTTTTTTTTGGCTTATATAACAAAAATTACAAAAACTGTCAAAATACAAAAATACATGTTTATAGGTCGAGAACGGGCAAATTATAAAAATATGTTATTGTGATAACAAAAGAAACATTGCCAACAAATTACAAAAAAAATATACAAAAATACAAAAATAAGAAAAGTCCAGCAATATAAACATTTTCTAACAAAAAATACAAAAACTAACAAAAAATAAAAAATAAAAGATTGTCACGGTGGCCAAATTAGAAAATTTTGTTAAATTTAATGGCTTTAGTGGAAAAAAGAATGTCAAATTATCACGATAACCTGCGATACGAAGTGACAATGGCTGCTTTGAATTTTTTTTTCATAGATAAGTAGTTTTAATAGAAAAGTAAAATATAATCGGTTAAACCAGAAAATATGTCAAAGCACTTATATTTTAACCTATAATAGCAAAGCACTTAAGTTCCGATACCAATATGGACAATTTGATTAATTTATTTAAATATTGATCTTATAACTTATAAAATCTAAGTACGTTGCTAATATGTGTAAGAAATTGCAAGCACGTTGCTATTATGTGTGAAGAAACTGTAAGTTGCTATAATGTTGTAAAGTAATGTAAATATGTTGTTATGAACTGCATATTGCTATCATCACTAAAAATCTAACTACGTTCCTATTATTGAGTAAAAGATGTCAGTAAAGTAATATTATGGGTAAAAAAACCATATTGCTAGAAAGAATAAAGTACGCATACATATGCCCTGCTTTAAAGATATGCATGACTTTATGTCTATCTTGTACATGGACAGATAGATACCTTAGAGCTGATACATTTGTTATTTTAATTTTTAAAAAGTAAATATACCTGAAGCGCGCTCTTTTGAGCTCTCTAGTTCCATCACGGAGAACCACAATGGTTATGTACACACCAGGCTGATATTGTTCGATCCATTCAGCATCGACTTCATTAGTAATTGCAGTCATCATTGTAGCAGGGACCGGACTCCTCGGTTTGAAACCATTATTTTCATCTTCTAATATAGACACATAATCCTTGCTTTCAACAGCCTCTGTCACATGATTGTTTGTTCCCATTTGTACCCGTACTGCATTTGAAAACTCATTGTTAATACGGTATAAAAGACTTGTCCTATTGTAAGATGCATCTGGATATTTGTATTCGACTCTCCGATCCATCTCTATTTACCTTTTAAATGGGAAAAAGAATCCTATTTCCATTATGTTTTAAAAATTAACGTTGTGCTAATATATGCAAAGATGGATTTATAGAATTTGTATACACAATTCAATAGTAGAATGATATACCAGAGTTGTTTGTGTCAGAGGGGAAAAGGAAATTATCAACCATTTTATCAAATATTGTTGTGCCTACAGGTTGCAATGAGCTATTGATTTTCTGTTGTACGGTTAGTACAGAATCAAGATCGACTACAACCTCATCCATCTCTGCAATTAGAGCAAACGCCTTTAAACATTTGGGGCATCTTTATAATTTATACCACACAAAGCAAAATCATTACTCTTTTAATGCCTAATTACTCTTAGGGTGATCGTGTTCTCATATTGTAGATTAAACACAAACTTTTTTAAGAAATTGAACGGGAGTTTGAAATACCAGAATTTTCTCCGCTGGAGGGAAAGATAAACTTATCAAGCATCCTTCCAAATATTGTTTTGCCGGCAGCCTGCAAGGAAGTATTGGTTTTCTCTTGTAAACTTAGTACAGATTCAAGAGTTACCACAACCTCAGCCATGGTAGGACGCTGCTTTGGATTGTTGTTCAAACATATCTCCACAACTCGAACAAACTTCTTCAAACATTTTGGGGATATTTGGCCTGCTATACCGGAATCAATTATATGCTTTAAATTGCCTTTTTTGATCGATTCTTGAGCCCATCTTGCTAAATTTTGTTGCTCTTCGTCAAGACTCCTATCCAATGCAGGCCTTCTACAGAGCACTTCCAACAATACCACCCCCAAAGCATACACATCCGACTTCCTTGTCAGCCTTCCGGTGAAGGAATAATCAGGATCTAGATACCCAAAAGTACCTTTGACAAGTGTGTTCACATAAGTCGATGGCTGATTGGTTGGGCCTATTTTAGACAACCCAAAGTCTGAAATTCTAGCAGCCCAGCTTTCATGTAACAAAATATTTGTGCTTTTAACATCGCGGTGTGTAACCCCGACATCAATCCCTGTACCAGTGTGGAGGTAGTCTAACCCACGACCGGCCCCTATACAGATCTTGAGTCGCTGAACCCATGAAAGAGGGGTACCAAGTTTATGGAGGTGATCTGCAAGTGTTCCATTTGGCATATATTCATAGATGAGGATCATCTCTTTTTCATAATTACAATAACCAAACAAAGACACAAGGTGACAGTGACGCAACTTCGAAAGCGTCTCAACTTCTGCCCAGAACTCAGCTGCCCCTTGATTGGACATGGAATCCAACCGTTTAATTGCAGCAACGACAATACTTGATCCATCGATTATATTGCCTTTGTAAACTTTTCCAAATCCCCCACTCCCAATAACTAAAGATTCATCAAAGGTATTGGTTGCTGAGAGAATCTCGGAAAATTCGAAGTGGCGGCATGGATTTGACGATCCTTTGAAGGAGGTAGAGGGTTGAGTTTCCTTGGCATCTACGGTAGCAGCCAACATATTTGTTGATGAAGCTGAACCCAAGCAGAAAAGAAGAATTTGCACCAGATGATAGTCAACTTGAAAATGGTAATCTTTCTGAGAAGAGTTATTAGAATATCGTCCCTGAATCATTTGGTAGGTAGCATCTCATCAAACTAAAATAAAAAATGGATTTTCCACCGCCCACTGGGCTCCCCGTTTTTTTCTTCGAGGGTTCGCCTTTGACGATGTTTACTAACCCGATCATTTTCAGGACTGCGTCGTCTCTCATAAAAATTAAAAGATAGTTTTAAACCAAAAAGTAGACCCCACATGTTTCCTTCCTGTTGGAGGAAACATTAAGAACAACAAAAACTTGCAGAAACCTTCTTTAATATAAACATAATTTTAGAAAACAAAAGCTAACTGCACTGATACACGAAGGGGAGAGAGAAGGAAGGTTCCCCTGGCCCCTACTGTGTTCCGCCCCAGCTAACATTGCAACCCTTCAATGACAGTCGTGACTCTTAACCCAACCGTTGCACCCATTCATTTTGACAGTTAACTAAAAACTTCCAGAGTTAATTACTCATTAACTAACTTATTAAGAATACTAAACTAACCCTAAGTCTTAATTAACTTTCTAACACTTCCTCCTTTACTCTCGTCAAAGATACCGCTGCTAACCCTTCCGATGGACTTGGCAAGTTTGCCGATTGCCGTGAGGATACGATGATGGTGGTGAATTGCGTTGTGAAACTGGAGGAAGTCATTTCTGCTTGATGTGGAAGAGCGCAAATGGTGTTTCTATTGATATTTAAACCAACCTGTTTCCGTTTCCATAAAGGGCGATTTTAAATAAACCTCATAAGACTGATGGGAGTATCCATCACATGATCACATGTCATCGGCACCACATCACCGCCACCTCACTATCACACACCATCACATTATCATCACACTACACAAGAAATACACATCACACCGCATCATCTTTTCCAAATAAAAATAATTCAATAACGATCACACCCATCACGGTGCACCCGAGGTGGTGTGCACGACCGTGATGGGGTGCCACATCCTCATCACGTTCCCTCCATGATGCCCACTACGAGTGGTCTAATGTGTGTGAGTGTGTGTTGTGTGAGTTGACCTTCACACACATGTCACCTTTTTTTTACCAATTCCCTTCCATAAACCTATACAACTGGTCAGAACCTATAAAGACCGGCCAGAACTTACAAAACTGGTCCATCTCCACCATCCCCGGTCACATCTAAAACAATAGTTCGTGCATGTGTTGGTGCTATTGTTCGGTTGTGGGCTTTCAACAAACAAAAACTCACCCTCTGCTGCGACGATTGAGGGAAAAACAGCCAAAAATCGTAATTAAGTACATCCGGACAACTCAACAATTGAGTCGTGCTTTCACCGCATCGATTCCGGCCAAAAGAGACGCGGTAGAAATGACATAATCCGGATTAAAGAAGTGTTTGGATAGATTATTATGTTGATAATGACTTTTGATATAATTATTTATTGACTTATAATATATGCTAATAAAAAAGAGTTTTTAAACATTATTTGGACGGACTTATTTGTTAGAAAAAATTATGTCCAAAAGTTAAAAAAAATTGGATTAGTTTCCTAAAAGATAATCTTTTGTTTTAGTAAGTCATAGGAAAATCTAATAATAAGTAAGGGTGACTTTACTTATATATTTTGATTTAATTATTTGCTTATATTGAAAAAGAGTTTCAAAAGTGACTTATTAGCTTATTTATATTTGCTAAGCACATTTATAAGCTTATTGACTTTTTAAAAAGTCAATAAATCAATAAAGAATTTTCATAAGCAATCTCAAACACCCTCTAAACATAGAAATAGGGGCGAATGGGGTTCTTTTAATATTTTTACCCATTTATTTATTCAGTAAAATAAATGACAAAATCACAATTTAACCAATATTTGGTGAATACTTTCAAAACAATATTTTAATAATGTATTTATCTTGAATCATCTTGAATTGAATTTTTTACTACTTATATGATTAATTAAAATATAATAGTTAATTTAATATTTCGTTTTATTTATATATGAAAAAACTATAAACTAAAGTTATAAACTATAATTTTATTTATTAAAAGATGATATATAAATAAAAATATTTAATTTACCTTTATATATTTTTGAGTTTCAATAATTCCATTATATGGTGATACTTATTTTTTTGATTATTTTGTTTAACATCTATTAAAATAGTAAAATTTGATTAAGATCCTAAAAGTCAATCAATGTTTGTATCATGTTATATTGTTAAAATTATATATAATTCGTAAAACCTTTAATTTTAATAAACTTTAGAAAAACATCAACTTGTAATTTGATTCGATGCAATCATACATAAAAAAGAATAATTATTAAAAATAAGTTAGTTTATTAATTTAAATATCTATTAATTTTAGTTGTGACATTTGTCGGTCTCATATAACTTCCAAATATTGATGAAAACTTTATTTGATACTCCTTTATAGAGTTTCAAGAGAAGGTCACGGCCATACGAGCCGTTTATCATTACGATAGGTGTCAAGTAGAAGTGTAGTGATGTATGCAGCTGAGGCATCCTAACAGACCGGTAGACTTGAACCTTCTTCTTACATGACTCGATCAATTCGATCTGGCACTCGCCATCTATTTATTGTTCAACTCTTTAACAACACGAAAAAAGCATTGTTCAACTCTTTGACAACATGAAAAACCAAAAGCTCTGCCCTCCCTCTCTATCTATCCAAGGGATGGAAGGGCAGAGTCCTTTGGTGTCCCCCTAGTCAAGAATTGGGGCCTCGCAATCACTATTTTATTTCATGGCTTTCTTCGTTCATGGTTCGATATTCTGGTGTCCTAGCCGGACAATAGGATGTGAAGATATGCCGACATTTGCTATTGGGTAGCCCTTTGATTCAAGTCGGTGATTGTAAGATCAGCACAGATCAGAACTAAAGCAGTTCTATGAGATCATACAGAAGTTAATAAGATAGAGCAGAAGTGAAAGAGGAAAGCACATTACCTGGATCGATCAAAAGTTCGATTCTATCTGAACTACTCATTTTCAAATGATATCCATATTGCTCACAAAGATGCATTTTTTATTTCAAAAATTTCTTATAATCTAATGCATAACTATTTTCGCATTAAATCCACAAATGCTGGTATTCTTGAGTTACACCCAGATTAGTAAAACTTTCTGGTATAGTTTGATCACTCGTTTTGGCATCCTCGTTTTGACTACTATTTCCACTTTTACCACAAATGGAACTAGAAATGTAATTGTTACTGGAATTGTCGCTAGCACTTACAATGTAACTATCAATACAGATTTGGGACTGAAGATAACTGTCAATGCAACTATTAATGTGATTATTCCAAGTATACCGAGTATCATCCATGTAACGATTGTGGTTGGGATCCTTATTATCAAGCAGCTTAGAGGGTGATCGCTGGCCACAAACTTGCAAGAGTTAGCTATTTGTTCACATTCAAGCATTCGTTCCCTACGTTCGAGCTAGTTGAATCAGTACTTATTGTTATACCGTTCGTGCCCTTCAGAGTTAGCTATTTGTTGTTGCCTCCGCCTGAGGTTTCAAATAAGTGGGTAATAACTCTTTAAGTGCCTTGGCTACCTCAGCCGCAATCATAGCTTGCATATTACTCTGTGTTTCGGGAGGTCGCTCTCCCTCGGGTTGATGCTTTTTACGTGAATCTCGTGATCCCGATTGATCTTTTGCTGGATTACCTCGCTCTTTTCTTTTTTCCAGTGCTCATTTCAACTGAAAAAGAAAATCAACTCATTTAGTAATCACCACCATCATACTCTATATGGTTGTATAATCAACTCAATTTGTATACCACCGTAATAGTCAATATGGTTACATAATCAACTCATTTAGTACACCACGAGGGATAGCTACTCGGGACTCTTTGGGACTTCTCCATCTCATTGGTTTAAGTCTAAACTCATCTCAAGGTTTAATTCTCTTAAACCACGGCTCTGATACCAACTTGTAACACACGGTTCCTCACAAATGAATTACACCTTAATTCTTGGCAATTTATACAACAGTTAAAAGGTGTGACCCAAATTAAGAAACAAGTCATACAAAGTTGTTATAAAAAACATAGTTTAAGTCCTAAACTATTTACATCAGTTTACAACTGTTTCACAAAAACCGGGTTAATTACATATTTCCCAAACTGCAAATAAGTCCAAGTCCAACTATCCCTCCATGTTACGCTTCCCGTGGTCACCACTACCAGAACCTACCACAAACAACATTAACAAAAAATTTAAGAGCTTCAAGAGCTCAGTGATTAATTATGATTAATCGGACTATATTATCCACATCTCGTTTAAGTTAATCTCAATGACTATCTCAGTCAATAGTATATCATACACACTATAACTCTTTAATTCAAACACTTAAAATTGGTTACACTCAACCAATCAAACGTAGCATACTTCTTATCTGCAATAACATCTCAACAAAGCATAATTTATCTAATAAATAACTACTTACCTGATGTCAAGTCAATATGTGGAACTCCTGAACCTCGTGTATGCTCCTGGCTTTAGCTGTAGCACAACAACTCAAATTCATTACTCAAATTCAAGAACAATCTCAATCATACTCAATATTCATATCAATAGAGGATTTGGAATCATAGAAGAGAGTTAAAATCAAAAGATAGCAATACTATCCTAGTTGTAGCTTTCAATTCCACCATTTTGACTCATACAAGCTTAAAAATGCAACAAACAACACTTTACTAGCTCGGGTCTAAGATTAGAACTCTCTTACACACACCAATCCAAGTAATCTTACTTTAATTCATGATAGTTGCAGGTAGTTCATCAATACCACATGGAACTATCTCAAATCAAACAATTCAACTGTCAAAACGAAGTCAAAATCAAAGAGAGTTACCTTTCAAGCTCAAAGTATCAATCTCTAGCTTCAATTCGTGAAAGATAGGCTCTAAATTCGACTTTGGAGGGTTAGAATTAAGTTTCTAGGGTTTAAAGAGAGTTTGGGTGAAGTGGGTTTTCTCAAAAAGTGAAAGAAACCCGACTTTAAAAGTGGGCCTGCATGCGACACACGATCCGCATGGAATCTACACGACCTTAGCAGTAGAAGTTGTTCCTCATGTTGCCATGTACTCCCGATCCTTCACGATTGCACTTCATATCCATATAAGAATCCTGATGCATGAATCCCGTTTGCCTAAAATATTCCTCATGTCGACCTGAATTCACTAATTAAATGGTTAGAAACTAAGTCACAAGAAAGCACTTACCACTAATTTCCAAAGGCCAACTACTTAAGAGGTCAAACATCCTTAAGAACATCACAGTTTAAGTCTAAGCACTACTCCTAGTACCTAGTTCACTTAAACTCATGCTCTGATACCAAATTGAAACACCCTCGCTTAAGGCTTTTCATAAAAACATCATTTTAGCCCATGGTTTATCATCAATATTCAAAAATCATCCTTAAGTGAAAACTTTAATTTCAACATCTTCAAATCAAGTCATTTTTCGTTCAAACCCGTTTTAAAACACATGGGATTTAATGAGAATAATTCGGGGTTTGAATTGCGGAAAAACCATTCGGTCCCACTTTAAATAAAACGTTTTGGTTTATAAAATAGCGAGGTTGTTACAATCCAAATACCATTACACAGTTTGAATGAAACCACACAACTCGTGGCCTTCTAAACAACCAGCTCCTCTAAGGTCATCTAAACTCCTCAACCTGAGTACACATCAAAATAAGTTAGGCAATGGAATGCCTAATGAGCTTACCCGAGGTTGACCCATTTTGAGTAAGTAGTGTAACCACTACACTCGGGACAACCCCCAAAAATAGTTTTGACACACACTTTAAAAGTTGTTTAAAACATCATAAATATTTACTCAAAATAGATAGTTATGATATGCAAATGCAATGCATGATGCAACTATCCCAAACCCACGTCCATCTCATAAAAGTCCAACTCACCTCAATGGCACCTACCTAAGTTCACAAATGGCACGCACAAAGCATATCACTCGATCCCCGTATAGGTTAAACTAGAACTAGTGGCCATCACACTAGTCCCATGAGGGTTAGCAACTCCCTCATGCGGTTCCCTATTGTCGGGAACAATTACTCCCCACCCTCTTTAATTGAGAAGGGTAAAACTCATACTCACCCTCTTTAATTGAGAAAAGGGTAAAACTCATACTCACCCTCTTTAATTGAGAAAAGGGTAAAACTCATACTCATCCTCTTTAATTGAGAAAAGGGTAAAACTCGGTCTCAAGGGCTCACACGGTCAGTCCCATCCTATATGAAATGCAATGCACAATAGGATGCTCAAAACGTCTTTCAAAAAAACAACATCATAGTCTCTGTTTGAAAACATCTTTAAAGGACTCATTTCATGCAATGCACACATAGTACTCATATAACAATTAGCACATAAAAGCATGCATGAAAATAGTTGATAACACACACAAAATATAATAGTTGGGATGTGTACTCCTGGTAAACTCACCCAAGGTCAACTGACGAGTCAACACTAACTCCACACATGGGTTTGATGCATTTGGAGGCGCTCCTAGACATAATCTCATCCATCACATCCTCTTAGTTGAGTGCTAGCTCAAGTCCTTAGTCTCACCTCCAAGTCATTACAACATATCTCCTTCCTACAATACAATAACGGAAGGTATCATACTCGTTTCATCTAAAAGTCGCACTATAATTACTTCTTTTGAACTAAGAAGGGACTATCGTTCACCATCCCAAAATGAAGTCCTTGACTCTCTAATATAAGGAAAATCTTAGTTAAAACATCCCCAAAGATTGGCATTAAAACAAGGACCCAAAGCCCAAACCATAAAGCTCAAAACCCAAAAAGTGACAAATTTGGACACACTCAGAAACACGGGTCGTGTAAAACCCATCTGACAGCATAGAAACTAACACGGGGCGTGTTTTATTACACGGGTCGTGTTCAGCACGCTGTAGCTTAGTTTTTGATCCCTTTAACTCCATTTTGACCCGAATCAAGTCCTAATTCATCCCAAGACTAAATATACATGAAAATACATGACACCCATCAAATCCAAAACCATCAATTTCTAGATTCCTCAATTATTCATCAATTTCTAGATTCCTCAATTATTCATCAAATCCCCAAATTCTAGGGTTCATAACACCCAAATCAATCAAGTAATTGAATCTAGAGCATCCATGGATTGAATGTAGACTCCAACAACTTAGAAACATCAAATAAACATTGGGAATCATAGTAAAGACCTCCTCCCATCATAAATTTCGGATTGGGTCCAAACCCCAAACCCTAACTCGAAATCTAAAGCTAGAATATGAAGGGTTTATACCTTAGATTGTTAGAAAACTTCAAGTATATGATCAATCTTCAAGAACACGCATTTATTCTTCTTGGAACCATGGAAAATCGCCATCTCTCTACCTCTCCATCCTCAAAAACGTGATTGTGGCTGAAATGAGGGAAACCCCCATCAAAAACTTGATATCTTTCATAATTGGCAAAAATAGTCTCTATAGTTTGGTCCTTCTTTACCTAACACCCCAAAAGTCCATTATTCTCATTAGAAGTCTCCATATTCATACATATGCCCCAAATACAATTATTTATTTCTCTTGAGTCATTTACTAGGTCAATCCTAACCCTTAGTTTTCCCAAATTGACATAAACGGCCCCTTTCACGAATTTCTTTACAATTTAGGTCCTTAATATTAATTCAAGGAATTATTAGACCTAATTTAAACTCCACATCAATTCCTTTATAATATCTTCTAATTTTCTAAATCCATGACTAGTCAAATCTACTTAGGGTAAGTTTGGCAAAATTGACACTTTTAGTCCTTATGACAAAATTTCTCACATTTGGTTACAAATTGATTTTAAAACTATATTTGGCTCATTTATCCACAATATAAAATATAACAAAATATTAAATTTGATTATTCATTTGTTTTCTTTATTTACAAAATAAGTTTTATTTTGTCGGTTTACGCCCAAAACTCCTAGGCCCAAAACACGGATGTTACACTTACTAACTCATATAACAACCTATTTAACCTTAATTACACCAAGATTAACACAAAATCTATTTAATTTAATAACACGGTATTACAGATGGCCTTTCTAATCTTCTTCGTATTCTGAGATTCGCTACCGTCAGTAGCCTTCCTCCCAAGGCGAGCGAAGTGACGTGAGGCGAGCGTCTAAGTGAGTTGAGTGAGGAAGTGAGGGCCATAAGGAAGCGGAAGGAGCAAAAGTTGGATCGGGTTTCCCTGTTGTGTTGGTTAATGCCCAACCACCTTCAAGAAGGCAAAAAAGTAAACTTCATAACCTTTTCCATTATCAGTAGTAGCAGTGGACAAATTGAGACAATAAAAATACAGGTAGGAATATGCTTATATACTTTCCTTTCAACTTCAAAGCATTCAGCTCATTCCCGTTAGGCTGATGTAAAGCCCGAAACCAGGTACCAAAGAGTTTAACTGTTAACTGTTTAAAATAAAGAAAAAATAGAGAAAAGGGTGAAAATTGAAGATAGCGGCGCTATCTTTAGAGATAGCGGCGCTATCTAGACCAAATCCCGTATCAGTCGCTGAGTCTGGCGTTGACCTTGCAGATTCAGTAGATAGTGGCCTTATCTTTAGAGATAGCGGCGCTATCTCTCCTGAGCGGGAAAAAGAGCATCTTTTGTAATATGGATGGGTTTTTGAGCCTTATTATACATTACACTTCGTCATATTCACCCTTAGACCTCCAGAGAGCATCCCTAAACTCTCTCTAACACTTCCATGGTGTTTTGAGGTCCATTTATGGATTTGTGAAGGTTTTGGAAGAAGAAGAAGGTGACTAAGGTGCTCCAGAGAAGGTGGTGCTTAGAAGGAGTCTAGTGTTGCTGTTCTTGGACCTTTGTAAGTGTTCTTGAAGCTTATCTTCACTAGTTCTTGTTGTTATTAGTGTTATGAAGCTATTTCCAAGCTTTTAAAGACAATGATGGCTCCATATCTTGGATGGGGGTTGGATTTAGAGGCTAAGGGTGAGTTCTTCTCCTGTAAACCTCTGAATCCTTGAGAAAAACCCCAAGCCTAGTCTTGTTATGGTTGTTAATGAGGTTTTTGTTGTTAATCTTCATTTGTGAAGCTGGATTTGTCACCATGAGCTTTTTTTGGCTAGGATTGGTGGTTAGAATTACGTTCTTATAAGTTAGGGGACTGTTTTGGACAACTCCTGGAAGTTGGGGCTTCTGTCTGAACGGATTAAGCTCTTAATGGAGTTTTTGGCTGAACAGTGTAGATAGCGGCGCTATCTCTATAGATAGCGGCACTATCTATCAGTTTTGACCAAAGTTGACTTTTGTTGACCAGTTGACTTTGACTTCTCAGTCAGTAGACTTTTGAGTCAGAAACCCTAAGGAAACCCTAATGTAAATTTTTGGGTTAGGGATTTTAGATGAAAATTGTGTATTAATAAAATATTCGAATATTAGGGAGCTTGGAAGATTTTACCTACTTTTCCAAAAATAGCCTAGCGACAAATCAGGTGAGTTTTCCTCACTTCTTGATATTGACGATAATGACGTTTATCGGCGGATCGGGGCAAGCTCGAGAGCCAAGGACGGATCGGGGCAAGCCCGAGAGCCATACGATGATACCGACGGATCGGGGCAAGCCCGAGATTCACACGATGATACCGAAGAATCGGGGCAAGCCCGAGAGTCATACGATATTTATTAACGGATCGGGGCAAGCCCGAGAGTCATATGATGTTTACCGACGGATCGGGGCAAGCCCGAAAGTCATACGATGTTGTTAAATAATGTTAATGAATTATTGGAAAATCTAGGGAACTCGCTAAGCAATGTGCTTTTGGTTTTATCTTTAAAATGTTTCAGGTTCTCATGGCGCGGGAGGCTCGGGCACGGCGTGATCTCGGGCATTGGCATCCGTTTTATTTGACTTCCGCTGTTTTTATATTTGACTATGGTTTACGACACTTATTTATCTTTTGATGAACCTTATGAATGATTTAAAAATGAATGCATGGTTTGGACGTATCTTTTATTATATTTGGGTTTCAGAAGAAATTTTTTTATGTGTATTTTTGGGACGTTACAGCTGAAGTCTTTGGCCTTTCCTTCTCCGCGCCCGCTTACGCTTCGCTGACCTATCACGTGGCAAAGAGAAGAAAGCGAAAGAATAGTAAACGGAGCACAGCGCATAAGGATTCTAAATATGAGAAATCTCCCTTTTTCGATAAGAAGGAAATGAAGAACAAGAACGAAACGAAATAAGACCTTTCTAGCTCTAGTTTCGGATGAGCTTCCCCCAATTATGTATGGTAATAGAATACGTCGACTTTATTACATAAATATGGAGCATTACATGTTGATAGTCAAATAATTTTGTACCAAGTATACTTGATATAGTACTAAATGCTAGTAACACTTACTTTACCAATACTACCAAGATTGTCACGAACCCACACATGAGAATTGTAACGCCCTCATTTCTTGGAAGATAGAAATTCTAAAAACTTTAAAATTTTTATTTCATTTTCAGAGTAAACTAAGTTGGAAGCGAAATATATCTGGCTAAACTAGCCTACAAACACGGGCATTACTTTATTACATCAAAAGACTATCTTCCAAAATGCATCCTCATTCCAGAAATCCTATATCTGGCCTAGGGTATCTTATTCTTACCCTTGCTAGTCCCCATAACAGCTCCTGAACCTGGATACACGTCGATTTATAAAAAGGGTCAGGCTTTACGCCTGGTGAGCTCATGAGTTTATGAAATATGAAAATATTCAAAAATCCTTGATCAAATGTAAATTTTGGTAATATCAAAATATATGGTGTTTCTTATAGTTTAAGAAAACTCATTTATGTATCAATAATTTCCATGTTCCCGTTATATTGCCAATAATCACAAACTTGTTTCCGTTGAATCTGTAACCCTTGGCGGCTTCTGTTAGAATATCCATAACCCTTGGCGGGTTTTCCGGTATGAATGAAATAGCACAGAGCAATTCCATTGACCGTTGGGCTGATTTCAGAATCCTCCCGGATCACTGGGAGTGCGGTCCTGGAGTCGGTGGTACCTCCGGACTCTATGCCTATCACCCCGAGTCATAGCTCGCAACTACAACTCTGATGTCATTCGTGACATCAAATGGGCGCTACCCATAGAACTTACAAATTCGCGTCGACCGAAACCTTCAATAGAGTAACCATGTGTTGCCGAACATAATCCAACATATTTCCTTGTAACCTTTAGGTTATAATTTCATTCATTTTAATCAATAATAGCACACAATGGAATAAGCGTTTGTTTTATAAATAAAATGTTTTATAAAGGAATTTGTTTTAAACTTTCCAAGTATGCATATTATTGAATAAAAATCCAACATTAGTAATTTGTTGCAAATATTATTCTTTAAATCATGATATGTCAAAAATGTCATTGATACCAAACAATTTAAAGATGTACAACCATCAAAAATTGTATAATTTTGACGTGCACCCAGTTTTGGGAAAATTCAACATGACTCACCTGAAACAGTAGGTATATGTTTCACTTCCTTAATACTCTCGACGATAACTCCTTGATCTAAACGATTAAAAATAATGTCTTACGTTACTAACCAAATAAATATAACTAATAATATTTCTGTTATATAATAACGTATTTGAAAATATGTTTAAACGGACAAAATGATGCAACTAAAAATATAACATCAACGTAATTATAAAAATGGTTTAACGCCTTAAATTTATAATGATAATAACGATAAAAATTATCTATAAAAACTTTATAATTTAAGATCATACCTCTAGTGAAATTTCGTTTCATCAAAAATTCCTTCTAATACCTCTTCATTATATGTAAAGTAATATGCGGAATATTTTAGTAAATTGTTTGGGTAATAGCTCTATTTATACTACATCCAATTTATGGTGACGTAATGAAAATTCGTACAAACAGTTTAATTAGAATCCCCATTGTTGGACACGTCTCATTGCCACCTATCAAATGTAAATTTCAATTCTTATCCTAAATGACTATGAATTCTTATCCTAAATGACTAAGAAGCTTAGAGGATACGTTTGATAAATATATATTTATCTTTATATATATATATATATATATATATATATATATATATATATATATATATATATATATATATATATATATATATATATATATATATATATATATATAGTAATAAGACTTTAAAAACATATACCAACGTTTCTATAAATAAACATGTTTATCTATTTCATTTTTTTTCTTTTTCTTTTTTTTTTCTTTTTCTTTTATAACATAACTTTTACAATTTGTTTCAAACTTAAATATATAATTCATTTTTTTCTTTTTCTTTTTTTTTTCTTTTTCTTTTATAACATAACTTTTACAATTCGTTTCAAACTTAAATATAAGATTATATGCCTTTTGATTATATATTATAATTACCAATAAACTATTAATATATATTTTTATATCATAATTTACATGATAATGAATTTCAAATTAGTAGAGTCTAACTTATAATTATATATACATTTTTTTATCATAAATAATATGTGACGTAACTTATAAATATAAGTCAATAAATTTCAAGGCGGCATAATATCTCAGAACGGATTGTTACCAAATATATAATAGATATTATTTGACGGCGTATCTAATTAATCGATAACTAACGTCGCAATTAAACCTGGTCAATTATTGTTGAAAATACGGACAACTTATAATGTCCTAAAATATACGTGGTCAATAATTGTCGAAAACGCGGATGTTACAACTCCCTCCTCTTTAGACTGGATTTCGTCCTCGAAATCGGTCTATGTTAGTAAGTAAATGTAACATTATCTCATCTTATTTTCAGGTTCGTATGTCATACTAGCATAACGACAATGCTTTCATTGAATTTTTAATTAACCTATTTATTTTCTACGCAACTCTTTTGTCACTCTATCTAATATGGCTATATGTTCTTCTGTATATCGAACCTCGTCAGCAACTTGGATATCCGATAGAGGTATAAAGTTCTCTTCTTCTGCTAAACATTTTCGTAGATAACATACGTGAAATGTATTATGAATACCTTGTAATTCAGGTGGCAAATCTAATCGATATGCTTGTGACCCAATCCGTTCTAACACTTTAAAGGGTCCAAGAAAACGAGAACTAAGTTTCCCACGTTTCCCGAATCTAATCACTCCTTTCCATGGTGATACCTTAAGCATAACTTTGTCAACCACCTGGATTTCGATTGGACGTCTCTTCTTATCTGCATAACTTTTCTGTCGGTCTTGAGCAGATTTTAGACGTTCCCGAATTACTTTGACTTTATCTGCTGTCTGTTGTACTATCTCAGGTCCTGCGAATTGCTTTTCTCCAGCTTCTAACCAACAAACTGGAGTTCTACATTTCCGTCCATAAAGAGCTTTAAATGGCGCCATGCCAATACTAGAATGGTAACTATTGTTGTAAGCGAATTCTACTAATGGCAAGTGTATATCCCAGCTTCCACTAAAATCAATAGCGCATGATCAAAGCATATCCCCAAGAGTCCGAATTCTCCTTTCACTTTGTCCATCTGTTTGGGGATGATAAGCTGTACTTAAGTTCACTCTTGTCCCCAACTCCCTTTGTAAACCTTCCCAGAACTTGGAAGTAAAGCGAGTATCTCTGTCCGATAAAATAGACAATGGCACTCCATGCCTACAGACAATTTCATCGATATATAACTTGGCTAACCTGTCAATCGGCCAGGTTTCCTTTATTGGTGGGAAGTGTGCGCTTTTTGTCAATCGATCTACCACGACCCATATTGAATCATGACCCTTTAATATCTTAGGCAAACTCATCAAAAAGTCCATTGTGACATGATCCCATTTCCATTCGGGTATGTCTAATGGTTGTAGACTACCATACGGTCGCTGATGCTCAGCTTTCACCTGTAGACATGTCACACATTTTTCTACGTACCTTGCCACGTCCAATTTCATCACAGCCCACCAATAATGTAACTTTAAATCCCTGTACATCTTGGTACAACCTGGATGAATGGAATACCTTGATTTGTGTGAATCCTCTAAGAGTATCTTACGAATGCCTCCGATACTAGGTACCCAAATCCTTCCTTGAAACAACTTTAGGCATCGGCTATCTTCTTCTAACAATGACTTTTGTTTCACCATTATCTCACCTTTCAAGTTCTCTTCTTTGAGAGCTTCGACTTGTGCTTCTTTAATCCTTTCAATCAACTTGGAAGTAGCCTCAATTCTAACAAATCTAGCCAGAGTGACACCGCAATGCTTCTTGCGACTTAATGCATCAGCAACAACGTTAGCTTTTCCTGGATGATACATGATCTCACAATCATAGTCCTTAATTAGCTCTAACCAACTTCGTTGCCTCATGTTTAACTCTTTCTGGTCAAAGACATGTTTTAAGCTTTTATGGTCAGTAAATATAGTACATGATGTACCATATAAGTAATGACCCCATAGCTTCAAAGCAAATATCACTGCTGCTAATTCCAAATCATGCACCGGGTAATTCTTTTCATGATCCTTTAATTGCCTAGAAGCATAAGCAATTACCTTACCTCGTTGCATTAGGACACATCCTAGACCACATTTAGAAGCATCACTATACACAACAAAGTCTTCTGATCCTTATGGTAGTGTCAATACTGTTGCTTCACACAATTTTTGTCATAATGTTTCAAATGCTCTAGTATGTTGCTCGACCCAAACAAATTTTGTGTTCTTCCTTGTTAAGGCCGTCAATGGTGAAGCTATCTTTGAGAAATCTTGAATGAATCGTCGATAGTACCCAGCTAAACCTAGGAAACTTCTAATTTCTGTTGGACTTCTGGGAACTTCCCATTTCATCACTGCTTCCACCTTAGATGGGTCTACCTTCACACCATCTTTACAAATCACGTGGCCTAAGAATTGAACTTCTGATAACAAAAATTCACACTTGGAGAATTTTGCGTAGAGTTTCTCCCGTCGTAGGAGTTCCAAGATCTCATGTAGATGTTTTTCATGCTCTTCCTTATTTTTCGAGTAGATAAGGATGTCGTCGATGAATACGATTACTGATTTGTCTAAGAAGGGACGACAAACTCGATTCATCAGATCCATAAATGCTGTTGGAGCATTAGTTAAGCCGAAAGGCATAACCATGAACTTGTAGTGACCATATCGTGTTCTAAAGGCAGTCTTTCTACGTCCTCATCTCTAACTTTAGTTGGTGATATCCAGACCTTAAGTCGATTTTGGAGAAACAACTAGCTCCTTGTAGTTGATCGAACAGGTCATCGATACGGGGAAGTGGATATTTGTTCTTGATTGTTACCTTATTCAGCTCCCGATAGTCGATGCACATGCGCATCGAGCCATCTTTCTTTTTCACAAATAACACTGGGGTTCCCCATGGTGACGAGCTAGTTCGTATGAATGCCTTATCGAGTAGCTCCTCTAATTGGGACATCATTTCCTTCATTTCTGAAGGTGCTAATCGATATGGGGCTCTTGCAACTGGCGCTGCTCCAGGAACAAGATCAATACGAAACTCTACCTGACGATCGGGTGGTAGTCCTGGTAATTCTTCTGGAAAAACATCTGGAAATTCTCTTACTAACCGAACTTCGTCAACTTTCTTCTTTTCTACTTCGACATTGATAATGTATGCCAGATAAGAATAGTAACCTTTAACAAGACACTTTTGTGCTTTAGTCACAGTGATAATTCTTATATCACCTCGACGTCTTTCACCATAAACGTATAAAGGTTCCCCATTTGGTTTGTGAATGACAATTATCTTTTTGGCACACGAGATGTCTACTTGATGCTCTGAGAGCCAATCAATTCCGATCACTACATCAAAACTACGTATTACTATAGGTAGTAATCTAACCAGAATTATACTATCTTCGATCTGGATGGTGCAGTTATCATATGCTTGTCGAACTATCACATGACCTTCATTTGCGGTCTCTATTAATAATGCCTTATCTAAATTACTAATCGGAGTACTAAACTTCTCACAGAAAGATAGAGACACGAAGGAACAATCGGAACCTGAATCAAATAAGACGCGTGCTGTTAAGGAGTTTACTAGGAAACAGATACAATGTTAGCAGCTTCACGTGCCTCTTCAGTAGTCATTTGGAATGCTCTTCCTGTTGTTACTAAGACTTGACGATCATTATTCATCATGATTTAACATGATTTTTTTTTAAGTTGTATCATAATACAACATAACTATAATTTGTATAACCCTAACATGATATATGTAATAAAGTGTTAGGTAAAACAACAAGTAAATATGAAAATCACTAATGACTATTCACATTACCACTTCTCACTAATCTCTTTTGCTTCCACATAGAATGACCAGGTAGGTATCATGGGTGGCCAATCCATTTCAACTTTCCTAGATACCATTCCATATGGTTACGCCAAAGATCAATAATTAGTGAAATCATCATAGTGTTCTACCCAAATATCCCAAGTTTAAGTCTAAGTCATCCTATCTATGATGTTCCTAAAATTAAAAATTTCTAAGGGTATTGATTATTTCCTTATTCGTTTGCGATATCATTTTGTCAGACCCTTTCGGTAACTCCATTCTGTAGTGCAGGAAAGAGGCGGGGGAATGGTAGGCGCTAGGCTCTTTAACAACCGGCCCCCTTAGAGAACATTAAGGACCGGCCTATACCTCTTTAGAGCAAATAAGAATAGATGGGCTTAGTCATGATCTGACTAATGATGTCAAGTATTTACATTATAATATATATTTATGAAGGTTTTGGAAGAAGAAGAAGGTGACTAAGGTGCTCTAGAGAAGGTGGTGCTTAGAAGGAGTCTAGTGTTGCTGTTCTTGGACCTTTGTAAGTGTTCTTGAAGCTTATCTTCACTAGTTCTTGTTGTTATTAGTGTTATGAAGCTATTTCCAAGCTTTTAAAGACAATGATGGCTCCATATCTTGGATGGGGGTTGGATTTAGAGGCTAATGGTGAGTTCTTCTCCTGTAAACCTCTGAATCCTTGAGAAAAACCCCAAGCCTAGTCTTGTTATGGTTGTTAATGAGGTTTTTGTTGTTAATCTTCATTTGTGAAGCTAGATTTGTCACCATGAGCTTATTTTGGCTAGGATTGGTGGTTAGAATTACGTTCTTATAAGTTAGGGGATTGTTTTGGACAACTCCTGGAAGTTGGGGCTTCTGTCTGAACGGATTAAGCTCTTAATGGAGTTTTTGGCTGAACAGTGTAGATAGTGGCGCTATCTCTATAGATAACGGCACTATCTATCAGTTTTGACCAAAGTTGACTTTTGTTGACCAGTTGACTTTGACTTCTCAGTCAGTAGACTTTTGAGTCAGAAACCCTAAGGAAACCCTAATGTAAATTTTTGGGTTAGGGATTTTAGATGAAAATTGTGTATTAATAAAATATTCGAATATTAGGGAGCTTGGAAGATTTTACCTACTTTTCCAAAAATAGCCTAGCGACAAATCAGGTGAGTTTTCCTCACTTCTTGATATTGATGATAATGACGTTTATCGGCGGATCGGGGCAAGCTCGAGAGCCAAGGACGGATCGGGGCAAGCCCGAGAGCCATACGATGATACCGACGGATCGGGGCAAGCCCGAGAGTCACACGATGATACCGACGAATCGGGGCAAGCCCGAGAGTCATACGATATTTATTGACGGATCGGGGCAAGCCCGAGAGTCATACGATGTTTACCGACGGATCGGGGCAAGCCCGAGAGTCATACGATGTTGTTAAATAATGTTAATGAATTATTGGAAAATCTAGGGAACTCGCTAAGCAATGTGCTTTTGGTTTTATCTTTAAAATGTTTCAGGTTCTCATGGCGCGGGAGGCTCGGGCACGACGTGATCTAGGGCATTGGCATCCGTTTTATTTGACTTCCGCTGTTTTTATATTTGACTATGGTTTACGACACTTATTTATCTTTTGATGAACCTTATGAATGATTTAAAAATGAATGCATGGTTTGGACGTATCTTTTATTATATTTGGGTTTCAGAAGAAATTTTTTTATGTGTATTTTTGGGACGTTACAGCTGAAGTCTTTGGCCTTTCCTTCTCCGCGCCCGCTTACGCTTCGCTGACCTATCGTGTGGCAAAGAGAAGAAAGCGAAAGAATAGTAAACGGAGCACAGCGCATAAGGATTCTAAATATGAGAAATCTCCCTTTTTCGATAAGAAGGAAATGAAGAACAAGAACGAAACGAAATAAGACCTTTCTAGCTCTAGTTTCGGATGAGCTTCCCCAATTATGTATGGTAATAGAATACGTCGGCTTTATTACATAAATATGGAGCATTACATGTTGATAGTCAAATAATTTTGTACCAAGTATACTTGATATAGTACTAAATGCTAGTAACACTTACTTTGCCAATACTACCAAGATTGTCACGAACCCACACATGAGAATTGTAACGCCCTCATTTCTTGGAAGATAGAAATTCTAAAAACTTTAAAAATTTTATTTCATTTTCAGAGTAAACTAAGTTGGAAGCGAAATATATCAGGCTAAACTAGCCTACAAACACGGGCATTACTTTATTACAACAAAAGACTATATTCCAAAATGCATCCTCCTTCCAGAAATCCTATATCTGGCCTAGGGTATCTTATTCTTACCCTTGCTAGTCCCCATAACAGCTCCTGAACCTGGATACACGTCAATTTATAAAAAGGGTCAGGCTTTACGCCTGGTGAGCTCATGAGTTTATGAAATATAAAAATATTCAAAAATCCTTGATCAAATGTAAATTTTGGTAATATCAAAATATATGGTGTTTCTTATAGTTTAAGAAAACTCATTTATGTATCAATAATTTCCATGTTCACGTTATATTGCCAATAATCACAAACTTGTTTCCGTTGAATCTGTAACCCTTGGCGGCTTCTGTTAGAATATCCATAACCCTTGGCGGGTTTTCCGGTATGAATGAAATAGCACAGAGCAATTCCATTGACCGTTGGGCTGATTTCAGCATCCTCCCGGATCACTGGGAGTGCGGTCCTGGAGTCGGTGGTACCTCCGGACTCTATGCCTATCACCCCGAGTCATAGCTCGCAACTACAACTCTGATGTCATTCGTGACATCAAATGGGCGCTACCCATAGAACTTACTAATTCGCGTCGACCGAAACCTTCAATAGAGTAACCATGCGTTGCCGAACATAATCCAACATATTTCCTTGTAACCTTTAGGTTATAATTTCATTCATTTTAATCAATAATAGCACACAATGGAATAAGCGTTTGTTTTATAAATAAAATGTTTTATAAAGGAATTTATTTTAAACTTTCCAAGTATGCATATTATTGAAAAAAAATCCAACATTAGTAATTTGTTGCAAATATTATTCTTTAAATCATGATATGTCAAAAATGTCATTGATACCAAACAATTTAAAGATGTATAACCATCAAAAATTGTATAATTTTGACGTGCACCCAGTTTTGGGAAAATTCAACATGACTCACCTGAAACAGTAGGTATATGTTTCACTTCCTTAATACTCTCGACGATAACTCCTTGATCTAAACGATTAGAAATAATGTCTTACGTTACTAACCAAATAAATATAACTAA
Organism: Cichorium intybus; assembly: GCA_023525715.1. NCBI lineage: Eukaryota > Viridiplantae > Streptophyta > Magnoliopsida > Asterales > Asteraceae > Cichorium > Cichorium intybus. The sequence continues at coordinate 38,858,050 of CM042017.1, read as the reverse complement.
TAATATTTCTGTTATATAATAACGTATTTGAAAATATGTTTAAACGGACAAAATGATGCAACTAAAAATATAACATCAACGTAATTATAAAAATGGTTTAACGCCTTAAATTTATAATGATAATAACGATAAAAATTATCTATAAAAACTTTATAATTTAAGATCATACCTCTAGTGAAATTTCGTTTCATCAAAAATTCCTTCTAATACCTCTTCCTTATATGTAAAGTAATATGCGGAATATTTTAGTAAATTGTTTGGGTAATAGCTCTATTTATACTACATCCAATTTATGGTGACGTAATGAAAATTCGTACAAACAGTTTAATTAGGATCCCCATTGTTGGACACGTCTCATTGCCACCTATCAAATGTAAATTTCAATTCTTATCCTAAATGACTATGAATTCTTATCCTAAATGACTAAGAAGCTTAGAGGATACGTTTGATAAATATATATTTATCTTAATATATATATATATATATATATATATATATATATATATATATATATATATATATATATATATATATATATATATATATATATATATATATATATATATATATATTAATAAGACTTTAAAAACATATACCAACGTTTCTATAAATAAACATGTTTATCTATTTCATTTTTTTTCTTTTTCTTTTTTTTTTCTTTTTCTTTTATAACATAACTTTTACAATTCGTTTCATATCAATTCGTTTCAAACTTAAATATAAGATTATATGCCTTTTGATTATATATTATAATTACCAATAAACTATTAATATATATTTTTATATCATAATTTACATGATAATGAATTTCAAATTAGTAGAGTCTAACTTATAATTATATATACATTTTTTTATCATAAATAATATGTGACGTAACTTATAAATATAAGTCAATAAATTTCAAGGCGGCATAATATCTCAGAACGGATTGTTACCAAATATATAATAGATATTATTTGACGGCGTATCTAATTAATCGATAACCAACGTCGCAATTAAACCTGGTCAATTATTGTTGAAAATACGGACAACTTATAATGTCCTAAAATATACGTGGTCAATAATTGTTGAAAATGCGGATGTTACAACTCCCTCCTCCTTAGACTGGATTTCGTCCTCGAAATCGGTCTATGTTAGTAAGTAAATGTAACATTATCTCATCTTATTTTCAGGTTCGTATGTCATACTAGCATAACGACAATGCTTTCATTGAATTTTTAATTAACCTATTTATTTTCTACGCAACTCTTTTGTCACTCTATCTAATATGGCTATATGTTCTTCTGTATATCGAACCTCGTCAGCAACTTGGATATCCGATAGAGGTATAAAGTTCTCTTCTTCTGCTAAACATTTTCGTAGATAACATACGTGAAATGTATTATGAATACCTTGTAATTCAGGTGGCAAATCTAATCGATATGCTTGTGACCCAATCCGTTCTAACACTTTAAAGGGTCCAAGAAAACGAGGACTAAGTTTCCCACGTTTCCCGAATCTAATCACTCCTTTCCATGGTGATACCTTAAGCATGACTTTGTCAACCACCTGGAATTCGATTGGACGTCTCTTCTTATCTGCATAACTTTTCTGTCGGTCTTGAGCAGATTTTAGACGTTCCCGAATTACTTTGACTTTATCTGCTGTCTGTTGTACTATCTCAGGTCCTACGAATTGCTTTTCTCCAGCTTCTAACCAACAAACTGGAGTTCTACATTTCCGTCCATAAAGAGCTTTAAATGGCGCCATGCCAATACTAGAATGGTAACTATTGTTGTAAGCGAATTCTACTAATGGCAAGTGTATATCCCAGCTTCCACTAAAATCAATAGCGCATGATCGAAGCATATCCCCAAGAGTCCGAATTCTCCTTTCACTTTGTCCATCTGTTTGGGGATGATAAGCTGTACTTAAGTTCACTCTTGTCCCCAACTCCCTTTGTAAACCTTCCCAGAACTTGGAAGTAAAGCGAGTATCTCTGTCCGATAAAATAGACAATGGCACTCCATGCCTACAGACAATTTCATCGATATATAACTTGGCTAACCTGTCAATCGGCCAGGTTTCCTTTATTGGTGGGAAGTGTGCGCTTTTTGTCAATCGATCTACCACGACCCATATTGAATCATGACCCTTTAATGTCTTAGGCAAACTCATCAAAAAGTCCATTGTGACATGATCCAATTTCCATTCGGGTATGTCTAATGGTTGTAGACTACCATACGGTCGCTGATGCTCAGCTTTCACCTGTAGACATGTCACACATTTTTCTACGTACCTTGCCACGTCCAATTTCATCACAGCCCACCAATAATGTAACTTCAAATCCCTGTACATCTTGGTACAACCTGGATGAATGGAATACCTTGATTTGTGCGAATCCTCTAAGAGTATCTTACGAATGCCTCCGATACTAGGTACCCAAATCCTTCCTTGAAACAACTTTAGGCATCGGCTATCTTCTTCTAACAATGACTTTTGTTTCACCATTATCTCACCTTTCAAGTTCTCTTCTTTGAGAGCTTCGACTTGTGCTTCTTTAATCCTTTCAATCAACTTGGAAGTAGCCTCAATTCTAGCAAATCTAGCCAGAGTGACACGGCAATGCTTCTTGCGACTTAATGCATCAGCAACAACGTTAGCTTTTCCTGGATGATACATGATCTCACAATCATAGTCCTTAATTAGCTCTAACCAACTTCGTTGCCTCATGTTTAACTCTTTCTGGTCAAAGACATGTTTTAAGCTTTTATGGTCAGTAAATATAGTACATGATGTACCATATAAGTAATGACCCCATAGCTTCAAAGCAAATATCACTGCTGCTAATTCCAAATCATGCACCGGGTAATTCTTTTCATGATCCTTTAATTGCCTAGAAGAATAAGCAATTACCTTACCTCGTTGCATTAGGACACATCCTAGACCACATTTAGAAGCATCACTATACACAACAAAGTCTTCTGATCCTTATGGTAGTGTCAATACTGTTGCTTCACATAATTTTTGTCATAATGTTTCAAATGCTCTAGTATGTTGCTCGACCCAAACAAATTTTGTGTTCTTCCTTGTTAAGGCCGTCAATGGTGAAGCTATCTTTGAGAAATCTTGAATGAATCGTCGATAGTACCCAGCTAAACCTAGGAAACTTCTAATTTCTGTTGGACTTCTGGGAACTTCCCATTTCATCACTGCTTCCACCTTAGATGGGTCTACCTTCACACCATCTTTACAAATCACGTGGCCTAAGAATTGAACTTCTGATAACAAAAATTCACACTTGGAGAATTTTGCGTAGAGTTTCTCCCGTCTTAGGAGTTCCAAGATCTCATGTAGATGTTTTTCATGCTCTTCCTTATTTTTCGAGTAGATAAGGATGTCGTCGATGAATACGATTACTGATTTGTCTAATAAGGGACGACAAACTCGATTCATCAGATCCATAAATGTTGTTGGAGCATTAGTTTAGCCGAAAGGCATAACCATGAACTTGTAGTGACCATATCGTGTTCTAAAGGCAGTCTTTGCTACGTCCTCATCTCTAACTTTAGTTGGTGATATCGAGACCTTAAGTCGATTTTGGAGAAACATCTAGCTCCTTGTAGTTGATCGAACAGGTCATCGATACGGGGAAGTGGATATTTGTTCTTGATTATTACCTTATTCAGCTCCCGATAGTCGATGCACATGCGCATCGAGCCATCTTTCTTTTTCACAAATAACATTGGGGCTCCCCATGGTGACGAGCTAGGTCGTATGAATGCCTTATCGAGTAGCTCCTCTAATTGGGACATCATTTCCTTCATTTCTGAAGGTGCTAATCGATATGGGGCTCTTGCAACTGGCGCTGCTCCAGGAACAAGATCAATACGAAACTCTACCTGGCGATCGGGTGGTAGTCCTGGTAATTCTTCTAGAAAAACATCTGGAAATTCTCTTACTACCCGAACTTCGTCAACTTTCTTCTTTTCTACTTCGACATTGATAATGTATGCCAGATAAGAAGAGTAACCTTTAACAAGACACTTTTGTGCTTTAGTCACAGTGATAATTCTTATATCACCTCGACGTCTTTCACCATAAACATATAAAGGTTCCCTATTTGGTTTGTGAATGACAATTATCTTTTTGGCACACGAGATGTCTACTTGATGCTCTGAGAGCCAATCAATTCTGATCACTACATCAAAACTACGTATTACTATAGGTAGTAATCTAACCAGAATTATACTATCTTCAATCTGGATGGTGCAGTTATCATATGCTTGTTGAACTATCACATGACCTTCATTTGCGGTCTCTATTAATAATGCCTTATCTAAATTACTAATCGGAGTACTAAACTTCTCACAGAAAGATAGAGACACGAAGGAACAATCGGAACCTGAATCAAATAAGACGCGTGTTGTTAAGGAGTTTACTAGGAAAGTACCAGATACAATGTTAGCAGCTTCACGTGCCTCTTCAGTAGTCATTTGGAATGCTCTTCCTGTTGTTACTAAGACTTGACGATCATTATTCATCATGATTTAACATGATTTTTTTTTAAGTTGTATCATAATACAACATAACTATAATTTGTATAACCCTAGCATGATATATGTAATAAAGTGTTAGGTAAAACAACAAGTAAATATGAAAATCACTAATGACTATTGACATTACCACTTCTCACTAATCTCTTTTGCTTCCACATAGAATGACCAGGTAGGTATCATGGGTGGCCAATCCATTTCAACTTTCCTAGATACCATTCCATATGGTTACGCCAGAGATCAATAATTAGTGAAATCATCATAGTGTTCTACCTAAATATCCCAAGTTTAAGTCTAAGTCATCCTATCTATGATGTTCCTAAAATTTAAAATTTCTAAGGGTATTGATTATTTCCTTATTGGTATGCGATATCATTTTGTCAGACCCTTTCGGTAACTCCATTCCGTAGTGCAGGAAAGAGGCGGGGGGAATGGTAGGCGCTAGGCTCTTTAACAACCGGCCCCCTTAGAGAACATTAAGGACCGGCCTATACCTCTTTAGAGCAAATAAGAATGGATGGGCTTAGTCATGATCTGACTAATGATGTCAAGTATTTACATTATAATATATATTTATGAAGGTTTTGGAAGAAGAAGAAGGTGACTAAGGTGCTCTAGAGAAGGTGGTGCTTAGAAGGAGTCTAGTGTTGCTGTTCTTGGACCTTTGTAAGTGTTCTTGAAGCTTATCTTCACTAGTTCTTGTTGTTATTAGTGTTATGAAGCTATTTCCAAGCTTTTAAAGACAATGATGGCTCCATATCTTGGATGGGGGTTGGATTTAGAGGCTAAGGGTGAGTTCTTCTCCTGTAAACCTCTGAATCCTTGAGAAAAACCCCAAGCCTAGTCTTGTTATGGTTGTTAATGAGGTTTTTGTTGTTAATCTTCATTTGTGAAGCTAGATTTGTCACCATGAGCTTATTTTGGCTAGGATTGGTGGTTAGAATTACGTTCTTATAAGTTAGGGGACTGTTTTGGACAACTCCTGGAAGTTGGGGCTTCTGTCTGAACGGATTAAGCTCTTAATGGAGTTTTGGCTGAACAGTGTAGATAGCGGCGCTATCTCTATAGATAGTGGCACTATCTATCAGTTTTGACCAAAGTTGACTTTTGTTGACCAGTTGACTTTGACTTCTCAGTCAGTAGACTTTTGAGTCAGAAACCCTAAGGAAACCCTAATGTAAATTTTTGGGTTAGGGATTTTAGATGAAAATTGTGTATTAATAAAATATTCGAATATTAGGGAGCTTGGAAGATTTTACCTACTTTTCCAAAAATAGCCTAGCGACAAATCAGGTGAGTTTTCCTCACTTCTTGATATTGATGATAATGACGTTTATCGGCGGATCGGGGCAAGCTCGAGAGCCAAGGACGGATCGGGGCAAGCCCGAGAGCCATACGATGATACCGACGGATCGGGGCAAGCCCGAGAGTCACACGATGATACCGACGAATCGGGGCAAGCCCGAGAGTCATACGATATTTATTGACGGATCGGGGCAAGCCCGAGAGTCATACGATATTTTTTTATGTGTATTTTTGGGACGTTACAGCTGAAGTCTTTGGCCTTTCCTTCTCCGCGCCCGCTTACGCTTCGCTGACCTATCGTGTGGCAAAGAGAAGAAAGCGAAAGAATAGTAAACGGAGCACAGCGCATAAGGATTCTAAATATGAGAAATCTCCCTTTTTCGATAAGAAGGAAATGAAGAACAAGAACGAAACGAAATAAGACCTTTCTAGCTCTAGTTTCGGATGAGCTTCCCCAATTATGTATGGTAATAGAATACGTCGGCTTTATTACATAAATATGGAGCATTACATGTTGATAGTCAAATAATTTTGTACCAAGTATACTTGATATAGTACTAAATGCTAGTAACACTTACTTTACCAATACTACCAAGATTGTCACGAACCCACACATGAGAATTGTAACGCCCTCATTTCTTGGAAGATAGAAATTCTAAAAATTTTAAAATTTTTATTTCATTTTCAGAGTAAACTAAGTTGGAAGCGAAATATATCAGGCTAAACTAGCCTACAAACACGGGCATTACTTTATTACATCAAAATACTATCTTCCAAAATGCATCCTCCTTCCAGAAATACTATATCTGGCCTAGGGTATCTTATTCTTACCCTTGCTAGTCCCCATAACAGCTCCTGAACCTGGATACACGTCGATTTATAAAAAGGGTCAGGCTTTACGCCTGGTGAGCTCATGAGTTTATGAAATATAAAAATATTCAAAAATCCTTGATCAAATGTAAATTTTGGTAATATCAAAATATATGGTGTTTCTTATAGTTGAAGAAAACTCATTTATGTATCAATAATTTCCATGTTCCCGTTATATTGCCAATAATCACAAACTTGTTTCCGTTGAATCTGTAACCCTTGGCGGCTTCTGTTAGAATATCCATAACCCTTGGCGGGTTTTCCGGTATGAATGAAATAGCACAGAGCAATTCCATTGACCGTTGGGCTGATTTCAGCATCCTCCCGGATCACTGGGAGTGCGGTCCTGGAGTCGGTGGTACCTCCGGACTCTATGCCTATCACCCCGAGTCATAGCTCGCAACTACAACTCTGATGTCATTCGTGACATCAAATGGGCGCTACCCATAGAACTTACTAATTCGCGTCGACCGAAACCTTCAATAGAGTAACCATGCGTTGCCGAACATAATCCAACATATTTCCTTGTAACCTTTAGGTTATAATTTCATTCATTTTAATCAATAATAGCACACAATGGAATAAGCGTTTGTTTTATAAATAAAATGTTTTATAAAGGAATTTGTTTTAAACTTTCCAAGTATGCATATTATTGAATAAAAATCCAACATTAGTAATTTGTTGCAAATATTATTCTTTAAATCATGATATGTCAAAAATGTCATTGATACCAAACAATTTAAAGAGGTATAACCATCAAAAATTGTATAATTTTGACGTGCACCCAGTTTTGGGAAAATTCAACATGACTCACCTGAAACAGTAGGTATATGTTTCACTTCCTTAATACTCTCGACGATAACTCCTTGATCTAAACGATTAGAAATAATGTCTTACGTTACTAACCAAATAAATATAACTAATAATATTTCTGTTATATAATAACGTATTTGAAAATATGTTTAAACGGACAAAATGATGCAACTAAAAATATAACATCAACGTAATTATAAAAATGCTTTAACGCCTTAAATTTATAATGATAATAACGATAAAAATTATCTATAAAAACTTTATAATTTAATATCATACCTCTAGTGAAATTTCGTTTCATCAAAAATTCCTTCTAATACCTCTTCCTTATATGTAAAGTAATATGCGGAATATTTTAGTAAATTGTTTGGGTAATAGCTCTATTTATACTACATCCAATTTATGGTGACGTAATGAAAATTCGTACAAACAGTTTAATTAGGATCCCCATTGTTGGACACGTCTCATTGCCACCTATCAAATGTAAATTTCAATTCTTATCCTAAATGACTATGAATTCTTATCCTAAATGACTAAGAAGCTTAGAGGATACGTTTGATAAATATATATTTATCTTATATATATATATATATATATATATATATATATATATATATATATATATATATATATATATATATATATATATATATATATATATATATATATATAGTAATAAGACTTTAAAAACATATACCAACGTTTCTATAAATAAACATGTTTATCTATTTCATTTTTTTTCTTTTTCTTTTTTTTTCTTTTTCTTTTATAACATAACTTTTACAATTCGTTTCATATCAATTCGTTTCAAACTTAAATATAAGATTATATGCCTTTTGATTATATATTATAATTACCAATAAACTATTAATATATATTTTTATATCATAATTTACATGATAATGAATTTCAAATTAGTAGAGTCTAACTTATAATTATATATACATTTTTTATCATAAATAATATGTGACGTAACTTATAAATATAAGTCAATAAATTTCAAGGCGGCATAATATCTCAGAACGGATTGTTACCAAATATATAATAGATATTATTTGACGGCGTATCTAATTAATCGATAACCAACGTCGCAATTAAACCTGGTCAATTATTGTTGAAAATACGGACAACTTATAATGTCCTAAAATATACGTGGTCAATAATTGTTGAAAATGCGGATGTTACAACTCCCTCCTCCTTAGACTGGATTTCGTCCTCGAAATCGGTCTATGTTAGTAAGTAAATGTAACATTATCTCATCTTATTTTCAGGTTCGTATGTCATACTAGCATAACGACAATGCTTTCATTGAATTTTTAATTAACCTATTTATTTTCTACGCAACTCTTTTGTCACTCTATCTAATATGGCTATATGTTCTTCTGTATATCGAACCTCGTCAGCAACTTGGATATCCGATAGAGGTATAAAGTTCTCTTCTTCTGCTAAACATTTTCGTAGATAACATACGTGAAATGTATTATGAATACCTTGTAATTCAGGTGGCAAATCTAATCGATATGCTTGTGACCCAATCCGTTCTAACACTTTAAAGGGTCCAAGAAAACGAGGACTAAGTTTCCCACGTTTCCCAAATCTAATCACTCCTTTCCATGGTGATACCTTAAGCATAACTTTGTCAACCACCTGGAATTCGATTGGACGTCTCTTCTTATCTGCATAACTTTTCTGTCGGTCTTGAGCAGATTTTAGACGTTCCCGAATTACTTTGACTTTATCTGCTGTCTGTTGTACTATCTCAGGTCCTGCGAATTGCTTTTCTCCAGCTTCTAACCAACAAACTGGTGTTCTACATTTCCGTCCATAAAGAGCTTTAAATGGCGCCATGCCAATACTAGAATGGTAACTATTGTTGTAAGCGAATTCTACTAATGGCAAGTGTATATCCCAGCTTCCACTAAAATCAATAGCGCATGATCGAAGCATATCCCCAAGAGTCCGAATTCTCCTTTCACTTTGTCCATCTGTTTGGGGATGATAAGCTGTACTTAAGTTCACTCTTGTCCCCAACTCCCTTTGTAAACCTTCCCAGAACTTGGAAGTAAAGCGAGTATCTCTGTCCGATAAAATAGACAATGGCACTCCATGCCTACAGACAATTTCATCGATATATAACTTGGCTAACCTGTCAATCGGCCAGGTTTCCTTTATTGGTGGGAAGTGTGCGCTTTTTGTCAATCGATCTACCACGACCCATATTGAATCATGACCCTTTAATGTCTTAGGCAAACTCATCAAAAAGTCCATTGTGACATGATCCCATTTCCATTCGGGTATGTCTAATGGTTGTAGACTACCATACGGTCGCTGATGCTCAGCTTTCACCTGTAGACATGTCACACATTTTTCTACGTACCTTGCCACGTCCAATTTCATCACAGGCCACCAATAATGTAACTTTAAATCCCTGTACATCTTGGTACAACCTGGATGAATGGAATACCTTGATTTGTGCGAATCCTCTAAGAGTATCTTACGAATGCCTCCGATACTAGGTACCCAAATCCTTCCTTGAAACAACTTTAGGCATCGGCTATCTTCTTCTAACAATGACTTTTGTTTCACCAGTATCTCACCTTTCAAGTTCTCTTCTTTGAGAGCTTCGACTTGTGCTTCTTTAATCCTTTCAATCAACTTGGAAGTAGCCTCAATTCTAGCAAATCTAGCCAAAGTGACACTGCAATGCTTCTTGCGACTCAATGAATCAGCAACAACGTTAGCTTTTCCTGGATGATACATGATCTCACAATCATAGTCCTTAATTAGCTCTAACCAACTTCGTTGCCTCATGTTTAACTCTTTCTGGTCAAAGACATGTTTTAAGCTTTTATGGTCAGTAAATATAGTACATGATGTACCATATAAGTAATGACCCCATAGCTTCAAAGCAAATATCACTGCTGCTAATTCCAAATCATGCACCGGATAATTCTTTTCATGATCCTTTAATTGCCTAGAAGCATAAGCAATTACCTTACCTCGTTGCATTAGGACACATCCTAGACCACATTTAGAAGCATCACTATACACAACAAAGTCTTCTGATCCTTATGGTAGTGTCAATACTGTTGCTTCACATAATTTTTGTCATAATGTTTCAAATGCTCTAGTATGTTGCTCGACCCAAACAAATTTTGTGTTCTTCCTTGTTAAGGCCGTCAATGGTGAAGCTATCTTTGAGAAATCTTGAATGAATCGTCGATAGTACCCAGCTAAACCTAGGAAACTTCTAATTTCTGTTGGACATCTGGGAACTTCCCATTTCATCACTGCTTCCACCTTAGATGGGTCTACCTTCACACCATCTTTACAAATCACGTGGCCTAAGAATTGAACTTCTGATAACAAAAATTCACACTTGGAGAATTTTGCGTAGAGTTTCTCCCGTCTTAGGAGTTCCAAGATCTCATGTAGATGTTTTTCATGCTCTTCCTTATTTTTCGAGTAGATAAGGATGTCGTCGATGAATACGATTACTGATTTGTCTAAGAAGGGACGACAAACTCGATTCATCAGATCCATAAATGCTGTTGGAGCATTAGTTAAGCCGAAAGGCATAACCATGAACTTGTAGTGACCATATCGTGTTCTAAAGGCAGTCTTTGCTACGTCCTCATCTCTAACTTTAGTTGGTGATATCCAGACCTTAAGTCGATTTTGGAGAAACAACTAGCTCCTTGTAGTTGATCGAACAGGTCATCGATACGGGGAAGTGGATATTTGTTCTTGATTGTTACCTTATTCAGCTCCCGATAGTCGATGCACATGCGCATCGAGCCATCTTTCTTTTTCACAAATAACATTGGGGCTCCCCATGGTGACGAGCTAGGTCGTATGAATGCCTTATCGAGTAGCTCCTCTAATTGGGACATCATTTCCTTCATTTCTGAAGGTGCTAATCGATATGGGGCTCTTGCAACTGGCGCTGCTCCAGGAACAAGATCAATACGAAACTCTACCTGACGATCGGGTGGTAGTCCTGGTAATTCTTCTGGAAAAACATCTGGAAATTCTCTTACTAACCGAACTTCGTCAACTTTCTTCTTTTCTACTTCGACATTGATAATGTATGCCAGATAAGAAGAGTAACCTTTAACAAGACACTTTTGTGCTTTAGTCACAGTGATAATTCTTATATCACCTCGACGTCTTTCACCATAAACGTATAAAGGTTCCCCATTTGGTTTGTGAATGACAATTATCTTTTTGGCACACGAGATGTCTACTTGATGCTCTGAGAGCCAATCAATTCCGATCACTACATCAAAACTACGTATTACTATAGGTAGTAATCTAACCAGAATTATACTATCTTCGATCTGGATGGTGCAGTTATCATATGCTTGTCGAACTATCACATGACCTTCATTTGCGGTCTCTATTAATAATGCCTTATCTAAATTACTAATCGGAGTACTAAACTTCTCACAGAAAGATAGAGACACGAAGGAACAATCGGAACCTGAATCAAATAAGACGCGTGCTGTTAAGGAGTTTACTAGGAAACGGATACAATGTTAGCAGCTTCACGTGCCTCTTCAGTAGTCATTTGGAATGCTCTTCCTGTTGTTACTAAGACTTGACGATCATTATTCATCATGATTTAACATGATTTTTTTTAAGTTGTATCATAATACAACATAACTATAATTTGTATAACCCTAACATGATATATGTAATAAAGTGTTAGGTAAAACAACAAGTAAATATGAAAATCACTAATGACTATTCACATTACCACTTCTCACTAATCTCTTTTGCTTCCACATAGAATGACCAGGTAGGTATCATGGGTGGCCAATCCATTTCAACTTTCCTAGATACCATTCCATATGGTTACGCCAGAGATCAATAATTAGTGAAATCATCATAGTGTTCTACCCAAATATCCCAAGTTTAAGTCTAAGTCATCCTATCTATGATGTTCCTAAAATTTAAAATTTCTAAGGGTATTGATTATTTCCTTATTGGTTTGCGATATCATTTTGTCAGACCCTTTCGGTAACTCCATTCCGTAGTGCAGGAAAGAGGCGGGGGAATGGTAGGCGCTAGGCTCTTTAACAACCGGCCCCCTTAGAGAACATTAAGGACCGGCCTATACCTCTTTAGAGCAAATAAGAATAGATGGGCTTAGTCATGATCTGACTAATGATGTCAAGTATTTACATTATAATATATATTTATGAAGGTTTTGGAAGAAGAAGAAGGTGACTAAGGTGCTCTAGAGAAGGTGGTGCTTAGAAGGAGTCTTGTGTTGCTGTTCTTGGACCTTTGTAAGTGTTCTTGAAGCTTATCTTCACTAGTTCTTGTTGTTATTAGTGTTATGAAGCTATTTCCAAGCTTTTAAAGACAATGATGGCTCCATATCTTGGATGGGGGTTGGATTTAGAGGCTAAGGGTGAGTTCTTCTCCTGTAAACCTCTGAATCCTTGAGAAAAACCCCAAGCCTAGTCTTGTTATGGTTGTTAATGAGGTTTTTGTTGTTAATCTTCATTTGTGAAGCTAGATTTGTCACCATGAGCTTATTTTGGCTAGGATTGGTGGTTAGAATTACGTTCTTATAAGTTAGGGGACTGTTTTGGACAACTCCTGGAAGTTGGGGCTTCTGTCTGAACGGATTAAGCTCTTAATGGAGTTTTTGGCTGAACAGTGTAGATAGCGGCGCTATCTCTATAGATAGCGGCACTATCTATCAGTTTTGACCAAAGTTGACTTTTGTTGACCAGTTGACTTTGACTTCTCAGTCAGTAGACTTTTGAGTCAGAAACCCTAAGGAAACCCTAATGTAAATTTTTGGGTTAGGGATTTTAGATGAAAATTGTGTATTAATAAAATATTCGAATATTAGGGAGCTTGGAAGATTTTACCTACATTTCCAAAAATAGCCTAGCGACAAATCAGGTGAGTTTTTCTCACTTCTTGATATTGATGATAATGACGTTTATCGGCGGATCGGGGCAAGCTCGAGAGCCAAGGACGGATCGGGGCAAGCCCGAGAGCCATACGATGATACCGACGGATCGGGGCAAGCCCGAGAGTCACACGATGATACCGACGAATCGGGGCAAGCCCGAGAGTCATACGATATTTATTGACGGATCGGGGCAAGCCCGAGAGTCATACGATGTTTACCGATGGATCGGGGCAAGCCCGAGAGTCATACGATGTTGTTAAATAATGTTAATGAATTATTGGAAAATCTAGGGAACTCGCTAAGCAATGTGCTTTTGGTTTTATCTTTAAAATGTTTCAGGTTCTCATGGCGCGGGAGGCTCGGGCACGACGTGATCTCGGGCATTGGCATCCGTTTTATTTGACTTCCGCTGTTTTTATATTTGACTATGGTTTACGACACTTATTTATCTTTTGATGAACCTTATGAATGATTTAAAAATGAATGCATGGTTTGGACGTATCTTTTATTATATTTGGGTTTCAGAAGAAATTTTTTTATGTGTATTTTTGGGACGTTACGGCTGAAGTCTTTGGCCTTTCCTTCTCCGCGCCCGCTTACGCTTCGCTGACCTATCGTGTGGCAAAGAGAAGAAAGCGAAAGAATAGTAAACGGAGCACAGCGCATAAGGATTCTAAATATGAGAAATCTCCCTTTTTCGATAAGAAGGAAATGAAGAACAAGAACGAAACGAAATAAGACCTTTCTAGCTCTAGTTTCGGATGAGCTTCCCCAATTATGTATGGTAATAGAATACGTCGGCTTTATTACATAAATATGGAGCATTACATGTTGATAGTCAAATAATTTTGTACCAAGTATACTTGATATAGTACTAAATGCTAGTAACACTTACTTTACCAATACTACCAAGATTGTCACGAACCCACACATGAGAATTGTAACGCCCTCATTTCTTGGAAGATAGAAATTCTAAAAACTTTAAAATTTTTATTTCATTTTCAGAGTAAACTAAGTTGGAAGCGAAATATATCAGGCTAAACTAGCCTACAAACACGGGCATTACTTTATTACAACAAAATACTATCTTCCAAAATGCATCCTCCTTCCAGAAATCCTATATCTGGCCTAGGGTATCTTATTCTTACCCTTGCTAGTCCCCATAACAGCTCCTGAACCTGGATACACGTCGATTTATAAAAAGGGTCAGGCTTTACGCCTGGTGAGCTCATGAGTTTATGAAATATCAAAAAATATTCAAAAATCCTTGATCAAATGTAAATTTTGGTAATATCAAAATATATGGTGTTTCTTATAGTTTAAGAAAACTCATTTATGTATCAATAATTTCCATGTTCACGTTATATTGCCAATAATCACAAACTTGTTTCCGTTGAATCTGTAACCCTTGGCGGCTTCTGTTAGAATATCCATAACCCTTGGCGGGTTTTCCGGTATGAATGAAATAGCACAGAGCAATTCCATTGACCGTTGGGCTGATTTCAGCATCCTCCCGGATCACTAGGAGTGCGGTCCTGGAGTCGGTGGTACCTCCGGACTCTATGCCTATCACCCCGAGTCATAGCTCGCAACTACAACTCTGATGTCATTCGTGACATCAAATGGGCGCTACCCATAGAACTTACTAATTCGCGTCGACCGAAACCTTCAATAGAGTAACCATGCGTTGCCGAACATAATCCAACATATTTCCTTGTAACCTTTAGGTTATAATTTCATTCATTTTAATCAATAATAGCACACAATGGAATAAGCGTTTGTTTTATAAATAAAATGTTTTATAAAGGAATTTATTTTAAACTTTCCAAGTATGCATATTATTGAAAAAAAATC
This sequence comes from Cichorium intybus, assembly GCA_023525715.1. Classification (NCBI taxonomy): domain Eukaryota; kingdom Viridiplantae; phylum Streptophyta; class Magnoliopsida; order Asterales; family Asteraceae; genus Cichorium; species Cichorium intybus. The sequence goes on along the minus strand of CM042017.1, from coordinate 38,842,738 downwards.
CAACATTAGTAATTTGTTGCAAATATTATTCTTTAAATCATGATATGTCAAAAATGTCATTGATACCAAACAATTTAAAGATGTATAACCATCAAAAATTGTATAATTTTGACGTGCACCCAGTTTTGGGAAAATTCAACATGACTCACCTGAAACAGTAGGTATATGTTTCACTTCCTTAATACTCTCGACGATAACTCCTTGATCTAAACGATTAGAAATAATGTCTTACGTTACTAACCAAATAAATATAACTAATAATATTTCTGTTATATAATAACGTATTTGAAAATATGTTTAAACGGACAAAATGATGCAACTAAAAATATAACATCAACGTAATTATAAAAATGGTTTAACGCCTTAAATTTATAATGATAATAACGATAAAAATTATCTATAAAAACTTTATAATTTAAGATCATACCTCTAGTGAAATTTCGTTTCATCAAAAATTCCTTCTAATACCTCTTCCTTATATGTAAAGTAATATGCGGAATATTTTAGTAAATTGTTTGGGTAATAGCTCTATTTATACTACATCCAATTTATGGTGACGTAATGAAAATTCGTACAAACAGTTTAATTAGGATCCCCATTGTTGGACACGTCTCATTGCCACCTATCAAATGTAAATTTCAATTCTTATCCTAAATGACTATGAATTCTTATCCTAAATGACTAAGAAGCTTAGAGGATACGTTTGATAAATATATATTTATCTTAATATATATATATATATATATATATATATATATATATATATATATATATATATATATATATATATATATATATATATATATATATATATATATATTAATAAGACTTTAAAAACATATACCAACGTTTCTATAAATAAACATGTTTATCTATTTCATTTTTTTTCTTTTTCTTTTTTTTTTCTTTTTCTTTTATAACATAACTTTTACAATTCGTTTCATATCAATTCGTTTCAAACTTAAATATAAGATTATATGCCTTTTGATTATATATTATAATTACCAATAAACTATTAATATATATTTTTATATCATAATTTACATGATAATGAATTTCAAATTAGTAGAGTCTAACTTATAATTATATATACATTTTTTTATCATAAATAATATGTGACGTAACTTATAAATATAAGTCAATAAATTTCAAGGCGGCATAATATCTCAGAACGGATTGTTACCAAATATATAATAGATATTATTTGACGGCGTATCTAATTAATCGATAACCAACGTCGCAATTAAACCTGGTCAATTATTGTTGAAAATACGGACAACTTATAATGTCCTAAAATATACGTGGTCAATAATTGTTGAAAATGCGGATGTTACAACTCCCTCCTCCTTAGACTGGATTTCGTCCTCGAAATCGGTCTATGTTAGTAAGTAAATGTAACATTATCTCATCTTATTTTCAGGTTCGTATGTCATACTAGCATAACGACAATGCTTTCATTGAATTTTTAATTAACCTATTTATTTTCTACGCAACTCTTTTGTCACTCTATCTAATATGGCTATATGTTCTTCTGTATATCGAACCTCGTCAGCAACTTGGATATCCGATAGAGGTATAAAGTTCTCTTCTTCTGCTAAACATTTTCGTAGATAACATACGTGAAATGTATTATGAATACCTTGTAATTCAGGTGGCAAATCTAATCGATATGCTTGTGACCCAATCCGTTCTAACACTTTAAAGGGTCCAAGAAAACGAGGACTAAGTTTCCCACGTTTCCCGAATCTAATCACTCCTTTCCATGGTGATACCTTAAGCATAACTTTGTCAACCACCTGGAATTCGATTGGACGTCTCTTCTTATCTGCATAACTTTTCTGTCGGTCTTGAGCAGATTTTAGACGTTCCCGAATTACTTTGACTTTATCTGCTGTCTGTTGTACTATCTCAGGTCCTGCGAATTGCTTTTCTCCAGCTTCTAACCAACAAACTGGAGTTCTACATTTCCGTCCATAAAGAGCTTTAAATGGCGCCATGCCAATACTAGAATGGTAACTATTGTTGTAAGCGAATTCTACTAATGGCAAGTGTATATCCCAGCTTCCACTAAAATCAATAGCGCATGATCGAAGCATATCCCCAAGAGTCCGAATTCTCCTTTCACTTTGTCCATCTGTTTGGGGATGATAAGCTGTACTTAAGTTCACTCTTGTCCCCAACTCCCTTTGTAAACCTTCCCAGAACTTGGAAGTAAAGCGAGTATCTCTGTCCGATAAAATAGACAATGGCACTCCATGCCTACAGACAATTTCATCGATATATAACTTGGCTAACCTGTCAATCGGCCAGGTTTCCTTTATTGGTGGGAAGTGTGCGCTTTTTGTCAATCGATCTACCACGACCCATATTGAATCATGACCCTTTAATGTCTTAGGCAAACTCATCAAAAAGTCCATTGTGACATGATCCCATTTCCATTCGGGTATGTCTAATGGTTGTAGACTACCATACGGTCGCTGATGCTCAGCTTTCACCTGTAGACATGTCACACATTTTTCTACGTACCTTGCCACGTCCAATTTCATCACAGGCCACCAATAATGTAACTTCAAATCCCTGTACATCTTGGTACAACCTGGATGAATGGAATACCTTGATTTGTGCGAATCCTCTAAGAGTATCTTACGAATGCCTCCGATACTAGGTACCCAAATCCTTCCTTGAAACAACTTTAGGCATCGGCTATCTTCTTCTAACAATGACTTTTGTTTCACCATTATCTCACCTTTCAAGTTCTCTTCTTTGAGAGCTTCGACTTGTGCTTCTTTAATCCTTTCAATCAACTTGGAAGTAGCCTCAATTCTAGCAAATCTAGCCAGAGTGACACCGCAATGCTTCTTGCGACTTAATGCATCAGCAACAACGTTAGCTTTTCCTGGATGATACATGATCTCACAATCATAGTCCTTAATTAGCTCTAACCAACTTCGTTGCCTCATGTTTAACTCTTTCTGGTCAAAGACATGTTTTAAGCTTTTATGGTCAGTAAATATAGTACATGATGTACCATATAAGTAATGACCCCATAGCTTCAAAGCAAATATCACTGCTGCTAATTCCAAATCATGCACCGGGTAATTCTTTTCATGATCCTTTAATTGCCTAGAAGAATAAGCAATTACCTTACCTCGTTGCATTAGGACACATCCTAGACCACATTTAGAAGCATCACTATACACAACAAAGTCTTCTGATCCTTATGGTAGTGTCAATACTGTTGCTTCACATAATTTTTGTCATAATGTTTCAAATGCTCTAGTATGTTGCTCGACCCAAACAAATTTTGTGTTCTTCCTTGTTAAGGCCGTCAATGGTGAAGCTATCTTTGAGAAATCTTGAATGAATCGTCGATAGTACCCAGCTAAACCTAGGAAACTTCTAATTTCTGTTGGACTTCTGGGAACTTCCCATTTCATCACTGCTTCCACCTTAGATGGGTCTACCTTCACACCATCTTTACAAATCACGTGGCCTAAGAATTGAACTTCTGATAACAAAAATTCACACTTGGAGAATTTTGCGTAGAGTTTCTCCCGTCTTAGGAGTTCCAAGATCTCATGTAGATGTTTTTCATGCTCTTCCTTATTTTTCGAGTAGATAAGGATGTCGTCGATGAATACGATTACTGATTTGTCTAAGAAGGGACGACAAACTCGATTCATCAGATCCATAAATGTTGTTGGAGCATTAGTTAAGCCGAAAGGCATAACCATGTACTTGTAGTGACCATATCGTGTTCTAAAGGCAGTCTTTGCTACGTCCTCATCTCTAACTTTAGTTGGTGATATCCAGACCTTAAGTCGATTTTGGAGAAACAACTAGCTCCTTGTAGTTGATCGAACAGGTCATCGATACGGGGAAGTGGATATTTGTTCTTGATTATTACCTTATTCAGCTCCCGATAGTCGATGCACATGCGCATCGAGCCATCTTTCTTTTTCACAAATAACATTGGGGCTCCCCATGGTGACGAGCTAGGTCGTATGAATGCCTTATCGAGTAGCTCCTCTAATTGGGACATCATTTCCTTCATTTCTGAAGGTGCTAATCGATATGGGGCTCTTGCAACTGGCGCTGCTCCAGGAACAAGATCAATACGAAACTCTACCTGACGATCGGGTGGTAGTCTTTGTAATTCTTCTGGAAAAACATCTGGAAATTCTCTTACTACCCGAACTTCGTCAACTTTCTTCTTTTCTACTTCGACATTGATAATGTATGCCAGATAAGAAGAGTAACCTTTAACAAGACACTTTTGTGCTTTAGTCACAGTGATAATTCTTATATCACCACGACGTCTTTCACCATAAACGTATAAAGGTTCCCCATTTGGTTTGTGAATGACAATTATCTTTTTGGCACACGAGATGTCTACTTGATGCTCTGAGAGCCAATCAATTCTGATCACTACATCAAAACTACGTATTACTATAGGTAGTAATCTAACCAGAATTATACTATCTTCAATCTGGATGGTGCAGTTATCATATGCTTGTCGAACTATCACATGACCTTCATTTGCGGTCTCTATTAATAATGCCTTATCTAAATTACTAATCGGAGTACTAAACTTCTCACAGAAAGATAGAGACACGAAGGAACAATCGGAACCTAAATCAAATAAGACGCGTGTTGTTAAGGAGTTTACTAGGAAAGTACCAGATACAATGTTAGCAGCTTCACGTGCCTCTTCAGTAGTCATTTGGAATGCTCTTCCTGTTGTTACTAAGACTTGACGATCATTATTCATCATGATTTAACATGATTTTTTTTTAAGTTGTATCATAGTACAACATAACTATAATTTGTATAACCCTAGCATGATATATGTAATAAAGTGTTAGGTAAAACAACAAGTAAATATGAAAATCACTAATGACTATTGACATTACCACTTCTCACTAATCTCTTTTGCTTCCACATAGAATGACCAGGTAGGTATCATGGGTGGCCAATCCATTTCAACTTTCCTAAATACCATTCCATATGGTTACGCCAGAGATCAATAATTAGTGAAATCATCATAGTGTTCTACCTAAATATCCCAAGTTTAAGTCTAAGTCATCCTATCTATGATGTTCCTAAAATTTAAAATTTCTAAGGGTATTGATTATTTCCTTATTGGTATTTGATATCATTTTGTCAGACCCTTTCGGTAACTCCATTCCGTAGTGCAGGAAAGAGGCGGGGGGAATGGTAGGCGCTAGGCTCTTTAACAACCGGCCCCCTTAGAGAACATTAAGGACCGGCCTATACCTCTTTAAAGCAAATAAGAATGGATGGGCTTAGTCATGATCTGACTAATGATGTCAAGTATTTACATTATAATATATATTTATGAAGGTTTTGGAAGAAGAAGAAGGTGACTAAGGTGCTCTAGAGAAGGTGGTGCTTAGAAGGAGTCTAGTGTTGCTGTTCTTGGACCTTTGTAAGTGTTCTTGAAGCTTATCTTCACTAGTTCTTGTTGTTATTAGTGTTATGAAGCTATTTCCAAGCTTTTAAAGACAATGATGGCTCCATATCTTGGATGGGGGTTGGATTTAGAGGCTAAGGGTGAGTTCTTCTCCTGTAAACCTCTGAATCCTTGAGAAAAACCCCAAGCCTAGTCTTGTTATGGTTGTTAATGAGGTTTTTGTTGTTAATCTTCATTTGTGAAGCTAGATTTGTCACCATGAGCTTATTTTGGCTAGGATTGGTGGTTAGAATTACGTTCTTATAAGTTAGGGGACTGTTTTGGACAACTCCTGGAAGTTGGGGCTTCTGTCTGAACGGATTAAGCTCTTAATGGAGTTTTGGCTGAACAGTGTAGATAGCGGCGCTATCTCTATAGATAGCGGCACTATCTATCAGTTTTGACCAAAGTTGACTTTTGTTGACCAGTTGACTTTGACTTCTCAGTCAGTAGACTTTTGAGTCAGAAACCCTAAGGAAACCCTAATGTAAATTTTTGGGTTAGGGATTTTAGATGAAAATTGTGTTTTAATAAAATATTCGAATATTAGGGAGCTTGGAAGATTTTACCTACTTTTCCAAAAATAGCCTAGCGACAAATCAGGTGAGTTTTCTTCACTTCTTGATATTGATGATAATGACGTTTATCGGCGGATCGGGGCAAGCTCGAGAGCCAAGGACGGATCGGGGCAAGCCCGAGAGCCATACGATGATACCGACGGATCGGGGCAAGCCCGAGAGTCACACGATGATACCGACGAATCGGGGCAAGCCCGAGAGTCATACGATATTTATTGACGGATCGGGGCAAGCCCGAGAGTCATACGATATTTTTTTATGTGTATTTTTGGGACGTTACAGCTGAAGTCTTTGGCCTTTCCTTCTCCGCGCCCGCTTACGCTTCGCTGACCTATCGTGTGGCAAAGAGAAGAAAGCGAAAGAATAGTAAACGGAGCACAGCGCATAAGGATTCTAAATATGAGAAATCTCCCTTTTTCGATAAGAAGGAAATGAAGAACAAGAACGAAACGAAATAAGACCTTTCTAGCTCTAGTTTCGGATGAGCTTCCCCAATTATGTATGGTAATAGAATACGTCGGCTTTATTACATAAATATGGAGCATTACATGTTGATAGTCAAATAATTTTGTACCAAGTATACTTGATATAGTACTAAATGCTAGTAACACTTACTTTACCAATACTACCAAGATTGTCACGAACCCACACATGAGAATTGTAACGCCCTCATTTCTTGGAAGATAGAAATTCTAAAAATTTTAAAATTTTTATTTCATTTTCAGAGTAAACTAAGTTGGAAGCGAAATATATCAGGCTAAACTAGCCTACAAACACGGGCATTACTTTATTACATCAAAATACTATCTTCCAAAATGCATCCTCCTTCCAGAAATACTATATCTGGCCTAGGGTATCTTATTCTTACCCTTGCTAGTCCCCATAACAGCTCCTGAACCTGGATACACGTCGATTTATAAAAAGGGTCAGGCTTTACGCCTGGTGAGCTCATGAGTTTATGAAATATAAAAATATTCAAAAATCCTTGATCAAATGTAAATTTTGGTAATATCAAAATATATGGTGTTTCTTATAGTTTAAGAAAACTCATTTATGTATCAATAATTTCCATGTTCCCGTTATATTGCCAATAATCACAAACTTGTTTCCGTTGAATCTGTAACCCTTGGCGGCTTCTGTTAGAATATCCATAACCCTTGGCGGGTTTTCCGGTATGAATGAAATAGCACAGAGCAATTCCATTGACCGTTGGGCTGATTTCAGCATCCTCCCGGATCACTGGGAGTGCGGTCCTGGAGTCGGTGGTACCTCCGGACTCTATGCCTATCACCCCGAGTCATAGCTCGCAACTACAACTCTGATGTCATTCGTGACATCAAATGGGCGCTACCCATAGAACTTACTAATTCGCGTCGACCGAAACCTTCAATAGAGTAACCATGCGTTGCCGAACATAATCCAACATATTTCCTTGTAACCTTTAGGTTATAATTTCATTCATTTTAATCAATAATAGCACACAATGGAATAAGCGTTTGTTTTATAAATAAAATGTTTTATAAAGGAATTTGTTTTAAACTTTCCAAGTATGCATATTATTGAATAAAAATCCAACATTAGTAATTTGTTGCAAATATTATTCTTTAAATCATGATATGTCAAAAATGTCATTGATACCAAACAATTTAAAGATGTATAACCACCAAAAATTGTATAATTTTGACGTGCACCCAGTTTTGGGAAAATTCAACATGACTCACCTGAAACAGTAGGTATATGTTTCACTTCCTTAATACTCTCGACGATAACTCCTTGATCTAAACGATTAGAAATAATGTCTTACGTTACTAACCAAATAAATATAACTAATAATATTTCTGTTATATAATAACGTATTTGAAAATATGTTTAAACGGACAAAATGATGCAACTAAAAATATAACATCAACGTAATTATAAAAATGGTTTAACGCCTTAAATTTATAATGATAATAACGATAAAAATTATCTATAAAAACTTTATAATTTAAGATCATACCTCTAGTGAAATTTCGTTTCATCAAAAATTCCTTCTAATACCTCTTCCTTATATGTAAAGTAATATGCGGAATATTTTAGTAAATTGTTTGGGTAATAGCTCTATTTATACTACATCCAATTTATGGTGACGTAATGAAAATTCGTACAAACAGTTTAATTAGGATCCCCATTGTTGGACACGTCTCATTGCCACCTATCAAATGTAAATTTCAATTCTTATCCTAAATGACTATGAATTCTTATCCTAAATGACTAAGAAGCTTAGAGGATACGTTTGATAAATATATATTTATCTTTATATATATATATATATATATATATATATATATATATATATATATATATATATATATATATATATATATATATATATATATATAGTAATAAGACTTTAAAAACATATACCAACGTTTCTATAAATAAACATGTTTATCTATTTCATTTTTTTTCTTTTTCTTTTTTTTTCTTTTTCTTTTATAACATAACTTTTACAATTCGTTTCATATCAATTCGTTTCAAACTTAAATATAAGATTATATGCCTTTTGATTATATATTATAATTACCAATAAACTATTAATATATATTTTTATATCATAATTTACATGATAATGAATTTCAAATTAGTAGAGTCTAACTTATAATTATATATACATTTTTTATCATAAATAATATGTGACGTAACTTATAAATATAAGTCAATAAATTTCAAGGCGGCATAATATCTCAGAACGGATTGTTACCAAATATATAATAGATATTATTTGACGGCGTATCTAATTAATCGATAACCAACGTCGCAATTAAACCTGGTCAATTATTGTTGAAAATACGGACAACTTATAATGTCCTAAAATATACGTGGTCAATAATTGTTGAAAATGCGGATGTTACAACTCCCTCCTCCTTAGACTGGATTTCGTCCTCGAAATCGGTCTATGTTAGTAAGTAAATGTAACATTATCTCATCTTATTTTCAGGTTCGTATGTCATACTAGCATAACGACAATGCTTTCATTGAATTTTTAATTAACCTATTTATTTTCTACGCAACTCTTTTGTCACTCTATCTAATATGGCTATATGTTCTTCTGTATATCGAACCTCGTCAGCAACTTGGATATCCGATAGAGGTATAAAGTTCTCTTCTTCTGCTAAACATTTTCGTAGATAACATACGTGAAATGTATTATGAATACCTTGTAATTCAGGTGGCAAATCTAATCGATATGCTTGTGACCCAATCCGTTCTAACACTTTAAAGGGTCCAAGAAAACGAGGACTAAGTTTCCCACGTTTCCCGAATCTAATCACTCCTTTCCATGGTGATACCTTAAGCATAACTTTGTCAACCACCTGGAATTCGATTGGACGTCTCTTCTTATCTGCATAACTTTTCTGTCGGTCTTGAGCAGATTTTAGACGTTCCCGAATTACTTTGACTTTATCTGCTGTCTGTTGTACTATCTCAGGTCCTGCGAATTGCTTTTCTCCAGCTTCTAACCAACAAACTGGAGTTCTACATTTCCGTCCATAAAGAGCTTTAAATGGCGCCATGCCAATACTAGAATGGTAACTATTGTTGTAAGCGAATTCTACTAATGGCAAGTGTATATCCCAGCTTCCACTAAAACTTTATAATTTAAGATCATACCTCTAGTGAAATTTCGTTTCATCAAAAATTCCTTCTAATACCTCTTCCTTATATGTAAAGTAATATGCGGAATATTTTAGTAAATTGTTTGGGTAATAGCTCTATTTATACTACATCCAATTTATGGTGATGTAATGAAAATTCGTACAAACAGTTTAATTAGGATCCCCATTGTTGGACACGTCTCATTGCCACCTATCAAATGTATATTTCAATTCTTATCCTAAATGACTATGAATTCTTATCCTAAATGACTAAGAAGCTTGGAGGATACGTTTGATAAATATATATTTATCTTAATGAATATATGTATATATATATATATATATATATATATATATATATATATATATATATATATATATATATATATATATATATATATATATATATATATATATATATATATATAGACTTAGGATCTTTTGAGAACCAACATCACCCCGAGAACCCGAGAACTCCCAACCCGATATTTTTTTCGAAAAACCGACCACATAGGCCTCTAAAACGCTCAAATTGGTGCCGGGGCGCTGAAAAAAATTTCCGAAAAAACGACTTTTTTTTTTGAAAAAAATTTGCACGTGTGCAAAAAAAAATTTTGCACATGTGCAAACTTTTTTATACGTACATTTTTTTTCAAATTTTCTTTTATGGATGTCTTTCTAACATATATTTAAGTTGTTCTGTAAAAAAATTTTGAAAAAAAATGTACGTATAAAAAAGTTTGCACATGTGCAAACTTTTTTTTTTTTGCACATGTGCAAATTTTTTTCAAAAAAAAAAGTCGTTTTTTTGGATTTTTTTTTTTTCGAAAATTCTTAGATATGTGCGTTTTAGAGGCCTATGGGGTCGGTTTTTTTGAAAAAAATATCGGTTTGGGAGTTCTCGGGTTCTCGGGGGACTTGTGGTTCTCAAAAGATCCTAACTTTATATATATATATATATATATATATATATATATATATATATATATATATATATATATATATATATATATATATATATATATATATATATATATATATATATATATATATATATATATATATATATAAGACTTTAAAAACATATACCAACTTTTCTATAAATAAACATGTTTATCTATTTCATTTTCTTTTTCCTTTTTTTTCTTTTTCTTTTATAACATAACTTTTACAATTCGTTTCATATCAATTCGTTTCAAACTTAAATATAAGATCATATGCCTTTTGATTATATATTATAATTACCAATAAACTATTAATATATATTTTTATATCATAATTTACATGATAATGAATTTCAAATTAGTAGAGTCTAACTTATAATTATATATACATTTTTTTATCATAAATAATATGTGACGTAACTTATAAATATAAGTCAATAAATTTCAAGGCGGCATAATATCTCAGAACGGATTGTTACCAAATATATAATAGATATTATTTGACGGCGTATCTAATTAATCGATAACCAATGTCGCAATTAAACCTGGTCAATTATTGTTGAAAATACGGACAACTTATAATGTCCTAAAATATACGTGGTCAATAATTGTCGAAAACCCGGATGTTACAAGAATAATTCTACACTCTGTCGTATTGGTTTACGAGTTTACATTCAATAAGAGTTATTACCCCACACATAGCTCTGTAACACTTTGACCGCATCTTCTTACATTTCATGTTGGGTTTTCTTTTCAAATCTTTCTGAAATTGCCTTAACATCTAAGTTGGATTCATAAAGAATGTATTGTTGAAATTTCTAACACATTTGTGTTGATCAACAATATTGTTGATCTTGAAAGATCACTCATGATTTATTCAAGATTCCCAAAATTGATATGCGCATTGGATTATGTCAATTTTCTTCCCCACGGTAACCAATAAATGAAAATATGTTATCTTCGACGTTTAGCCTTAAATAAAAAAAACACCAAGTACAAGCATGCAAATTCATACAGAATTTTACCAAATATTTGGTATATTGAGGCATTTATAGCATCCAGGAAGAAATTTCAACCAATGGGTGCTAATAAAAAAATACAAAAAGCTTAGTAGTATCTTGCAGGACAGCTAATATTGCTCGCATTGATGGTTGTTTGAAAGTTATTTAGTCTTATTCTAGAAACGGTAGCAAATATTTCACACATAGCTCTTTAGTCTTCTATTAAAAAGAGTCTCTATGCTTTAATACCAAATTTTATTGAATATAAATTCTCAGACTTCGACCAAGTGTTATTATACCCACCCCACAAGGGAAGGGCAGGGGTGTTGAATATCGACCCCGCCTCAGAGAGGCACTTAATGGGTCTCCCTCTACTCCCTTCAAATGTGACCATTGAACGGTCAAAAACATTAAAACTTTTCCTTTATTTTTTTTAACTCCTATAACTACCTATTAAAACTACAACATTTTTGCAGAAAAATATTATATGTGTCTCTTATTCTCACCTACATTCTATATTTCTGTCTTATTTTTATCTCCAAAGAAGGAATCATCTTTATCTTTGCCGAACAACCTTTATGACCTATCAGGAGGGATAAAGAAAAAATTCTTTTTGAGTGACAAATAAACCGAATTAATGGATAACTCGGACAAATTTATTTTGAGTTGTGAGCAACCAGAAAAAAAAACCCTAGAAAGGAAAACACATGCGGAGAAAAAAATCAGTAAAATGGAAGAAGCACAGGAGATTGAAGATTTTAAAATCTTAACGATCATGTAATGGAACTCGTCCTTGAAGCAGCTCTAGCGTTGAAGTTAAAAATAGCCAAAAAAATATGGTTTTGATTTTGTTTTGTATTGTCATGTCATTTTTAAATATTTATTAAATGAAAAAAATTCATTATTATCAATCTTATATTTATTTTTATTTTTATTTAGTAAGTTAAATGTTTAAAATTAATAATTAGTATTTGTATTAAAAAATGAGTGAGATATGAAAGATTGGTATAACATGGTTTGAATAACAAAGGACGAGGGTGATGTGATGCTGACGTGATAGTGAAAGATGAAAGATGAAAGATGAGTATAATTCATAATCTTCCCTCTGTTTCCTAAAAAATCTCTAAATATCCTAAAACATGTATATGTTATATGTTTTATGATGGACTGGGTTTTGAATACCGTCTCATTTAAGATGTGAATACATTTAATTATACATCTACAAGCGGTACTTGTTGAAGAAACCTATGGCTTCATTGATCCAACAAGTTATATTTTGTGTAGACTTGTCCTCGGTTTTCCAACTACCATGTCTCTGCTTGGTGCTCCCCAAATCTCCTTCGGCTGTAGATACAATCACAAATATTGATAAGCTTCACTATATATTATACGTACAAGTAGAACTATTTCTCTCATCCTTGTCTACCCTTTTTTATAAAGATCTTTTGATTTACAAAAGTGTAAATGGTCGAACCTTTAAAGCGAGGCCAAAATGTAACTTTCACTACATAATGTCCCCAACACCATAACATGATCAAGCATATATTTTGGATGGTACACGACCACACGACCATTTCGACTCCTAGAAAACAAGATTTACCTTCGAATGGGTCCATGGAAAGTATCCAAAATCCTAAAAAGACCAATACATTTTATGATTTTTACTGAAATTGCAAGGAATAACAATGCACTTTACTTCCATTACTAATATGGCAATGTAGATTACTTTTACTCTAATATGAGCAGTGTAGGCTACTTTTTACCCGTAACAGCAACCCACTAATATATTTTGCCCATATAGCGATATACTTTCATTTTTTTTACTGATAATAGTGATGTAGTCTATCGTTTTTAGGGAAATATAAGGAAAAACACTATATCTCGACACGTTTTCCGTTTTAACCACTTTTATTTTATTTTTTCTATTAAAAATTTTTGACAGCGACCACTATAACCTTCTATTGCCGGTTAACAGGTTACCATGGTAACGTGACATAATTTTTTTTCACTAAAGCCACTAAATTTAACAATATTTACAAGTTGACCACAATAGCAACTTTTTGTAGTTTGATTGTTTTCACATATAATAACATGTTTCCAGGTTTTTTTTCGGCTTATATGATACAGACCGGTCAAATTACAAAAATACATGTTTATAGTCCAAGACGGTCAAATTATAAAATTATGTAATCATGATAACAAAAGAATCATTTCTAACATATTATTAAAAACATATAAAAAATACAAAAATAAAAAGTCCAACAAACTACCGCCTTTATAAACTTTTTCTAACAAAAAAACGGAAATTAACAAAAATTACAAAATAAAAGATTTTGTTATGGTGATTGAAATATAAAATTTTGTTAAATGTAATGACTTATACAAAAAAAAGAATGTCAAATTATCATGGTAACTTGCTTAACCGACAATAGGAAGTCACAGTGGTAGCAGTGAAATTTTTTCCAAAATTAAGTGGTATTAATAGAAAAATAAAATATAGGTGTTAAACTAGAAAAAAAAAGTCAAAATATGGTGCTTTTTTGTATATTGCCCTTTTTTATAATAACCACACTTATATTTTTACTGATAATAGCAAAGCACTTTAGTTCCGTTACCAATAATATTGACAATGTAATTTATTTATTAAATATTGATCTTATCACTTAAGAAATCTAATTAGGTTGCTATTATGGGTAAGAAATTGCCAAAACGTCGCTATTATGGGTGAAAAATTGTAAGTCGCTATTATGTTGTAAAGAAACGTAAATACGTTGCTATTAATTGCATATTGCTATTATCGGTACAAATGTAACTACGTTGCTATTATGGGTTAAAAGATGTAAGTAAAGTACTATTATGGGTAAAAAATATATTGCTAAAAAAATAAAGTACGCATGCATGCGCCCCGTTTTAAAGATATGCATGCATGGCTTTATGTCTATCTTGTGCATGGACAGATACCTTAGAGCTGATACATTTGTTATTTTAATTTTTAAAAAGTAAATATACCTGAAGCCCGCTCGTTTGAGTTCTCTAGTTCCATCACGGAGAACCACAATGGTTCTGTACACACCAGGCTGATATTGTTCGATCCATTCAGCTTCGACTTCATTAGTAGTTGCAGTCATCATTGTAACAGGAACTAGACTCCTCGGTTTGAAACCATTATTTTCATCTTCTCGTAGAGACACATAATCCTTGCCATGATTGCTTGTTCCCATTTTTACCAATACTGCATTTGAAAACTCATTGTTAATATGGTATAAAAGACTTGTCCTGTTGTAAGATGCATCTGGATATTTGTATTCGACTTTCCGATCCATCTCTATTTACCTTTTAAATGGGAAAAAGAATCCTATTTCCATTATGTTTTAAAAATTAACGTCGTGCTAATATATGCAAAGATGGATTTATAGAATTTGTATACACAATTCAATAGTAGAAGGATATACCAGAGTTGTCTGTATCAGAGGAGAAAAGGAACTTATCAACCATTTTATCAAATATTGTTGTGCCTACAGGTTGCAATGAGCTATTGATTTTCTGTTGTACGGTTAGTACAGAATCAAGATTGACTGCAACCTCAGCCACGTTCGGATGCTGCTTTACATTGTTGTGCAAACATATCTCTGCAATTAGAACAAACTCCTTTAAACATTTTGGGATATCTTTATAATTTATAGCACACAAAGCAAAATCAATATCTTTCATTGGAAGATCACGTTCTCATATTGTAGATTAAACACAATATTTTTGAAGAATTTGAACAGGAGCTTGAAATACCAGGATTGTCTCTGTTGGAGGGAAAGATAAACTTATCAAGCATTCTTCCAAATATTGTTTTACCCGCAGCCTGCAATGAAGTATTGGTTTTCTCTTGTAAGCTTAGTACAGATTCAAGAGTTACCACAACCTCAGCCATGGTAGGACGCTGCTTTGGATTGTTGTGCAAACATTTATCCATAACTCGAACAAACTTCTTCAAACATTTTGGGAATATTTGGCCCGTTATACCGGAATCAATTATATGCTTTAAATTGCCTTTTTTGATCGATTCTTGAGCCCATCTTGCTAAATTTTGTTGCTCTTCGTCAAGACTCCTGTCCAATGCAGGCCTTCCACATAGCACTTCCAACAATACTACTCCCAAAGCATACACATCCGACTTCCTTGTCAGCCTTCCGGTGAAGGAATAATCAGGATCTAGATACCCAAAAGTACCTTTGACAAGTGTGTTCACATAAGTAGATGGCTGATTGGTTGGGCCTATTTTAGACAACCCAAAGTCTGAAATTCTAGCAGCCCAGCTTTCATGTAACAAAATATTTGAGCTTTTAACATCGCGATGTGTAACCCCAACATCAATCCCTGTACCAGTGTGGAGGTAGTCTAACCCCCGAGAAGCCCCTATACAGATCTTGAGTCGCTGAACCCAAGAAAGAGGGGTACCAAGTTTATGGAGGTGATCTGCAAGTGTTCCATTTGGCATATATTCATAGATGAGGATCATCTCTTTTTCATAATTACAATAACCAAACAAAGACACAAGGTGACAGTGACGCAACTTCGAAAGCGTCTCAACTTCTGCCCAGAAGTCAGCTTCCCCTTGATTGGACATGGAATCCAACCGTTTAATGACTTAATCGCAGCAACAACAATACTTGATCCATCGGTAATATTGCCTTTGTAAACTTTTCCAAACCCCCCACTCCCAATTACTAATGATTCATCAAAGTTATTGGTTGCTAATAGAATCTCAGAAAATTCGAAGTGGCGGCATGGATTTGACGATTCTTTGAAGGAGGAGGTAGAGGGTTGAGTTTCCTTGTCATCTACAGTAGCAGCCAACATATTTGTTGATGAAGCTGAAGCCAAGCAGAAAAGAATAATTTGCACCAGATGATCGTCAACTTGAAAATGGTAATTTTTGTAAGAAGTTATCAGAAAATCATCCCTGGGTCATTTGACAGGTAGCATCTCATCAAAATTTTAAAAAATGGATTCTCCCGTTTTTTTCAACGAGGTTTGGAGGAAAGGGTTCGCCTTTGATGATGTTTACTAAGCGGATCATTTTCAGGACTGCGTCGTATCTCATCAAAATTAAAAGATAGTTCTAAGCCAAAAAGTAGACCCCACATGTTTCCTAACCTTCCTCCTTTACTTAATTAACCCTTCTGTTCCGATGGACTTGGCAAGTTTGCCGATTGCCGTGATGATACGATGATGGTGGTGAGAAGCACATTGAAACGAAAAGGTATAAGAGAGTCTCCACAAGCCCCTTCCATCACCCTCTCTTCTATCCTCGCCGTCCGTGAATTGCCTTGTGAAACCGGAGGAAGTCATTTCTGCATGATGCGGAAGAACGCAAGTGGTGTTTCTATTGATGGTTAAACCAACCTGTTTCCGTCGCCATAAACCTACACAACGGGTCAGAACCTGTAAAGACCGGCCAGAACTTACACAACTGGTCCATCTCCTCCATCCTGTGACTCACATCTGAAACAATTTTTTATGTGTTGGTGCTATTGTCCATTTGTGGGCTTTCAACAAACAAAAACTCACCCCCTGCTGCCACGATTGAGGGAAAACCAGCCAGATATCGTAATGACATCCCGACGACCCAACAATTGAGTCGTGCTTTCATTGCATCGATTCCGGCCAAGAGGGAAGGGGCAGACATGACATAATCCGGTAAGTCTAGAAATAGGGGGGAATGGGGTTCATTGTTACCTATTCCGATATTTATTGAATACTTTTCAAACAATAATTTAGTAATTATCTTTAAAGGGATGAGTTTGGGAGTAGGACCGACTCTATCCGGACCAAACCCGAACGGGACCAACAGAGGAAACACGTTGAAGGGAACCGAGTACCAACCATACTAGGAGACTTGGTCTTGGGTTCGGGTTTTGGGTTTGGTGAGCAGGACCGAGCATACATTTTTGGGTCCGGGTTTGGTCATGGGACCGAGAAAAACTGAGTAGGACCAACATTATTCAAAAGTACCCATTGTTATCTATTTATATAAATGAGAAGTTTGTATTTGACATAATAGTGTTGCATGATTTCTTATACTCCCTCCATTCCAAAATGATAGTCCATGTTTCCTTTTTAGTTTGTCCCAAAATGTTAGTCCACTTCTAAATATAAATGACATCTTTACGAAAATACTCGTAACTGTAATTGTAATAACAGCCAACACATCTAGTGCCGGCATTAAATGCAAAGAAAGCGTAAAACAGTCATTTTGTGGAAAAAAAAACTAAGATGGATTTAATGTTTTCTTAATCTGTGTGTTTTTTGTCTGTGGACTATCATTTTGGGACGGATGGAGTAATAAATAAGAAGTTTCTTTATAATATTTTTGAATCATTGTAATCGCAAGCAAACATAACCAAACCAAACCATACACCATATTATAAGATCAAAATGGAGAACATCAACACAATTTAACAAAACCAAAGCCAAAAGTGCTAAGTTGATCATGGTTCCAAGTTTTCCAACCAAACATAAAGTGTTAATTCATCATCAAATTCTTCTAGTCAATACGAAAACTTTAAAACTAACAATTACTCATCTATTATCTCTAAAGGACTTTTCCCTTTGTTTGTCCCCTTTTATTCCTTATTGCATCTTCAATTCCTTATTGCATCTTAAATTCCTAGTAAAAACGAGAGTATAAGAAAAAATATAGTTAGTACGTAGTAACATGTCAATTAAAAAAATTTACAAAACAAAAAATGTTACCTTTGGCGACCTCATCATCGTTTAAAAGTTGATCAATATTGTCACTTATTGGTTTTCGTGATTTCCTCACCCAATCTCGGGTGCAAACCAAAACTTCTACAATAGGTGTGGCCAAATTAGTTCGGTAAGGGTCTAGAATTCGTCTACTAGTACTAAAAATCGACTCTGACACCACCGTTAAGATTTGAATCCCCAATAGATCTAAAATGTTAAAATAAACATGTCACGCTTTTAAAAAAATTGTACTAAGTATCTTATAAAAATATATTAGAATTGTACATTTGGCCATGCAGACAAGTATTAGATAACGAGATGCATTAACTTTACATCATGAAAATATATCAAATGTCTTGTTGTATGACTCTCTTTTTTCACTCAAATATCTAGACAAATCTGATTCCAGTGAAGCCGACTGGTTCTCCACTTCTGATAAAAATTCACCAAAAAATCGTTGGCATCATCAACAACATGTTGTACCTCTTCATTTGCATGACTTTGAGAATGCACATTGGACGATGCCTTCTCTATTCTTTCTTTCAACATTGCGTACCAATAACAACACCTTCAAAGTAACATCAGAATTAGACATAGGATTTTTTTTCGATATAGTGAGTTTGATTATTTCGTCAAATGCATGTCATAGAAACTAAATCTTCAGTTGCAGATCCAAGACAGCCGCAGAGTACATATAATCGTTGAATTTTTTTAAATCACCACAATATTTGTTGTATTTCTCTTTCATTTCATCCCCCATCAAGCAAAATGTTGGTCCCAATGACCAATCCTTGATGTGTTTGTAAACATCGCATATTTCCCGAAAAAAACGATTTGACAACTGTTCCGTACTTGATGACACGATATTCGTCTTGGTCTTGAATTTTTCCAAAAATTTCACCACCCCTCTACATAACTCGAATCCTCGGAATTTGGAGGTAAAACATCTCGTCGTAAGAGGAATCTACAATATAAAAAAAAAGTTAGT
>CM042017.1:38621649-38822375 GCA_023525715.1 Cichorium intybus | reverse complement strand
CCCTTATCTACAAGGAGTTTTCGGATAGATTAAAAATGCTCCTTGACAACAACACTCTGATAAAAGCTAAACTTGAAGGTGGTGAAGTAATGCAAAAAGCGGATAACAAGGATATAATTAAAAAAAAAGAAGAAACGCGTAGATGTTAATTCGGGTACTTATCTTCAAAGGATAACAAGGAGTTAATCGAGGCGGAAGAATGCTTATAATGGCGTTGTTGGTAACATGGGAGCGCCTACGTCTTCGGAAATTTCAGAAAATTCATTTATTAGCCAAGGGATTTTGCAACAAATGGAGGAAATGGGAGACTTTTGTGGTTTCACGAAGAGAAGCGGAAAGGGTAATGGTTAAATACGCTAGGTTTTTAGGAGTCTTGTTTGGCGTATTGGGTGTTGTTCTTAAGGTAGGTTGCTTCGTAGGTGGTCTAGTGTGGTGTCTTTGCGTGTTGTTTGTGGTTGCTGTTTGGGGCACCCTAGCCGCTTGCTGGGTTTTGCCCTAAGTTTTATATAAGTTGCCTTTCAAAAATATATATATATATATATATGTATATATATATAAATATATATATATATATATATATATATATATATATATATATATATATATATATATATAATATATATATATATATATATATATATATATATATATATATATATATATATATATATAAAAGTTAAAAAGTCATAAAGTTCATACATGTATATAGCTTGTTCCCTAAAATAGCGTTTGGTACGTAATATAGATAGAACTGAACTTAATAAGTCACTTTGAAGTAGCGTTTGACATGGATGAGACTGGAACAATGACTAAGGTGTTTGTTTTTGAAGAGGTAAAACGTCTGCAGTGTGCGGACCACATCTGCAGAAGAAGAGGTGGACCAAACGTCTGCAGTCTGCAAAAAAATATTGTTTTTTTTTTAAAGTTTGCAGCTGCTAAAATAAACTGATTTTTTTAACTTAAAAAACATTTTCTATAATTCTAATTTTACGACACTGAATTTAAGTCATACAAGCACCATAACAAAGTTGATTTAAAAGCATTCTTTCAATATTCTGCATTAACTGCTTAGAAAATTCATATCGTATATGAGTCATATATCGCCGATCCGTTACATGGTTATTCAAAGTGTCACATTGAGTTGATCATATTGAGTAAAGATTTCATAATAGGCCAATCATGTATCCTAATTATGTAGTAATATATATTTATTAATATAAACTAATTTATACTAAACCTCAAATAATATCAAATTATTATATACAATAAAATATTTTTAATTGCTACATATTTTGAATTAAATTCTTGATATTTAAGTGATAGTAGTTCTATAATGTTTCAAACAATAGTATAGAATTCAAAATTCTTTAAACACAATTATCCTAATTTATTATTGCGAAGATAAAATTAAAAAATGAAAATTCTAGTTCTTATTGTTTTGAATTTAATCAAGTGCCTTTATTTTCAACATACAAATTCATATTATCTTTTATAACAATAATAATTTAACTTATTAGATGTGTAACTTTTTGAATGTTTGATTTTCTTAGTTTTATTGTATGTATCATACATAAAATGATACACCTTTTAAATACACAGCTAAAAATATTAACCGTAAGCAATAAATATTTTATTATATTTTAGTTTGAGTTTGAAATAATTTGAATTAATTTAGATTTGACAAAACTGCAAAATTGGTCATTGTGGTTTGTCAAAACTGTGTTTTGGGTCCAAAAAGTTTTCCACTTGCATGGGAAGTCCAAAATGAGAAAGTTCCTGTGTTTTTGGTCCCTGACCCATTTGAAAAGACTAAAATACCTTTTAGTTTGTTTTTTAATTCTTTAAATATCTATATTAATATTTTTAAATTAAAAAAAAAAGAAAACCACAAACCCGTTACCCCTCTCTCTCCCTCGTTTTAAGTGATAACAAGGGTTGTCTTTTCTCTCTCCGGGTTCTCTCCTTTTTGGATATGTTATTCCCGTCGTTCCTTCCTTCTTCCAGCGCCAACTTGCTCCTATCGGCCTTGGAAATTCTCCCTGTCGTTGCTATGGACCCTCATCCACCAGAACTACCTCTTGATAAGGAGCCGCCGCCAGTGTCGAATCCGTCCCCCTCGATTCTTGGAAGGGCAAGAAGAGAGAAGACGATGTCTGCGTCTGCGATTAAACTCAACCCACGAACTATGGTGAAGAAGTCGATTAGCACAGGGAACGGTAAAATTGGAACTAAGAAATCGTCTAAGAAAAGAATTGACGTTGTTTTCTTCGTTCTCAACCTACGAACTGCGTCTGCGATTAAACTCAACCCACGAAGAACTGAGTCTTCTCTCTCTCTCTCTCTCTCTCTATCTCTATCTCGTCGTTCTCTTCTCTCTCTCTTCGTGGTCGAATCCATTTACGGGTATGTTTAATCCTATTTACATTTTAAATTGTTTTTAATCTCCGAGGAAGCTCTATTTTAGGGCTTTTATCCAGATCTTACCAACTTCTTAGATTCGAGATTTATGAACACAAACATAGACATCAAAAGTCAAATCAGGATTGAAATTTAAAATCTACCGATTTGTTCCCCACGAATTTAGTTCCCTGAACACAACTTGTGATTATGTTTCCCAAAAGTCGAGCATTCTTTTGACATGATTGTCTCTTGTTGAAGCTCAAAGTTTGAAGATGAAATCACCCCAAAATTGAAGAATACTGGAGCTGCTATCATATCCATGGCTAATGCCAGTCCAAATACAAATGGAAGTCAGTTCTTCATCACTTTGGCACCAGCCCAATCACTCTCAAGGAATCAACACGAAAAAACACAGAAACACGGAAGAATGGATGGATGAAAGAAAAAACGCAGAAATGCAGAACAACATTCTCTCTTTCTCCTATAATGTTCTCTCCCTCTCTCTATCTCTCACTTACCTTCTTCTTTGTAACATCCAGTTTCTCAATTTATAGGATAAACCAATTACATTAATCAAACATAATACTATTAGTGGTGTAACCCCAAAATGAGCAACAAGTATACAAAGTTGTTTCAGAAACATAGTTTAAGTCATAACTATTTACATTAAGTACTAACAACTATTATACAAAAACTGGGTTCATTACATATTTCAAAAACCACAATTAAGTCCAAGTTCAAGTCCATATCCTTTCCAGCTAACCCTCCGTGATGCGTTTTCCATGATCTGCAAACCACAATTAAGTCCAAGTTCAAGTCCATATCCTTTCCAGCTAACCCTCCGTGATGCGTTTTCCATGATCTGCACTTCTAGAACCTAACACAATTAACATTAACAAATAATATATGAGCTTCGAGAGCTTTGTGAGTAATTAAAGTTTCACTGAACAGTAATTGTCTATCATCTCATTCACATCTTTCTCAATAAACCATCTTGATCCTTAATATATACTCATAATAAGGTTCATTCTTCCAAATACTCATAATTGGTATACTCAACAAATTTCAAAACAATTCAAATCATACTCCATTCTGCAATAAACATCAAAACCAACACATAATTAATCTATTAATAACTACTCACCTGATGTGGGATCGATATGTGGAACTCCTGCACCTCGTATATGCTCATGTCTAGCTTTAGCTGTAGCACAACAGCTCAATTTCATTACTCAAGTTGAGAACAATCTTAATCACACTCAATATTCATCATAATCAAGAAACTTGTATCATTGAAGCAAGTTATAATCAAAGATAGCAACAATATCATAGTTGTAGCTTTCAATTTCATCACTTTAACACATATAACCCTAGAAATGCAACAATCAACACTTCTTTAGCTCGGGTTCATAGTTAGAACTCTTTTATACTAACTAATCCAAACAATTTCACTCTAACTCTAGCTAATTGCAGGTGGTTCATCAAAACCACACGAAATCACCTCAATTCAAGCAACTCAGCCGTTAAGATGAAACCAAAATTGAAGAGGATTACCTTTCCAACCGTAAAGAATCAAGCCTTAGCTTAAATTCTTGAATTACAAGCCTTAATTTCGAGTTTAGAGGTTGGAGATTTATTTCCTAGGGTTTTAAATAGGTTTTGGTCGAAGTGGTTATTTCCCAAAATGAAAAGAAATCAGCCTTTAAAATGTAAATTTGCGCGTAACACGGCTCGTGTTAAAGTTACACGGCCCGTGTAACTCACGGTATGAAATTGGAGTTTTGGTCTGCAGAGCAACACGACTCGTGTCCATAAAACACGACCCATGCTGCATGTTTTACACGACCCGTGTAACACACGGTATGCCCAACAATTCTAAAGAGATCTCCCACACGACCCGTGTAACTCCTACACGACCCGTGTAACATGCTTTTAGCATTTTTCAACCTCAAACTCCTTCCAAATGAAATTCTAACTACCCAAACTCATGCAATAATCTAACTAATCTTAATTACACTAAGATTAACTCAAAACCTCTAATTTTAATAATATGGTATTACAAGTTCTTACCCCCTTCAAAAGATTCCGTCCTCGGAATCTCTTGAAACAAAAAGGGATGTTTTGACCGCATCTCCTCTTTGGCTTCCCAAGTGACATCTGTACCTCTATGATGTCGCCTTGTACTTTTACGATCCCAATCTCTTTGTTTCGTAATTTCTTGACCTTTCTATCTAGAATTTGTTCCGGCATCTCCTGGTATCTCAATTTCTCGTCTAATTATACTCCGACCAAAGGCACTTGAGTGGATTGGTCATGCAATGTTTTTCTAAGGTGTGACACATGGAAAACATTGTGGATACCCCGCAACTCGTCTGGAAGCTCAAGCTTATATGCAACTGCTCCAATTCTCTCTAAGACTCGGAAGGGTCCAATGAATCGTGGACTCAACTTACATCTTTTACCAAATCGGATTACTCCTTTCCATGGGGACACTTTCAACATTACCATGTTCCCAACATAGAACTCTAATGGCTTTCTTCTTTTATCTGCGTATTGCTTTTGGCTGTTTTGGGCTACTCGCATATGCTCACGAATACTTTGTATCTTTTCTTCGGTCTCGGCTATAATCTCTGTTCCCGCCAATGGTTTCTCTCCAGTCTCTGTCCAACAAGTCGGGGTCCGACACGGTGCACCGTATAAGGCTTCAAAAGGTGTCATCTGTATACTGGAGTGATAAGTGTTGTTATAGGCAAACTCCACTAAAGGCAGATGATCTTCCCAACTGCCTCCAAAATTGATGATGCAGGCTCGTAGCATATCTTCAAGTGTTTGTATCGTCCTTTCTGACTGTCCATCTGTCTGGGGATGATACGCAGTACTCAATAAGGCTTTAGTACCAAAATGCTTTTGGAAACTCTGCTAGAAATGTGAATTGAAACGACTATCTCTATAAGAAATTATTGAAGTTGGCACTCCATGTCGTCTCACAACTTCTCTTGTATAAATCTCAGCTAGCTTTGACACTTGGTAATCTTCTCGGATTGGAATGAAATGAGCAGACTTTGTTAACCTGTCAACAATCACCCAAATTGAATCATATCCTCGTGGAGTTCGAGGCAGCTTTGTGATGAAATCCATAGTGATTTCATCCCACTTCTTCATTGGTACTGGTAATGGTTGAACTGCTCCATATGGCTTTTACTTGAAGACACGTCAAACAGTTTTCCACAAAGCGTCCTGTATCTCGCTTCATACCGGGCCACTAGTAGTACGGTTTTAGAGTATTATACATCCGCGTACTACCAGGGTGAACCAAATATCTGGTACAGTGAGCATCATCTAGCAATAATTGTCTCGTCTCGCCATGCCATGCCTCGTAACCCAAACTCGCCCTCGGAAAGTCTTGATTCCTTGTGCATTTTCTTCCAATTTTTCTACATAACCAATCATTCTCTCTTTCTTCAAATCATTATCTTCTCTCTGGCAATTTCGTATCATCTCTGGCAATCGACTCACAACTCCCATTCGAGCCGATACGACTCGAATAGGCGGTTCTTTTCAACTCAATGCATCCGCAACCACATTAGCTTTACCAGGATGGTAAAGTATCTCACAATCATAATCTTTTAGCAGATCCATCCACCGTCTCTGCCTCAAGTTTAACTCTTTCTGATCGAACAGGTATTTCAAACTTTTGTGATCTGTGTAAATCTGGAATCGCACGCCATAAAGATAGTGTCGCCACATCTTCAATGCAAAAATTATCGCCGCCAACTCTAAATCGTGCACCGGGTAGGCTTTGTCATGTGGTTTTAATTGTCGAGGGGCATAGGCTATCACTCGTCCTCTTTGCATTAACACACATCCAAGACCACTTAGAGAGGCATCGCTGTAAAGAACAAAGTCTTCCCCTCCTTGCGGTAATGCCAACACTGGAGCCTTATACAAACCATCTCGTAGTTGTTCAAAGGCTGACTATTACGCCTCAGTCCAACTAATTTTTTCCGTCTTCTTGGTCAACTTGGTTAAGGGTGTAGCTATACGAGAAAAGTTTTCAACGAATCGTCGGTAATAGCCTGCTAACCCCAAGAAACTACGAACCTCCATCGGACTCTTTGGCGGCACCCAACTCATTACGGCTTCGACCTTTGCCAGATCCACCTTTATGCCATCTTTATTTATCACATGGCCGAGAAACTGAATTTCCCGTAACCAAAACTCGCATTTTGAAAATTTTGCATATAACTTCTCGTTACGGAGAAGATCTAGCATTTGTTGCAAATGAAATCTCTGCTCATCTCGAGAATAAATCAGGATGTCGTCGATAAACACAATTACGAATTTATCAAGAAAGGGACGACAAACTCGATTCATCAAATCCATAAAAGCGGCTGGAGCATTAGTCAAACCGAATGGCATGACTAAGAACTCGTAATGACCATACCTCGTGCAAAAGGCTGTCTTCGGGATATCAACTTCTTGTACTCTCAATTGATGATAACCAGATCTCAAATCGATCTTCGAGAAATACGTGGCTCCGTGTAATTGATCAAATAAATCATCGATCCGTGGTAACGGATAATGATTCTTTATCGTGATCTTATTAAGCTCTCGGTAATCTATACACATTCTCATAGAGCCGTCTTTCTTTTGCACAAAAAGTATAGGTGCACCCCACGGAGACGAGTTCGGACGAATAAACCCAAGTTCTAACAATTCTTGCAACTGTCTCTTTAATTCTTCCATCTTAGAAGGTGCCAATCGATACGGTGTTCGAGCTACCGGCTTCGCCCCCGGTATCACATCGATTACAAACTCAACCTATCGATCCGGTGGTAAACTTGGAAGATCATCGGGAAAGATATCAGGATAATCACTAACCACCTCTACTTCTTCAATTTTAGGATATTTTGACTCAGCGCTAATTACATGTGCCATAATCAATTCACCCCCTCTTTCCATATATCTCTGAGCCATTGCCAGTGAGACTATCGGCACTTTTTGAGAACGTCGTTCACCTCGTATCAGAATTTGAGAACCACTCGGCGTTTTTACTGAAAGTGTTTTCTCATGACAATCCATTTGACCTCTATTATCATCCATCCAATCCATCCCGACTGTCACATCAAACTCATGATTAGTGATCGGCTTCAGATCAATAAGGTACGCAACCCCATAAATCTCAAGCCGACACTGTTCATAATGACTCTTTACAAAAACACATCTCTCATCTGCTACATCTGCTAATATTTTCTCATATAAATCGACTAATGAAATATTTAGTTTAGAAGCAAAGGACTCTGATATAAAAGACATGGAAGCACCGGAATCAAAAAGTACTCGTGCTGGAGAAGAGTTCAAACTAAATATACCTGTGATAACATCAGTTTGGTCTCGAGCCTCATCGACGGTTAATTGAAAAGCTCTCGTTTTTACGTGACTGCCACTCCTGTCCTTTCGATCATCTCGATCTCGACCTTCTCCTCGTCCGGTCTTTTGAAAATATCTCTGTGGCTCAGACCTCATCTTCGGGCAATTAGGACGAATATGCCTGCTCTCCCCACAATTGAAACAAACGGGGCGACTCTCGGTACACTGGCGAGCCATATGTCCCGTCTTTCCACACTGGAAACAAACTGATGGAGGGTTTCGGGAATCACACTCCCCAGTGTGTTTTCGCCTACACTTCTTACACCATCTCTCCTCATTCTTATTGGGTTCACCACGGAATTGAGAACCCGTGGTAGTAGACCTATGAGAAGTATCTCCAGCTTTACCTTCCCATTTTCTCTTGGATCCTCCTATTTCTCTTTCAATTCTTCTTTCCTCCTCCTGTCTCTGTAATTCCCTTTCCCTTGATCTTGCTGCCTCGGCAACTTGTTGAAAGGTAGTATATCTTGAACTCGGCAAAAATTCTCAGATCTGGGTTTTTAAACCCCACAAGTAACGATCCATTTTACGCTCCTCTGTATCAACTTGATGTTGTGCAAATCTTGCCTTCTCATTGAAATCCAGTGTGTATTGTTGCACAGTTCTCGACCCTTGTTGTAACTTCAAAAACTCTTCTTCTATTCCCTTCATAGCATTATTGGAACAGTAATATTCAATGAACTTCAACTTGAATTGTTCCCAGCTCAATGTATACGCCAAGCTCTCTCCTATCTCCATACACGTATTCTCCCACCAGAACTGTGCATCCTTCTTTAACAAGTTTGTTGCAAACTCAACTTTATCCGCCTCGTCGCATTTACTGGTGCGGAACATCTTTTCAACATGTGTTAACCAATTCTTGGCTGCTATGGGATCATCCTTCCCATAGAAATCGTATGGTTTGCACTTTTGAAAAACATCGTAAGTGCACTTTCTCGTTTTCTCAAGTATTCCAGCTCTACCTGCCTCAGTAAAGACCTCTTCACGACCCTCTCTCTGCTCAGGTTGGACCAGGGTTGATCCCGAAGTACCTCCAGTTGTAGCCTCCGCTTGAGGCTTCAAGTAAGTTGGTAATATATCCTTGATCGCTTTTGCTACTTCAGCTGCAATCATCGCCTGCATATTACTCTGTACCTCGGGAGGTTGCTCTCCCTCGGGTTGACGCTCTTTACCCGAATCTCGTGATCCCAATTTATCTCTTGATGGATCACCTCGCTCTTTTTCTTTTCCAGCTCTCATTTCAACTGAAAAGAAAATCAACTAATTTAGTAATCGCCACCATAATACTCAATATGGTGTATAATCAACTCAATT
Source organism: Cichorium intybus (assembly GCA_023525715.1). Classification (NCBI taxonomy): domain Eukaryota; kingdom Viridiplantae; phylum Streptophyta; class Magnoliopsida; order Asterales; family Asteraceae; genus Cichorium; species Cichorium intybus. Next base: position 38,813,231 of record CM042017.1, on the reverse strand, counting down.
TTTATATCACCATAATACTCAATATGGTGTATAATCAACTCATTTAGTATATCACCATAATACTCAATATGGTGTATAATCAACTCAATTTGTATATCACCATAATACTCAATATGGTGTATAATCAACTCAATTTGTGATACACCACGGAGGATAGCTACTCGGGACTCTTTGAGACTTCTCTATCTCATTGGTTTAAGTCTAAACCCATCTCAAGGTTTAATTCCCTTAAACCACAGCTATGATACCAACTTGTAACACCCAGTTTCTCAATTTATAGGATACACCAATTAAATTAATCAAACATAATACTATTAGTGGTGTAACCCCAAAATGAGCAACAAGTATACAAAGTTGTTTCAGAAACATAGTTTAAGTCATAACTATTTACATTAAGTACTAACAACTAATATACAAAAACTAGGTTCATTACATATTTCAAAAACCACAATTAAGTCCAAGTTCAAGTCCATATCCTTTCCAGCTAACCCTCCGTGATGCGTTTTCCATGATCCGTACTTCTAGAACCTAACACAATTAACATTAACAAATAATATATGAGCTTCGAGAGCTTTGTGAGTAATTAAAGTTTAACTGAACAGTAATTGTCTATCATCTCATTCACATCTTTCTCAATAAACCATCTTGATCCTTAATATATACTCATAATAAGGTTCATTCTTCCAAATACTCATAATTGGTATACTCAACAAATTTCAAAACAATTCAAATCATACTCCATTCCGCAATAAACATCAAAACCAACACATAATTAATCTATTAATAACTACTCACCTGATGTGGGATCGATATGTGGAACTCCTGCACCTCGTATATGCTCCTGCCTAGCTTTAGCTGTAGCACAACAGCTCAATTTCATTACTCAAGTTGAGAACAATCTTAATCACACTCAATATTCATCATAATCAAGAAACTTGTATCATTGAAGCAAGTTATAATCAAAGATAGCAACAATATCATAGTTGTAGCTTTCAATTTCATCACTTTAACACATATAACCCTAGAAATGCAACAATCAACACTTCTTTAGCTCGGGTTCATAGTTAGAACTCTTTTATACTAACTAATCCAAACAATTTCACTCTAACTCTAGCTAATTGCAGGTGGTTCATCAAAACCACACAAAATCACCTCAATTCAAGCAACTCAACCGTTAAGATGAAACCAAAACTGAAGAGGATTACCTTTCCAACCGTAAAGTATCAAGCCTTAGCTTAAATTCTTGAATTACAAGCCTCAATTTCGAGTTTAGAGGTTGGAGATTTATTTCCTAGGGTTTTAGAGAGGTTTTGGTCGAAGTGGTTATTTCCCAAAATGAAAAGAAATCAGCCTTTAAAATGTAAGTCTGCGCGGAACACGGCCCGTGTTAAAGTTACACGGCCGTGTAACTCACGGTATGAAATTGGAGTTTTGGTCTACAGAGCAACACGACCCGTGTCCATAAAACACGACCCATGTTGCATGTTTTACACGACCCGTGTAACACACGGTATGCCCAACAATTCTAAAGAGATCTCCCACACGACCCGTGTAACTCCTACACGACCCGTGTAACCTGCTTTTAACATTTTTCAACCTCAAACTCCTTCCAAATGAAATTCTAAATACCCAAACTCATGTAATAATGTAACTAATCTTAATTACACTAAGATTAACTGAAAACCTCTAATTTTAATAATATGGTATTACATTCTTTCTCCTCTAACTTTCTCTCCCCCACTCTCAATCGGTTTCACCGGAGGATGGTAGCGATGTAAACGGAGAATTATGTTGGGTTTTGGTTTAGAACGATTGTGTTTGTGAGAGAAAGAAAGAGAGAGAGAGAGAGAGAGAGAGAGAGAGAGAGAGAGAGAAAGAAAGAAAGAAAGAAAGAAAGGGTACAGGAGGGGTGTGTAGGTGGGGAAGGGGGTTGGATTCTTCTCAATTTTAATAAAAAAAATAGAAATATGTATTAAAAAAATGGAAAAAGAAATTAAAAGGGCACATTAGTCTTTTTAAATGCATCAGGGACCAAACCACAGGAAGTTTCTCATTTTGGACTTCCAATGCAAGTGAGAAACTTTTTGGACCAAACCCGCAGTTTTTGACAAACCATAGGGACCAATTTTGCAGTTTTGTCTTTAGATTTTGACTATTTATAGTAGCCTGCAGACGTCTGCAGATTTTGACTAATTCTGTCAGTTTTTGATACCCCTTTTTCTTATAGGGGCTGTTTGTTTTTTATGAAAAGTGCTTCTAACCTCTTTTGTCTTCAGCTTCGCAGACGCGCGCAGACGTTTTAAGTCTGCAGACCGTTTGTTTTTTCGCAGATCGCAGACCTTAAAAGGTCTGCGCGTCCTCTTTTGCTAGAAGTGACAAAACACCCACTTCTAACCTCTTCTAACAAAAAACACGCTTCTTTTTTCCCTAAAAAAAACTCTACTGCTCCATTCCTCCTGTTCCCGATCAAGCGACTCCTCCATCCTCCCTCCTTCTTCCGGCCCCCCACAGCTGCATCATTCCTCCGGCGTTGCAGCTTCCGCCGGTCGCGCCTATCTCCGGTCGTTGCTTCTCCTGTTTTTCCGACTGGTTTCCAATCGTAGCTATCTCCGACTGTCACGCCTATCTCCGGTCGTTGCTTCTCCAATCGCGACTATCTCCGACTGGTTTTCTCCGATCGCTTCCATCCCCGATGCCTGCTTCTTCTCGACGTCTGCAGGTATGCTACTGAACTTTGTAACCCAATTTTGGGGCAGCTTCTTCGTGTTTTCCCGATTTGTTGGAGGTTGATCCTGTTTTTCTGATTTCTTGGTTATAATTAGGGCTGATTTTGCTGAAATGTGGGTTTCTTATGTTGTTGTTGCTGCTGATTTTGAGAGTTTAAGCATTCAATTTTCTGATTTCCAGTTGTAATTTCTTGGTTATAATCTCGTTTTCCAGTTGTAATCATATGATTTTGAGAGTTTAAGCATTCAATTTTTTGGTTTCTTATGTGGTTATAATTTCTTGGTTATAATCTCGTTTTTTGATTTCCAGTTGTAATCATATGATTTTGAGAGTTTAAGCATTCAAAATGGAATGCATTCCTGCTATCTTTGAGGAAATTTGTTTGGGTTTTGTTGATTGTTATAATTTTCATGGGTTTTTTTTTTGTCGATTCATCTATGCCTATAGAAAGATTTTGGTTTTAGTGTAAATAGTATTGCATTAGAGTCAGAGGGCAATTTCGGAATTATGAGGTAATAATCCAAATGGAATTAGTAAAGGTGGTAGGTGAAGGGTATACGCAAGAAACAACCAAAAGGAGAAAATGTAAGCAATAAACAAAAGGAGAAAATGTATATCTCTTTTCAAAATAATGTAACCAAACAACCAAAAGGAGAAAATGTAAGCAATAAACAAAATAACAAATAGGTGTGTGCAGCCTAGTAATACGCAAGAAACAAAGTAACAAATGGCGCATGTTAAGAGGCAAGAATTATATATAGTTATAATAACAATTTTAGGTTATATATTGCTAATATTGGTAAAAAAAAAGATATTCAGTTTATTTGAATTTCAGTTTATTTTACAGTTTGCAGACTTTAAAAAACAAACAGTCTTCTTTGTGTAGACTGCAGACATTTGGTCCACCTCTTCTGCTACAGATGTCTGCAGATGTGGTCCGCAGACTGCAGACCTTTTACCTCTTCAAAAACAAACAGCACCATAGTGTGCACAGACCTTTTTGGGTCTGCATGCTTCTAAAAAACAAACAGTCTGTAAACAAAATGTCTGCCTGCCAGCAGACAAAAGTGGTCAGGAAGAGCTTTTGGAAAAAACAAACAACACCTAAGTCAAATTGGACTAACTGATTAAATTTTAGTTTCACCCAAAATAGTGGAACAGGAAGCCAAATGATTAAAAGAAATCCAATTATGTCTTTCATCTACAGTCTATCGCTACCTACACCCATACCCCCACCCCCACCATCTGACCCCACCCTACCTGCACACAAACCCCTACACCCCTACCTCTACCCACACCCCAACATCCAACCCCCTCCCTAACCACCGTACCCATATCCACACCCAGACCCAGACCCATACCCCTACCCACACACCCCCACCTCACACACACCCCCACCCCACCCACACCTACACCCCCACCCACACCCCCACCCCCACCCCCACCCCCACCCACACCCACACCCACAGCCACACCATAATCACCGCATCTACCCAACCCCCACACCCCACCCCTACATATACAAGGTTACTTATTTATTATTATAGTACCATGAAAAATATATTAGAAACAATTTATAAATTGAGGACAACCTAGCAATTTTAACATCTTTTTTGTCTTGTCCTTAGTGCGACCAAACGCTATAGAGAATAACTAATTTAGTTCCGTCCAGTTTAGTTCACTCCAGTTCCGTCCTGTTTAGTCATGTTCTCTCCATGTACCAAACGCTACCTAAATGTTATATTATCCTCCATTTGCATGTAGTAGTACCCTAACATGACTAAAATACAGCATTCCTAGATCTCAATTTCCCGAATACCACTTAATTACTACATATCATAGTATATATGTCTTACAGAAGATAACAACACATAATCTTTTGTTGTGTATCTTGATTAAACGACTTCGAAAAACACACACAAACACACACACACAAACATATATATATATATATATATATATATATATATATATATATATATATATATATATATATATATATATATATATATATATAACTCTTACAATAGAGGCCATCCAAATGAATGTGGTTAAAGATATGGCCCTATCTTGCACCATATTCATTTGAAACTCCCTAGACTTTTCAACTTATTCTACTTAATGACTTGATTAAATGAGATGTTTTGGCTATATAAGAACATCATTTCCATGCTTGGTTACTCTTAAGAACATCATTTTCCATTATTGGTTACTCTTGATTCCTTTTATTCTCTTTCCAATTTTGTTTTGTAGAATGCATGGAAGTTTTGTACAAGGTTATAGTCATATCATTTGTAAAAGAAAATTTTCAATGATGAAAGATGCCGTGAGATATGATCTTTTTTGGGTATATAAAAAATTTGGATGTTTGAAGTTTTTCATTGGTTTAAGACATGGTGATGCGTCTCTACGAATATCTCACAGCCACTTTTAAAGAATCTACAATGATGAAAGGAAGCAAGTTAATATGCTTAGAGAATTTGAGTATTCCAAACATGAATAAGAATCTTATTTTACATGCTTAGTTAGTCTCATTTGTTTTTCTTATCTTTCCAAATCTATATCTATAAAACTCTTATGTAGAGTGGGTGACAGTGTAGGAGTTTATAGTCATATGATATGTAAAAAAAAAAGTTGTCATGAAATACGTAGTGGGATATGATCTTCAACTCTATCAAATATATAAACGACACAACAATGCGTTTGGTTTAAAATACAGTGATGTTTTGCATTATAAGTTAATTGATTTTCGTTGTATCATTTTTTCACTAAGATATCATCATAATTGATCCCCTATTTTTGTTATTAATGTTGTAGCTTTTATCATTCGTTTATAATTCCTTTTAGATAAATCACTATAGAAAACCGTTCAATCTAAGATAGTTTTTCCTGTTCTACTTGAACAAATAAATAAAAGTTCATGGTTTCATGGTCGCCGATTATGATTTTTGTTTTGCATGAGGATCATATTCCTAATAAATAATTAAGATTTCTCTTAAATTGACATGGGTATGGAAAAAATCATTATTAGAAGCACCTGATTAATATGCTAATACCCTTGATTGTAAGAAAACTCAAATTGGGATCTAGGAGTGATCAAAGCATTTATCATTTGACGATCGTTATTAATAACAAATGAGAGTTTCACAAATTCGATTATTCTTTTAGTTTATTGGCATGAAAATTCATATTTTAAAATTCAAGAATAGAAGAAGAAATCGAACTAAATGTAAGACAAAACTAAATTACTTGATTATTTTTAACATTGATTCTCTTTGTTCCAATTTGTTAATTTCTCACTCAGCATTTGATTCTTAAACTTTACACTAACAACTAATCACTTTAATAAAGCAAGAACGAAGTAAATATGTTAAGTCTTTTTATTGAATTTATTTTCGCACAATTTATATAATATCGTATTTTTATGATATAGAAAAACTTAAATAAATTGTTCCAACGCAACTATATGTATCTGTTTTTATTTTGATATAATTTTTAAAAGTTAGAATGTGTGCGTCCTTATTAAATTAAATTTGTAATGTTAACCTATATAATAAATCCTCTAAAAAAAAGAGTGTCACAATTTAGATATTAACGGGAGTGTAAAGTTTTTGTAACAATTGCAAACGCTATTTCAATTAAAAGAAATTACTTAAATCGATTAAGTAAACTAAATTAACTCTCATAAACATATATTAAGTGCGATAAGTAAAAAAAACTTTGAGTTATAATGTTAATGATATATAACTATTACATGGAACTTGGAGAGTTATAATATTTAAATAAAACTTTAACACAATTAACTAATTTTTATCACATTCAACTTTTTCATGTCAATCATATTTAATGATTCTAATAAATATGAATTATGTGTCATAGCTAAAAAGACTTTTGGGTTGTAGTTGTTTAATGTTATATAACAATCACTAGGATTTTAAGAGTAGCAATATTAATATAAATCTTCAATACAATTAATCAATTCTCATTACATTACATTAATGTAGTTTAAGGTGTATATATATATATATATATATATATATATATATATATATATATATATATATATATATATATATATATATATATATATATATATATATATATACATATATATATATATATAGGATAAAATGAGGAGGGTTAAAAGGTTGAGAAAGTGAGACAGAATCTGGACCATTTATTTTTCAAGATCTATGGTTTAGATTAATTTGGTAATTGTTTTTTATTTAAATACAAAATCACCTAATATACTTCATAAAACCCGGTAAAAGGTGTATTGGTAATTCCGATATCATATTGATTCCTTCAATTTAGGTAACGGATGATTCTCTTCCCGATCAATTAGCAAATCAAATATACGATATTTATCTCACTCTCTCTTTTTATCTCTCCCATATCTAGAAAACCCTAGCCGAGGCCGTGAGACCACCCCACACCATCGACTCTTCAACCAGCTACACCATCACCATAAAATCTACAAATCCATCAATGCTTGATTGCGCTTATGTCGGCGACTAGAGCCGCCGGCCGACGACACTGTCGATCGCCTTGCCAACGACCATATTGGCAGCGCCATGCCACCTTCGTCAAACCTAATCGGTGCCTCCATCAGACATTCTTCCAACCTTTGATATCGACGGTACGATCCGACATGTTATCCAGTCAATTTCAATGATCGATGGTCAAGCTTATACAGAAGATAATGATATGTATTTTTCGTGATTTCTCATCAAGGTACGCTTCAATTTCAAGATCCACAAAATTCTAGTCGCACATGGTAGACCACACCACAATTGTTACTACAGCACATCATAGACATTTAGGTTAGGATTCTGTTGAAAAAGCTAAATTAAAAATTTTCCTTTCAAATGAGGTCAAATGGCATATCAGTGCCCAACCAAACATTAAATTATTGATCTTCCATATTTTACTATGGTAGCAAATTGGATTGCTTGTGCGGATCACATGAATGTCAGCACAACTTAACGAAGGTGTTTGGATGCAATTATAATCAATTTTGACAACATGGAATTTTTGAAACTCAGTGATTTTTGGAGAATTTATATCAAGGAAATCAAGTTTATTTGACGAGATAGTTTCTTAGTATTACATTTGGTTGTTCAATAGAAGCACTAAGCTTAAGATTGGTTGGGTTAGTTGACTATAAAATCATATCATTGTTATTCCTCCTTTATAATGTGCTCTTTTTTCAAATATATTGCTACATTAGTAAAATTTCGGTCATTCCAAAAAACTATAGATGCTAAAACACTACAAACCAAATAATCATTTATAACTTAGTTCTATTTATAAATTATTATATAGCGTCACTAATAAATAAATCATATTAGTTGTTGCTTTCCTAGTTTTACTGGTTATGCGCGGATGATTAAGTCCAAATACTTGCTTTATTCTATTTTACATGCTATTTTTTAGTTTTACACTATGTAAATTAATGATGAACTATTTGTATGTGTCCAGGTGCTTGTCGAGACAAGGGTGTACAAATATGCTCAACGAAAAGGATATAGTTAAGAATACTTTGATTGAACGCTTGATGACCTACTAGACAAAGGATTATTTTAATATGATGTTTTAGTTATAGTCATTTATGATTATAATTATAATCATTTATGATTATAATTATAATCATTTATGATTATAATTGTGGATATATTTAATATGGTCATAATCATTAATGATTATAATTGCACAGATGATTACAACATCAGCAATAATCATAGATGATTATAGTTATAATAGTCTAAATGATTAGAACATCAGTTATAACTTAGGATAGGCTTAATATGGTCATAATCATTTGTGATTATAACTGTAGATTGCTTTATCATGGGGATAATAATTTTTTGATATCTTTGAACTTTATTTTGTAGGTGTGAATGCAAAAACAACAATGATCATATTCATGGGTGCCCTATTTTTGTTTTTTTATGTGTGATGGTATCAACAAGAATAACGATCAAGGCTACAACATCAGTGTATTCATTTTATGGTTAAATATGTATTTATTTAAGAACAATGGTGTATTCACGAATGATTAAATATGTATTCATTTTATGATTAGATGTGTATTCACTTACGATTATATGTATATTTACATATCATTGCATGCTTATTCATTTATGATTACAACAGAATTTTGTTTATTTTTATGTGTATTTTATTCATTGATGATTACAACAGAATTTTGTATAATATCTATAAAAATACTGTTAAAAATTAAATCACTAAAATTATAAAAATATTTTTTTCTATTCATTCATGATTGAAACCGTGAAAAAAAAATCAAACTATTAAAATTTTGAATTTTGACAAAAGAATTGATTAAAATGTTTTTTAATCTTCTATTAATAAAATAACAAAAAAATCAATTAATTCCTTTATTTTAGATAACAGCAATCGTAATCTCTATAATCATGGAAACTAAATAAATTAATCCCATGATTATAGGAAAACATAATTATTTAGGATTTTTAATTAATTAGACATATTGTTAAATTACTATAATATCCCTATATAATGATTGGTCTAGAATCATTCTCGCATTCTCAACCTTTTAATCCTTCTCATTTTAACCTCTCCATATATGTGTATATATATATATATATATATATATATATATATATATATATATATATATATATATATATATATATATATATATATATATATATATATATATATATATATATATATATGTTGAGTCACATGATACGATTTCATTTTTACTAACGATCTTGACAGTTCCTTCCACTTTATTTAGATTTTAAGAAAATGTTTATGGTTGTAAATCTAGATTCAAGTGAAATTAGATTTCAATTTATTTGTTAAATATGTTGAGGATCAAGGTTGCAGAACTCGCTATTTGTTACTCGTTCGGTCGACCGGGGATTAGCGAATACTCGGTCTAGGCGGGGAGTACTCGGATATATATATATATATATATATATATATATATATATATATATATATATATATATATATATATATATATATATATATATATATATATATATATATATATATATATATATATATATATATATATATATATATATATATATATATATATTTGTGAGTGTGTGTTAGTGTGCTGAATAAAAGACAATGGTGTATGTGTGCGTTGTGTATTATATATATATATATATATATATATATATATATATATATATATATATATATATATATATATATATATATATATATATATATATATATATATATATATATGTGTGTGTATTGTGAATTAATATGTGTGTAGTATGTGTTTTATATTATTAACTAGGGTTTGAACCGCCCGCGTGATGCTGCGGAAGCCCCATATATTGGAAAACACAGCTCGACAAAAAAATTTTGTAAGGGACGAAAAATGTAACTTTAAAATATAATAAGGGACCGGAATCGCAACTTAAAAATACCAATAATATAAGTTTATAATAAATAGGGGTGAAACAATTAATTCGAAATTAGTTGAGAGGAAAAAACGTAAATATAAAAGTTTACTATAAGCAGAAGCAAAATTGCTATTTCCAAATAAAACCTTATTTATATTTTGTATAAGATGCTTTAACAATTATAATATGATCTGAACTTGATAGTTTTGGCTCTGGAAATAGTAAAACCAAATGAACAGTAATTCTCCCACACATACGGAAGTTGCAAATTAATATATATATATATATATATATATATATATATATATATATATATATATATATATATATATATATATATATATAATGTGTTTCAATGTTATTAAAAAAGCAAAAAATGGAACCGTATAATGTAAATAATTATGTTATGTGTTTGCTTTAAAAGAGAAAATAATGTGAAGACATATTGCGTACGTTATATATGTAAAGAAAGAAAGGGAAAAAGCCTTCTTGGTTTTTGGCTATCCCACATTGCTGGCTGAGCAAAGAAGATTTCAAGGGAAGACTTATCTATAAAATGAAGCTAGCTACTATCCCTCAAATGAGAAAAGCACGGTTCAACATTGAACCAGCTAGTTAATGAGCCAAAGGTTTTTTTAACCAAGTCCATTTTAGTCTGGTTTGGTCTGATATTGGACCGAGTCAGTTCGTTTTGGTCTGATTCCGTCCCTTTTCAAATGAGTTGGGCTGAGTTTTTATGAGTATAAATGATTTCCGAGTTTTTTTTTTCGAGTAGACAAACTCGACTCGGTAGTGTTCCGAGTCTGAGTAACTCGCTGAGTAGTCGGCCGAGTTATCTGAGTTTTACAACATTGTTGAGGATATTTGTTATTAGTTTGTAATATCCTATATGATTGTTTGATTGAGTTTCGTTGTAGGGTATGTATATAATATAATTATGTTAGTGGTGGATATGTTACTCAAGTATATACAATTGTAATAATGTGAAAACATGACAATGTGTCAAATTTTAATACAGTATAAAATTATCACAAAAAGATGAAAAAATATTCTAATTATTATTTCATCATTAATAGTATGTATTTTTTGTTACATTTTAAACATTTGTTAATAATGGATGTATCACATACATTTTAATGGCGATTTAATGATTTTTATGTAGACGATGGAATAGGCGGTTTGACTACAATGTCAAAAACAATATAACAACAAAACACAAATACACGAACTTACTTTAAAATATAATGTGCAACAAAATAGAAAAAAATAAACGTATATGTAGAAGAATTTACAATCATGGAATTATAACAACTAAAGAAGAACTCATGTGCAAAGTATTTTGATTCATAAATAAATACAAAATCTCCATGGATATATTAATATAAAGCAATAAATAAATAATTAAATAGGCATATATAAGTATTATAGTTAAATTCTTAATAATGGATTTGCAGGTTTTACATAATATATTAGTTTCCTGCTTTTTTAAAATGATATAATATTTTTAAATTGTTGATTGATAATACTAATGAATAAAATATACACACATTTCGTACAATAAAAATACATTAAACACATACAAATTTCCTATTGTCGAATAACTTCTCACCCATTAATTTGATAATCATATTATATAAAACACATAGACCACATGGTTTGAAAATTTACTTTGAAAGAAATATACAAAAATAAGTTATAACATAAAAATTCAAAAAGATAGAAATAACGTATCGTTAAATTTATCAATGTTATAAATATTCTAATATAATATGATTAAGTATTAGATGTTCATATTATTTATTTAATTAACTAAACATAATTTAAATATTTCAACCATATTTAATTAAGTATCATAAGTATCAATTAAATACCATAACAAGACATAACCTCTTCAATTATAGTAGTTTAATGTTGGAACATGAAGAGTTGTAATATTAGATTAAACATTAATGCAATTAACTAACTATTTTTTGAAGATGTATACTCTTAGTTATGCAATATTCATAACTGGTTCATTAATGTAATATAATTGCAAATAAAATAAAACTCTCTACGTAGACTTTAATATTTTATAACTCATTAATAATAATAATAATAAGTTGTTTTAAAAGTATTCTACAACTCCTTAGTAACAATACTTGATTTTTAAATTCAATTGACAACAATAATAATAACGTATTGTAATATAAAAATATAAATTACATTACATTACCTTAAAACTGATTGTTATTATAAATAATAATTATGATTAAAATTAAAAGAGTGTAAATTAAGTAAACTTTAAATTAACTAATCAACACAATAATTAAAAATAAATCTAAGTCGAGAATTATATTTAGTTGTATTCAAGTACAAGTCATGGGTAGCGGCCATCGAGTAATAAGATTGTAATAAATGTTTATCTTATCACATTGTTCAAAATAGTTACAATTTTATATGTCAATGTAGTGTAAAATTATTATTTCATAGTTAGTGTCAATGACAAAATTTTAGCTATATAATTTTAACCTGCGCAACGCGCGTGTTATCGCCTAGTATATATATATATATTAGAGGACATACAAGATAGGCCAATATCTTTGAATTATATTCATTTGAAACTTACAAGGCTTTACAACTTTCAAGTAATTAAACACATACAACTCAAGAGTTTTTTAACGTATAATACTTAATTGTTACTTACCAAACCTAATTAATACAAGAGTTGTATATAATTTACATATAAATTAGATTCTAACTTGGAAAATAAGATGGAAGAAAAGATGATTTAAGAATACACACACACACTTTGAAGTTGCATATGTTTATATTGTATTATGAATGAGAAACATGAAGAAACAATAACAAATTACAAGTCGCAAGTCAAGAGTAAACGACATGGTTGAGAACACATATTTTGAAGGTACATATGTTTATACTGTATTAGGAAGGAAAAACATGAAGAAGCTAAAGAAAATTATAAGTTGCAAGATAATAAACATAGTTCATATTGGTTCTACCCAAACGTAATGATAGAAAGATATTTAATAGATTTATTATTTATTGTAATTAGTTATTAATTTTCAATGATTCGAGAGTTTATAGTTGATCTGCAAGTGTGTGTGTGTGTATATATATATATATATATATATATATATATATATATATATATATATATATATATATATATATTCAAAAGATTGAAATAATTAATATCAAATAATATAACTGAAATCAAACGAAATTTAAATAACAATAATAATTATACAAAATGGTACATGACTAAATCAATTTTCGTAGATAAAAAACATGTGAGAACCTAACGAGTACTCAACAATTATTTCATTGTTGATATAATTTGGTTGTTTTTCTACGTTTATTGAAGAGTAAATTACAGTGCTGGTGCTTATGATTTACCATTTTTTCAGTTTTGGTCTAAGTTTTTTATTTTCATACCGATTGTCTATGTGGTTGCAAAAAGTTTGCACTATTGGTCACTGGTCCATGTAAAAAGATTAAAAATACCATTTCTAATTTCTTTTTCCTTTTTCTTTTAGAATATTATTTAATTAGTTAATAAAAAAGAAAAATACATCCATCCTCTTACCCGTCTCTCTCTCTCTCTCTCTCAAGGATATATCACTATGAAGCTTCTTCTCTTTCATCTAAATTCAAGAACAAAATAGCAACAAACATCGCGTGTCATGATATGAGTAATCAAGGTACAGCCCTACACGAGGAGTAGGCTGCCTGAAACGTCAGGAGTAGACACTTGAACGTTAGGAGAAGACTGAAGGTTTTTTTTTTTTTGGTAACCGAGGACCCCACCCGACCCATCCTTTGGATGACCCTGATGAAGCAACCTCGGGGCCCACGCACACCTGGCAGCAGGGTGGTCCAGGTCAATCACCTACGGGGGTAGAGAGGTGGCCAGTGGCCATCCCCTGATTGAAACCTAACACTCCCTATGGGGAAAGGGAGGGAGTGGGATTAGAACTTAGAACCTCTTTATGGGGGAAGAGAAAGAGTCCTAAGCCTTATCCACTAGGCCATCAGGGTGATGGTTAGGGATTTAGACTTAAGCTTGAAAGAAGTGGTTACTTAATTAGATTACATAACGAGGTACATTCCAAAGGGTGAGAATAATTAAATTTGGTGCAGCCCGCCTTGAAGCACCATCATCGAAGGATCATGATGCAGACCCAGCTCCATCCAGATCTAACCTCTTTCCAAGTCTTGAATTTCCAGAGATGATTTGCCGAATCCTTATGACCTTTCCAGAGTTACTAAGTAAGAAGGAGATAATCATTGAAGAAGACGAATGTGTTGGTTAGTGTCTATTGGTGACTTGTTGCTCACAACTTCAATCTGCTCATGAAGTTCAAGCAGTTTGCTCTTCGTCTAGGGTTGTACCTTGATCATTGATATGATTGAAAAAGACTTAGAAAGAGAGAAAGAGACGAGGTAGGGGTGGTTGGATGTATTTTTCCTTTTTTTGTTAACTAATTAAATAATATCTTATAAAAATGACATTTTCGTCTTTTTACATGGAGTATGGACCAATAATGCAAACTTTTTGCAACCACAGTGATCATCAATATGAATATAAAAAACATGGACCAAAATTGAAAAAAAAGGTAAACCATAGGAATCAAAACTGTAATTTACTCTTTATTCAAAGACAAAACTGCAAAAATGGTCCCTGTGGTTTGTCAAAATCGCACTTTGGGTCCAAAAAGTTTTCCATTTGCATGGTAAGTCCAAAATGGGAAACTTCCCGTGTTTTTGGTCCCTGGCTCACTTGAAAAGACTAAAATGCCTTTTGATTAGTTTTTCTATTTTCTTATTACATATTTCCATTTTTTTAATTGAAAATGAAAAAACCCAACCCCTACCCCACCCACCCACACCTCCTGTACCTCTATCTCTATCTCTATCTCTATCTCTCTCTCTCTCTCTCTCTCTCTCTCCATTCAGATTCACACCCTTACGTTTGCTTCGTCTTCCTCCTCCACCCAAAAGAAAACCTCCATCAAATACCGATAGCACCCTAAACAGTTTTAGTGTTCGATTCCGACGATTCTTTTCTAACACTTATTTTCTCTTTGATCACTGTTTCTGATACCTTTGGGTTCCATTACGTGTTCCAAATGCACCTCATGTCACCAGAAAATATTTTTGAATCAAATCGGGTATTCATGTCACCAGAATTAAACTAGAAAGTAAGTTTCCGGCGTAGAACATAAATAATGTGTGTGCACCTCTTGGAAACATGTCAAAACCCCCAAAATTAAACCGAATTTGGTTTCTTCTGCCTCACATTTCCCTTCCCAATCGAAAGCCCAAAAATTTAGGGTTTCTTCATGAACGTGTGTGAGGCAGAAAGAGATCGAGTGAAGGAAGGAGAGGGAATAACGGTGGTGGTGCTGGTTGTTTGAATCCTTTGTCTTGTCGTATGAATCCGACGGTTTGCCACCACCGTGCTTCTTGAACCTCCAACGATTTGCCCTCAATTTTCGATTTTCGACCTTGTGGATGCGTGTTTGTGTTTAATCGAGAGGGAGGAAATGTTTCAGAGGGGAAATCGTGCACACGATATAAGAGAGAGAGAGAGAGAGAGAGAGAGAGAGAGAGAGAGAGAGAGAGAAAGAGAGGATAGTAGCTATGTGAGGAGGGAAATAGAATGATGAGTTCAGTGGTGGTCACCGGTAGAGGTTCGGTGAAAGACAGAGAATATGATAAGGGGTCTGCTTGTGGTCGCCAGTGGAGGTTCATTAAGGCTGGTTATGTGTGTATTTTGATGAATGCTTCGACTGTGAAGGTTTGAAGGGCCGGTGGGTTTATGGGGGATTTTTCATATAGTGGAGATATGGGTGGGTCGAGATGCTGATGAAGGAAGTGGTGGTGGTTAGAGATGATAAGTGGATGTGTGAGAGAGAGAGAGAGAGAGAGAGAGAGAGAGAGAGAGAGAGAGAGAGAGAGAGAGAGAGAGAGAGAGGTGGAAGTGGGTGAGTTTCTTTAATTTTAATAAATAATTATTAAAAGTAGTATTAAAAAAACGAAAAAAGACATTAAAAGGGTATTTTTGTCTTTTCAAGTGAGTCAATGACCAAAAACATGAGAAGTTTTTCATTTTGGACTTGCCATGCAATTGGAAAACTTATCGAACCCAAAGTGCGATTTTGACAAAGCACATGGACCATTTTTGCAGTTTTGTCTTATTAAACATGTTTAGACATTTAAACTTTTGTTTTATCTTTAAATTAAAAGTGTGATTAAACAATATATTAGTCTCACATGTGTATGAATACTCCAAGACGATACTTCAGTGTATGTCTTACTTCCCTTTTCACAAAGCCAGTTGAAGCTTGTCTTCTTCCTCCCTTTTTCGTCCCAACTTTTTACATATAATACTTCACCAAATCTCTTCAAATCCTTAGAGGTGAAGAAACCCGAAAGATCCAATCTTTTTCAGCGATTATATATGGGTCCTTGATTCATTGCATCCATTGTTATCCACACATTATCATGGATAATTTCAATCACAACAAAAAGGAAGAACCCTTCAACGATTCTTCTATGTGCAACCCCATGAGCCGGATCCTTTCCGATTACGATATCGAAGAGTTCTTCAAGCAATCCATGACAGCTGACGCCGATCGCCGGAGCCATCCCTTCTCCGGTACTGACAGTGTCGTTTTTGGTAACGACCACGATCGTAAAAGCTACGCCGCCGACGGTTGTTCCCCCGATCTCGCTGTTCACTACAGAAATCCGGTTTATTTTTTTACTCTATCTGTCTCTGTTACACAGTCATATGCACACCATTGTTGAATATATTATTGGTTTATCAATATGTAGGCCCCAAAAATAGACCTATCCTTTTGTTCGTTTGTTCTTCACGTCAATATTTTAATCAATCAGTACTTGGTACCTTTACGTATCTTATTGTGGTTAGTGTGGCATGACTTGAATTGGAATGAGGGCAGTGGAGTTCCTGTTTTGATCTATCTTTCCATTAAAGAATTAGCATCAAACACTAAATAGAACTCAATAAAAGATTAAAGAAAGTTTAATTGGCCAAATCGTGTTTACCACAAATCTTTTAAGAAACAATAATAAACATAATTTTAGATTCATATTGGGGACAGTTTTTCACCGTTTCTTTGATTTCTTCCATAGATTACAAGGTTTTGTTTTTAAATTTGTTAATAAATGTGATATTTGTTAAATCTGCTGTCAAATCGAGATCCATAGCCATTTTTAGTCCAAAGAAATTATAATTTGTGGTAAATGAAAGTTTTTTTTATAATTTTTGACTTCCTTAAGCTTGTTTCATTCTTGAATATTTTGTTTGATTTTGTGCTCATAAAATTGTTGATAAAGATGCCAAGTGTAGGATTAATGTCGTAGGTGGATTGTAGAAACGAAAAGACCAATAGCATGTTGCCACGTAGAGTATCTCCTAATTGTTTCATAGCAACCACTTAGAGATTCTTTTACCAAAAAAAGATTCTCTGCAGATGCAGGATACCAGGATACCGATCTAGAAGTTTTTGCAAATTAATCATAAATGATGAAATCATCAAAGATTTGACCCTTTTCAACTCGGTTAGTAACTCAATAGATTCTCAAATCAAAAAAGAAAAATGAAAACAGAAAAACCCGAGTGCAAGAACGACTTCGGAAGCTATAGTCAAAATTAGAATCAAGAAAGTGAAAGATCGGTAAATATTTCACAATTGTTCATAATTTTCATTCATCAATCGAAATTTTTTTTGAGCAAATGATAGCACACAATGAGGGCAATTTTTTTTAAAAAGGTTAGGACATAATAAGATGTTTTCTCTATTAAGTCGTTATTTCTTCATTAACTTAAGAATTAACATGTGTATATAGATTCCCTAACTTTTTGGATTACAGGATAATGTAAATCGGTTTACAAGTCATGGTGGAATGAACGGAAACCCTATTTGGTCACAAAATCTCACTTCAAAGAACTCTAGTGTCACAATGACTATGGATTCCCAGTCCTCTATTTGTGGTACACACTTCTTTTGTCATTAAGTTGTGTCGATGTAAAAAGAAACAACATCTGAAATAAAGTTCTTGTTCATATTTTGGGGCTGTTTGATTTGCCTCTTACTGGTCCAGTAAGAGGTTACGTCTGACTCGGTCCAAGTCAGACCGTTTGATAACCCCAAAATTTGCCTCTGACTCGGTCCTAAACCCTTAAATTTACCTTTTACTCGGTCGGCTTCAGGATAAGTCTGACTGGGTAAGACATTGACTCGGTCAACTCTTACTCAATCAACAAATATTAATATCAAACAGCCGCTTAATATTGTTAGTTGGTGATGGATGTATATTTTTTTGGTCAGTTGAGAGTCCAACTTCAGCTACCAAACCGAAAAACCGGGATAATAATGTGATTGGAGCGATGAGTGATGATGAACAATCAGATGATGATGATGCAGAGATTGAAGCAGGTCAATGTGAACAGAGTAATGACCACGTGGATGTTAAACGGTATAAAAGGTAAAAAAGTTTTTGGATTAAGTTTTATTGAATTAAGTATTGTTTGGATAAATGATGTTTCAAGAATATTTGTAAACATCACAACACACGTAAGAAAACCTAAGAAAAAATAAATGTTGTTTGAAGAATATTTGATGTAAATAACGTAAGTATATTTGATCACAACATGATTAGTAACTTAAATTTGAACACAATATTTAATATATTTGGTTATGATTTCAGAATGGTCTCAAACAGAGAATCCGCGAGGCGTTCAAGAAAAAGAAAACAAGCACATTTAACGGATCTTGAGCAACAAGTATGTAATATTTTAACAACGTTGAATAATTAATTTATTGAATAAATTGCGAGTTTTTAGAATTGTGTGTGTTTTTTTAGGTGGAACTACTGCGAGGAGAGTACACAACTTTGTTCAAGCAACTCACAAGTGCTAGTCAACAATTCAAAGATGCTTCAACCAATAATAGAGTGCTCAAGGCTGACGTGGAAGCCTTGAGAGCTAAGGTATCCTTTTTCCTTATTTGGGAGCATTTTGGTTATATTATAAGGTTCTAGCAACATACTTTACTATTTTTACAAATATATGTAATATATAATAGTAATGAACTTACATTTATTACCCTTATAGCAACATCTTTTTATTTCTTTACACATAATAGCAATGTACTTGCAATTCATTACCATAATAGCAATGTACTTGCATTGTTTAATCAATAACATCGGTATTAGAAAATAAAGTAAATTTTCCATATTGGTAGCGAAATGTAAGTACGTTGCTATTCCCTTCATTTTCCCAAAAAATATAGATGAAAAAATTACAACACACTTGTGAAATGGAAATAATTAATAAACGTGCGCAAATCGGTAAAAAGTTGGGACTTAATGGGAAAAGCCTCATTTTCCCGAATTTATCTTTTAAGTCAGTAATTTTGCATTAAAGTAGATGAAAACACTCATATACAGCTTACCAGATTAAGTCATATCTTCATTACGCCTATTAAGTAACAAAACAACACATCGTTTATGGTTCATTTCCATATTTATCTCTCATTTTTTTTTTTTTATTGTGTGTTATATAACCATCTTCTCGAAAAAGAATCTTTCATTCATCATAACTAACAAATATCAATATCTCTTCATTTACCACTTAACCATAAATACCTCTTTACTCAAATACATTCTTACAGGTGAAACTAGCTGAAGATATGGTTGCTAGGGGATCTTTAACATCAAGCCTTAGTCACCTTCTTCAGAACCATTTAACAACTCCTCAAATTTTCAACAACCAAAACATGTCAAGAATGGGAAATGTGTCACCAACCATAACCGTACGCGGGGATGACCATGCGGGCCTACCTGTGCCAGGTCCGCATGTGATGGTTGGACATCCAGACATCTTTTATAAGCAGTGATGCTGGAAGCTGTGTGTCTGATATATGGCCTTAGGAAACTCATTGTAGTATGTACTTGAACATAAAATAAAAGGGTTTGTGGCGTGGTGACCCTCTCTATTTGTGTCTTTTTTTTTGGTTATATTTATGTAAAAGTTGGATGATTTTAATCAGGTGACTAGATCTTGATGTAGTATAGTTTGGTAGTAAGTAGTAAATTTGAAATATGATTTGATTTTGGATGGATATTAGTTGATGTTCTTATTAGTCGGGGGTGATGTATGCTGCATGGGGTAGAGGTGACAGATGGGCAGGTTGGATTGGTTGCTTGTCAATATATATTTTATGTTTCTTTTTGAAATATTAAATTATGAGTATATTAAATATGATTATAAAAAATTATATCATAAAAGATAATAAGATGAACATTTTTTACTAAGTTAAAAGGGTGTAAGTATTTGAATACATCTTGAATGACTTGATCCATTTTGTCCATTTTCTCACACGCGGATCTCACAATATCCAAGTCGGTTCTTGGGTTGTGTATGGATCCTATATACACGTGTTTACTTCCGCTTTCTTCTCTTCCTCATCGTCTTCTCTTTTTGCTTCGTCTCTTTTTTCAGTCGGTGCATATATGCACTGGCTCGATTTTCCGTCCGGTGCATGTGCTCCGTCCATCGCTCACGACCACTCCATGTTGCAGTGCCGCTCCAACGCTTCGTCGTTTGATGTCACTTTCCTCCAATGCTATACTCCTCCATTGTGTGTGCGTGCGTGTTTATGCCGCATGGGATCGAGAGAAAGCGAAGTCTAGGTCAACCCTTGTGTGGGTTATCGAAAGAAGTTTGCCTCGCTTTAGCCTCCCACGTAGTCCGTGATGAGAACCCACAGATGAGGAAGATCAAATTCCAGGTACTGCGAGCCCTAACTGGTAATCTGTTTCTCTTTCGCATAGCTTCTCTATTTTGGCTTCCATTAGGGCAATGTTTTTAGAATCGTTTTCTTGATTTGAAGCAGAAACTTTCCCATTTTAGTTCCTATTTTGTTGGGGATCTCTTGCACCTTTTCAGCTACCTCCCACTTGACATTGAAGTATGCCCAACGGATGGGGTGATTCAATCGTCGTTTAAGGATACGAACACCAGAAAGATTAGCGATGGAGGGAGGTTCATTTCGGGGTTTGGTGCAGGTGTCATTGAAGCTCTTCTCATTGTTACCCCGGTGAGGTTAGTCGAATATTCATCCGATTTTGAAGCATGCGTTGCTTGATTTTTATATTCTAAACTTTCCTTTTTGAAATGGTTATCTCTGTGCCTCAATTGGGAATCTCCCAATTATTAAAATTATACCAATTAGTTCAAATATCAATTGGGATGTTCGAAATTAAATTAGATTGGGAGAAAACTCGACATCATTAGCGACATATAAATGTAAACTTCATCTCGAAGTTTATTTGAAGGATGTGAAATTTCTGGATCCGAAAGACACCGAATGAGACATTATTACAATTATTTGGTCACTATCAATGAACGAGAAGAGCAACAATGGGAGACACATGGCTACACAAAATCTACAGATTACATTAGTTTACCGAAATTATGGTAGAAACATATACACCTTCAATGTCTGTGAATACTTTTTAGGTAGAATTCTAGAATATATTGTTGAACAATTACTCTTGAACCATAACTTATCAAGACACCACTTCCCCTTTTCCAAGTATATATCTTCTCTAAATGTTATGACATGCCCCTTCTTGAACTAACATCCATCTTTCTTGTCTAATACTTCAAGTTAAACCATAGGAAATAACTGCTATCGTGAATGACTTCAATAAACGTGGCTCACTTGCACCAACTGGCTTGTACCTTGGTGGCACTAAGTGCATGGTTATTCAAAGCGAGGCTGTAGTCGTCATTAGAAAACTCATATACACAGTCATTATACTCCGATCTTCTCTATTAAGTTGCATTTTCGTGTGATTTCGTTGACCATTTTACTGTATTAATGTTTAATTTTGTGGAATATTTCAGACAACCCTAAGAAAGTAGACCATTTTCTCAAACTTGAAGGAGCCACAGAAAGGCTTCACTTATTCAAGGCAAATTTGCTTGAAGAAGGTTCCTTTGATGCTGCAGTTGTTGGCTGTGAAGGTGTTTTTCATACAGCATCTCCCTTTTTCCATGCAATTACTGCTTCACAGGTTGATTAAGATTCAATGGCTAACTAATGTTACTGGTTTATTGCTGTTTAATATCATCAAATTGTTAATTTTTGATTATTTTCTTTTTAATAAACGAGTTTCTTTCACTCAAAATCTGTTCTTCCTTTCAGGCACATATGGTTTTCTCTGAACACGATGCAAAATTCTTTGCCCTTGATAAACAGTTATGACATGCAAAATCTAACCGATACAAAATTTTACTTTTAAAAATCTACCCAATAATAGCATTCCACTTTGAAAAGTCTACCGGATTGTAGCATTTCATTTCCAAAATCTTTCTAAATATTGCATCGTACTCTCAAAAATCTTCTTACTTATGGCATTGCTGACTTTAAAACATCTACCTGGTTATGGCATTTTACTTTAAAAATGTATGCACTTATGACATTGTATTTTCAAAAATCTTATCGATAGTAGCATTGTACTTTCAAAAGTCTACCTAATTAGAGCATTGTACTTTAGAAACGTTACCCAATTATAGCACTGTTCTTTAAAAAGTCTACCCAATTAGAGCACCGTACTTTAGAAAACCTACCCAATTAGACCATTATACTTATAAAAAGCTATCTACTTATAGTATGGTATTTTCAAAATCTACCCAATTGCAGCATTATAATTCCAAAACTCTACCCAATAAAAGCAGTGTACTTTCAAAAATCTACACAATCATAGCATTGTACTTTAAAACATCTACCGAATTACACCTTTATTTATTTGTTTTTTATACCATGCTACTTTGATTTCTTCCTATGTCATCCAAATAGAAGGAAGTTATCACTGCTGTAATTGAATGTATGATATGTTAATAGAAAAAAATGTGAAAGTACAACGTTATAGTACAGACATAAATCAAAGTAGGTTACTATTAGTTGCATTGTAAAATAGGAATTATAAAGTTGTAAATATGGACAGGGAGACAGATGTGGAGAAGAGGGGCTGATTGTGATGGATATGTAGTAAATTTTGTTGAAAGTGAACAAATTGTATACTTAAATGGAAATATTGCTTCATTTCTGCAGATATATTTTCATATACCTGAATTTTTTATTCAATTGTATTAACCTTTAATGTTTTTTGTGTCAATATATATATATATATATATATATATATATATATATATATATATATATATATATATATATAGGTTCAAATACATTTTCTAAATACTGTGCGACTGTGCGACCTAATAATATCAATCGATTTCACAAGGGCACGATCGGAATACCCTTCCCCCATTCTTCCTTCCACGAGCCTGCTTCTCTCAGCCCTAATCCGGCGGCCGTCACTACCATCGCCACCACACCGGATCGAACGAACCATAGCAGCACCACACGCTTTCCCTCTCCGATGCACGTTCACGCCGACGGAAGCAGATTCAAGCCAACAGAAGCAAATTCAAGCATCGATTGAAGAAAATTGGAACTTTGGATAGCTACTTAACGATTGGAAGCAGATTGAAGCATATTAGAACTTTCGATTGAAGCAAATTGAAGCACGATCAAGTCGATTTTGAAGCAATCGGTCTAATTTGCAGGTTTAAAAAAATCGATCTCCGCTTTTTTTTTTTTTTCTTCTGGGTTTTGGAAAGGCATTCTCAGAGAATGTGGATGAATGTCTATGAAAATGCAGTAGCAGTCGTTCACGTTCATGAGAATGGTTCACGTTCATGAGAATTGTTTACGTTCATTCTCAGAGAATGGGCATTCTCAGAGAATGTGGATGAATGTCTATGAGAATGCAGTAGTAGTCGTTCACGTTCATGAGAATGGTTCACGTTCATTCTCAGAGAATGGACATTCTCAGAGAATGGGGCATTCTCAGAGAATGGGGATGAATGTCTATAAGAATGCAGTAGCATTCCTTCACGTTCATGAGAATGGTCCACGTTCATTCTCAGAGAATGAGGCTTTCCATATAGCAGTTCCCAGCCCTCTGTAAACATATATAATCAGTCCATTCTCCGAGAATAGACTTTGAAAACTCTTACGTAACTATTTTTTACGTCAACAATAATTTTACAAGTTCATTCTCTGATAATCAATATGTGGAATTCCAGAGTCCCGTTCCCGACCAACAGCGTCGCCGACGACCATCTCTGTCGCCTCCGGCAGCTGCAAACGGCGTCAAAAACCACCAACGCATTGTGTCCGTGATTCTAGCATGCGTATCGTACATTCCGTTGTCATGGGTTTTGGGGATTTTTACTCTTTTACCCTTAACCGGGTTTTTTCATTTAAATACACGCGTATTCTATGATTTTCATTTAAAAATGTCATTTATTTACAGCCATTGATTTTATTGATCTAATGGTCCATGTTAGGTCCTACAATCACACTGTATTTAAGAATTGTATTTAATACTAACTCTCTCTCTCTCTCTATATATATATATATATATATATATATATATATATATATATATATATATATATATATATATATATATATATATATATATATATATATATATATATATATATATATATAGGGTTAGTACACAATATTGGTTTATAAGTTTACTAGATGAATCTTTATAAATACTAGATATATATAGTGTTTTTAATGCTCCATTTTTAGCTCAACTATGCAGGATTCTTTAGAAGTATCACCTGCTGCAGTTTATGAATTCAGAATTCCACAATGCTCTCTGTTTTAGAATACAAAGATTCGTGTTTTAAATCGATGTTAGCTAAATAGCTACTGCGGTTGCTAAAGGTAGTTTAACAAAGGTAGTTTAACAGGGGTTACAAGTGCTTTTTTTTTATGATCTTCATTTTTTTTAGCAAGTTTGATCAAAAAAGGAAGTTACACAAAGCAGAGCAGGAAGATACAATTACATGTGGTGGCATGAAAAGTTGCTACATAAGGTAACAAAGGAATAGATGTTCAGTAAATTTTTATTTAAGGCGACATACTTTCATTTATTTTTTTATAGTAGCATTACATTTTCATTTCTTTCTATCTATTTTGACAATGTTCTTTTTATTTCTTTTTATTAAGACATTGTACTTTGGAAATTCTAACCCATCGACCCGTGCAACGCACGGGTCACCCGCTAGTTTCGTTAAAAGCACGAGATACAAAGAAACAAAAACTGTCCAATTTTCTTGTAAACGGAAAAGAATGTCTATTAGTTGAGCACACATAGGCGCTGTGCGCTGATAAGGACAAAAAGTTTAACACTTATCTTGAAGTAGATGTGGAAAAAAAAAACATGATTAGGAACTGAACCGGTTTGAGTTTAAAACTGCAACGAATGTAACTGGTTTGGTTTGAATCGGATCTGGCGACTGGCGGTTTGGAAATGGTTTGGGGTATGGAAGGTTCAAACTAGTTTTTAAACCTACAAAAAAAAAAAAAAAAAAAACCAATTTTCATGTTGTAAAAAAAATATTGTTTCCATAATTCCATCTATTACTTTTCTAATTTGCTGTTAATAGAGGTTTTTGGAGGTTTTACGAGACGGGTTTCACATCCTGTACTATCCTGGATGCTCGATAAACAACATTGACAAGTAAACTATAAATGATGAACGATTAATAAACGACTAATGAACACTTTAATACAAAAAAAAAAACAATGATGATGCTGAGGACGTATTGCAAGACATGTTTTGTTTACTGTTTTTAAACTTCAAGATGTATTGCAATTTTTGGCAGTTTTAAATTCAATAAAATAAAATAAAAATAATATGTTATTCAAAACTAGTTTACAAACTGGTTTCACTCAAACCAACTCTCTTCCTGTTTATATAGGTTCGATTATTTGCATTCAAAACCGGGTTTAATCTAGACCAGTTTCGACTTTTTTGACTTCAAATCGAATCAGTTTTGAAACAAT
The DNA here is from genome assembly GCA_023525715.1 of Cichorium intybus. Taxonomy (NCBI): domain Eukaryota; kingdom Viridiplantae; phylum Streptophyta; class Magnoliopsida; order Asterales; family Asteraceae; genus Cichorium; species Cichorium intybus. The sequence continues at coordinate 38,787,115 of CM042017.1, read as the reverse complement.
AGTTTCAGGGGAAAATCCGGTTTATGCATCTCTATCATGAAGGGAGAGAATCATCAACCCAAGAGCAAAATATCAATTCACTAAGAAACACACATTTATGTAGCTAGTAATTCCGAGACTTTCACTGGATTTTATACAAACTGGGGTACATATGTGATGGTAAATCAAACGATTTAATATATTGTAACATCCATTGCCTTGGGAAATTATGAAAAATCATTTTTAAACTCACAAGTTCTTATCAAGGTTTATAAATCATCACACCCGAGAATTTTGTCCCAAAACACCTCAATGCAGTTAAATTGCATTTAAGCGCCATTTTAAAACCCATTGGGTTTTTAATGCAAAAAGATTTTAGAGTTTTTTCGGTTCGGAAAATCATACAATCTCATTTGCAAAACAATTTATTTTGTTTTAAGATAGTGAGGTTGTTACAATTCAAATATCATTACATAGTTTAAATGAAACTACACAACCCGTGACCTTTTAAAAATCTCAAAGCTCTACATAAGTCATCATTATTCGTCAAGTTGACCAATGTCAAAATACGTTAGACAATGGAAATGCCTAGTGAGAGTACCCAGGGTAAATTACTTATGAGGTGTTTTTTTGTGCGTAGATCTTCTTGGCCTCTTTTGTTTGCAGATGACACACATACATTTGTCTTCGTAGGCTATTTGTTTTTTAGAAGACCGCAGACCTAGAAAGGTCTGCGTGCCCTCTTCTTCTCGCAAACTTGAATCAAAGTCTTTTTGCATCTTCTAACTTAAAAAAAGAAAACAAATATATAAATTATAGATAATTAATGATAAAAAGTAATTGAAAAAATAAAAAGTTAGATATACAAAAATACATTATTTGATAAACGATTTAGTTTATATTAGAACTCAACAAACTTTAAAAAACAAACAGTATTTTTCTTGCAGATTGTAGACATTTTGTCCACCTCTTCTTCTGCAGTCTTCTGCAGATGTCTGCAGATATTGTCCGTAGACTGCTGACCATTTACATTTTAAAAAATAAACACCACCTTAGTGTAGGTGATATCAATCACCATACTCGAGTTACACCCTCGAAAACACCTTAAAACACCCATACGTCATAAAAATAATTCGAGGTAAAATTTGTCCCCAAAAATCATCGAAGTCATCATTTGATTGAAATAGATATTTGCAACATTGGAAACATCGTAAATATAGTTTTTAAAGGAAACGCTCCCCAATCAAAGTAGTCAACGTTTGATTTAAAATCAACAGTGCAACACCAAAATCATAATAAATACGAGTTAATGGATTTTTGTCTGAAAATCAACATGGTCAATATTATCATCATAAAACACAATTTGCATCAAAAAGTTATTTCACCACAAAAAGGATAAATCATATGTATAATGAATGCATACACAACTAATCTATGTTCCCGTCCATTTCATCAAGTCCATCCTTACATACGGTGGTTTGATGGAAACACCATATCCTTCCATCATAGCCAAGTACATGCAAACCACCACAAAAGAACCACATGTGGGTAGCTAGCATCACACGTGAAAAGTGATGATATCTAGAAATGTTATAACCACACCTTTGATGGAAACACCATATCTTGAGTGACACCACAAACTTCTGTCTTAAATGCAATGTACATGTAGGATGCAACCATGGTTTAAAATCATCATTTCATCATATTAATACACCATTCAAAAGTAAAATTTAATGAATGCACAAATAAACTTATAGTATAACACATAGCACTTAGAAATGAATACATGAAAATATTTTAAAAACAACTCTACCATAAAATAGTTTATAGACATGTACTGCGACAAACTCACATTAGTTAAGTGGTCACTTAAGTTCTCATCTTCAGTTTAATTACTACACCTCTACTCATTTCCTAGAAGTCAAGAAAAAAGTGTTACTTCCAACTCATCCGTTTTGGGAACAAAACCAAAGTTCAGCAACAACACTTCTTAAGGCAATTAATCCACCTTTAGTGTAATGAAAACGCCTACAGAGAAGTTTGGGTTTGGTACGCTACAAGGCACAACCTACATGATGTGAGGGTTGAAGGGTGGTAACCCAGCAAGGAACGCGACGTGTCCCAGCCCCTACGCGGCGTGTAAATTGGCAAGGTGCTATGACAATTTCAAAATTCCACAATTCAACCATTAGCTCATTCCCATTTCATCTAGACCACCATGACTTACAAGTTACTTAAAACAAGTATAAGCAATAACATATCATCTCTAAATGGTCAAGATGTCCATGTCTTAATGGAAACTATAGAGCCCTAGTACCCTAAAAGCTACGAAATTTGAAGGTCTTCTCTCCCTCCCCTTGGTTTTTCTTGTTGCTAGCTTTGGGTGTGAGCCATTAGAGGCACGACGCTTGTGGTGCTTGCTTCCAAAAAATTCAACAAAAGGTTAGTTTTTCTTTTTGAATCTTTTAGTTATTTTCGATTTGGACCTAGGTAATTATTATATGTTCAAATAGTGAAAACATAGATCCAATTAGGTTGCATGTGAACTTAGGTTTAAGTTTAGTTGATTTGCATAAAACCTATCAGAATGTTCATATGCATGCCTGTTATTTTCGATTTTTTCTTGGTTTCTGGTGCCTCCTTGTGCTTTTTGAAAATTTCTAGGGTTGGGAAGGGTTTTATGTGCTTTACTTGGTGTTGGCGGCTAGGGTTGCTGCCCTAGCTTGCCTTGCAAGTTTCCTAACTTGCTTAGCTATCTTATATGCCCGTTGCCTTAATTTGATTATTACAATAGGATATATATTTATTTATAATTAATTATTAAAAGGTATTAATTGAATTAATTAATAAATAACATATTTTAAATATTTTAGAACGGTATATATATATATATATATATATATATATATATATATATATATATATATATATATATATATATATATATATATATATATATATATATATAAGAATTAATTAAAGCAAAAACATTGGTCAAACCATGACTAGGCTCACCCACAAAATTGTGTATAGTGTTTGAAGGAAGGTTCTTATGAACCTGAATGAGGTTGGGTTTTAAACGACATTCATTGCCTACCACCGTCACCGCCCATCACATTTTGCCATGTGGAGTTACCGAAAATGTTTGATAGGGAAATGTTTCCCTAAGTTAAAAGTATTAACTTAAAGTATTAAAACAAAAACACATTTTAAATATAAATAGATGTGAACTATGTGCTATCCATGAGAAACATACATTCTCTTTATGACCTGCTGGTGGATCTGTGTGGTTAACCATCATGCTAGATAAGGTTAAAGTTGAGGGTGATGTGACACTCGTGATTCTTAAGTGTATCTTGAGTCAGGCATCACACGGGTTCTGCATGGTTAATTCATCATCTGATTCATGATCCAAGACATCCCTATCATGAATTTTGAGATGAGAATAAACGAGATTAAAATGCCATTAACAGTAGTAAATGAATCTCACAGATCTAGGAGTTTCATAGTGAATGAAACTGACAAAAAGTTTTTATCTACCTTAATGACCATTGTGGTGTGACTACAACATCCCTCTTCACATCACAACCGGAAGATTTTGGATTCGAGCCTTAGTAATAAATTGGGTAATTATTTAAAGGATTAAAACTCAAACTAACTAAAGTAAAACTCTGTGTTATAGATGTCTACCAATAACAACAGCTCGAGACCTACTCCTCCTCCTCCACCTCCTTCTCCTCCCGCACCAATAAATATCTCACTGCTATATGTCCTCTCAAGGGAAAAGCTAACGGGTTCGAACTATCTTCACTGGATCCGGGCCTTGAGAATTGCTTTGAGATTCGAGGGCAAAGAGTATGTCCTTGATGTTAATATCCCAGAACTAGCTAATGATGTTGCTGATGAATATGTAGCTGCTTTATGATAAGCACTACGATGACTCAACTAAGGTCGCTTGCCTGATGTTGGCGACCATGTCCTCTGAGCTCCCAAAGGGCTTCAAAAACTCTAGGGCATACGACATCAATTTGAAGCTCAAGAAAATGTTCCAAGAGCATGCACGGCAGGAACAATTTGAGATCGTTAAGTCCCTAATTTCTTGTAAACTGCAAGACGGAGTGTCTGTGTGTACGCACATTTAGAAAATGAAGTCGTACATTAATAGGCTGTAAAATCTTGGTGTATAGTCGCCTAAGGAGTTAGCCATTGATATGGTTCTCAACTCTCTTTCCAGCTCATACCAACAGTTCATCATGAACTATAATATGAACAACCTGGACAAGACCTTGATGGAGTTGCACGGGATGCTGAAGACTGCTGAAGCCAGCTTGAGGCAGGCTCATGGCACTAACTTCCTTGCTCCCGTCCTAGCCATTCATCATATTGGAGGCAAACGAAAGATAGGTTCTCATCTCAGAGGAATGGGAAAAGCCAAGGGCAACCAAGGCTTTAAGAGAAAGACTGACTCCGACATTGCCCATACCAGTGACCCGAATGAGGCTGTCTGCTTTTACTGTCAACATAAGGGATACTAGAAACATAGCTGCCCAAAGTACCTGGAGGAACTGAAAAAGAAAATGGTCAAAGAGTGTGGCATCTCTAGTATATTTATGATCGAATTACATATTACTCCGACTTACAATTCTTGGATCCTTGATATATGGTGTGATACTCACATTTGCGCTGATATGCAGAGACTAAGGGAAAGTAGGAAGCTGCAGCATGGGGAGCTTAACCTGATAATGGGAAACAAACAAACTATTGTTGTTATAAGGATCGGGAACTATGAGCCGATGCTAAATAATAGTAGTTCAATTAGGTTATTAAATTGTTGCTACTCTCCAGAAATGGCACGAAACATTATTTCATTTTATGCAGTGTTTAAGGATGGTTATAAATTTATTTTTTGACAATGATAATAGGTTTATAAAAATAGTTATCTTTGTTTTAAAGCTAGTCCATGTAATGGCATATATGAAAGTATTGTTTGTGTTGGTAGAAATAATAATATAAATTTGAATGTTGATTCTGATGAGAATATACCCGATAAATCACGTCTATGGCACTATATTTTTGACCATATAAACAAGAATTGCATCGCCAAGCTCCAATCGGAAGGAATCTTAGAATCGTTCGACTTAAAATTGAATGATGTATGCGAATATTGCTTGCTTGACAAGATGACCAAATCGCCATTCATAAGAAGCTGTGAAAGAGGCAAGGATTTGTTGGAACTAATCCACACAGATGTTTGTGGACCGTTCAGATCCACCACCAGCCAAGGTGAACGCTACTTTGTGACAATTACTGATGATTTTAGTAGATACAGTTATGTTTATCTGGTTAAACATAAGTCGGAAACCTTTGAAGTGTTCAAAGAGTTTCAGAACGAAGTAGGGAATCAACAGGGAAATAAGATTAAGATGCTCCGATCCGATAAGGGTGGAGAATATCTTAGTCAGGAATTCTACGATCATCTGAGAGGTTGTGGAATAGTTTCGTAACTCTCTCCTCCCAGAACACCGCAACACAATGGTGTGTCTGAAAGGAGAAATCGAACGCTGTTAGACATGGTTTGATTTATAATGAGTGGTGATACACTTCCAATAAGTTTCTGGGGTCATGCCTTAGAAACTGTAGCTCACATCTTAAACCTCGTCCAACTAAGAAGGGTGCTAAAACACCCTCTGAAATGTGGAGTAGGGAACATCCTTCATTAGCACATATAGAGGTTTGGGGTTGTGAAGTCTTCGTTCGGCACGAAACTCATGACAAGTTTGAACCCCAAGCAGAGAAGTGTTATTTCGTTGGCTATCCACAAAATTCATTTGGGTACTTGTTCTACAAGCCTTCTGAGAACAAAGTGTGTGTTGATCGAAGATGAGTATTTCTAGAGATAGATCTCATATCCAAAGAGGCTAGTGGGAGTAAAATTGATATTGAAGAGATTCAAGAGTTAATTAACGATGAACCTATAGTTGACAATAACACTTAACCTGAGGATGAGACTCTCGTTGAGGGAACTAACATATCTCCACCACTTCTTCGCGGATCCAGTAGAGTTAGTCATCTTCTTGAGTTTTATGGTTTCTATATTACTACAAAAGGTGACACACTGAGTTGTGATAACACACTGGTTAGTGAGGATGAGCCATCTAACTACAAGGAAGCGATGGTAGGTCCTGAGGATGCCAAATGAAAAGAAGCCATGTAGAGCGAGATTCAGTCCATGTACGATAACCATGTTTGGAGCTTGGTTGATCCTACACCAGGCCTCAAAACCGTTGGGTGTAAGTGGATCTTTAAGAAGAAGACTGACATGGATAAAAATGTACACGCATTTAAGGCTAGATTGGTTGCGAAGGGTTCGCTCAGACTCAAGGAATTGATTATGATGAAACCTTATCTCCAGTAGCCAAGATTAAGTCTATTAGAGTGTTACTTGCCATTGCTGCATTTTATGACTATGAAATATGGTAGATGGATGTCAAAATTTCTTTCCTTAATGGGAAACTACTAGAGGATGTGTATATGGCACAGCCTGAGGGTTTTGTACATACCAAGTATCATAATAGAGTGTGTAAGCTATAAAGGTTCATTTACGGACTTAAGTAAGCTTTTCGCAGCTAGAACATCTGCTTCCATGAAAAGGTCAAAGAGTTTGGATTTTTTAAGTCAGGACAAGTCCTGTGTATATCTCAAAGCCAGTGGTAGGAATGTAGTATTTTTTATAATACATGTGGATGACATACTTCTTATAGGAAACGTTATCCCAACGTTGCAAAGTGTGCAGACTTGGCTTGGGAAGTGTTCCGCTATGAAGGATTTGGGAAATACATCTTATATACTTGGTATAAAGATCTATAGAGATAGATCAAAGCATCTAATAGGACTAAGGCAATGTACATACTTAGATAAAATCTTGAAGAAGTTCAAGATGCATGATTGCAAAAAGGGGTTCTTGCCCATGCAACATGGCATAAAGGTGAGTAAAGAGCAATGTCCTAGGACTGGTGATGAACTGGACCGAATGAGTTGAATCCCATACGCTTTGGCTATATGATCGATCATGTATACCTTGATATGTACTCGATCTGATGTCTCATATGCTTTGAGCATGGGGAGCCGGTATCAGGATAATCCTAGTGAAAGTCATTGGGTGACAGTGAAAAACATTCTTAAGTATCTGAGAAGACCTAAAGATATGTACGTAGTATACAGACGAAGAGATGAGCTAAGAGTAACTGGGTTTAGTGACACAAGTTTCCAAATAGATAGAGATAATTCTTGCTCACAGTCAAGGTGGGTATTTATGTTGAATGGAGGAGCCATAACCTAGACAAGTTCGAAGCAGAAGTCGGTAGCCGAATCAACATGCGAGTCCGAGTATATAGAAGCTACTGAAGCTGCAAAGGAAGCAACATGGTTGAAGAAATTCATCGGAGATATTGGCATTGTCCCTAGCATCAGTGATCCCCTTGAAGTCTTCTGTGATAACGAGGGTGCAGTCTCATTGACTACAGAACCCAAGGACCATGGGAGATCAAGACATATACTCAGAAAGTACCACTATGTTCGAAACCGATTTGAAGACGGAGACATCATAGTGAGTAGGGTTCCGTTAGAGGAGAATCCAGTCGGTCCCTTCACCAAGGCATTGTCACGGACCAAGCATAATGAGCATACTAAGTTTATAAGCATTAGAGTTGCTAGCGAAATGTCTTAAATGTTTAGTTAATAGTTTGAAATGAAAGATATAGCAATATTAATTGTATCTGACTTGGTGTTCTATTAATGGGGATTTAATAAAGAGTTGGATTGCTACCATTTTCATTAATTATTATTGTGTTTCACTTTTTCATGTTTAGAACCAACTTGCCGAGTATTAGTTTACTCAAACCTCCACAGTCGGTCGTACTCTTGGAAGTAAGTAGTGATTTAAGAGTGTCATGCAGTGTTAGTAGATTGTCTATAGATATTAGACATAGCATGGTGATTGCGACTAACCCTCATGAGTACTTGGTAGAGATTCAAGTATTGGAACAACCCGCACCTAGATATTACTTCATGGATTAAGTCACAAGTAATCTAGGATAATAATATCTTTTATTCTTCTAATTGAGATGCGTGAGGATTTGTGCTCTGATTCTGTTATGCATTCGTCTACTCAAACGCTATCCTTAACTGGTAGTTATAGAGGGCATGCACATGTATGATATGACGAAATAGACAAAAACTATGTAGTTAGGGTTTATCCGTTCCATCTGGCCTAATAAGGAGAAGCGATATCTGTGGGCCCCTCGATGATTTGATGCTGACACTAAGCGCTTGGCCAAGCACTGACCAGATTGATGTGTTCAATCAGTGGTCCGACAAAGTCATCATAAATCTCTATCGGGAAAAAGAATTTTTAACTATCGGGATTTGACATTTTCCGTGACCCGAGTTCATTCATGATATCTTGTAGAATGGAGGAATAATTGATCACTTATCTAAGAGTTGTCTCTTTTCTTTGATCAGAGTTCGACAGTTGTATTGGATGACAAACTCTCCGCTGATTATCAGATAATATAGAGGCCACATAAAGTTGACAACTTGTCCAAGTGTGAGACTGTTGGAATAGTGTCCAAGCTAATCAACTAGTGGTAATATTTCTAATAATAGCAGGGCTCTTTTGGTATGCCTTCATGACCGAAAAAAACAAAAAGAGTCTTAAATAAAGAAAGGATGATTAGTTTATTGATTTATTGAGAAATAAATTAATTAAAAACTAGATCAACAAATTAATTGATAAAATTAATTAGAATTAATTTAGAATCAATTGAAGGGACTGAATTGTAATTGATTAAAGGTTTAATCAAAGAAAACAAGTCCATGGGGTGCGGCCGCCAAAAGAATCCTAAGTTTGAAACCCTAGGAGCCCATGCAGTATAAATAGAGGCATTGGGGTTCAACCATAAGGCATCCCAAGCCTTGAGTGCCGCCAACTCCTCCCTCCCATATCCTTTCTACAAAATCAATCCCTCTCTAAGGTTTTGATCTTTGCCTCCCTTCCCAAGTGGAATACTGATCTGTTTGGTTTTCTAGAGAGCACTGGGTGTGAATCATTAGAGGGATTCTACTTTGGATGCTGATCATCCATTGCAATCGTGGACCTGACTAGAAGCCAAAGAAGGAAACCTGCTGAGGTATATTCTGTTTAAGTTTTAAGTAGCAATAAATGTTATGAACTGCATGATCATGGACAAGTTCATGGATAATTTGTGTTTTGATCTTGAATGTCTTCCGCTGCACGTGTTATCTGTTTATATGATCGAATCCCAACATGAGTGACAAATTGATCATAACAATAGAAAAATCAGTGAGTTGTAAAGGGCCAAGGTCATATTTGTCATATAAACTTCCTAGAAGAACATTGATGCTAGCTCGAAGATCAAGAAGCCCCCTTTTGATTTTAATATTTCCAATTTCAAAAGTGATCAATGGGGCTCCAAGGTCTTTAAACTTAGGTGGAAGAGACCCCAGAAAAGCAGCACTAACATGTGTGTGCTATTGCTTTTTGGGGGGATTTGATGACGTCTTTTTTGTGTACACAAATCTTTAAGGAACTTTGCATAAGCCAGAATAAGTGGGAGATTAAATTTTACTTTACTAAAAGTTTCTCAAATATTGTCCGATTGAGGACCATTTTTTCCAAAAAAAGGGTTTTTAGGGTTTTCTAAAGCTGTTGGGCAGGGAGTGGTATTAGCCTCCACAGACCCCTCCTCAACTTTGGGCTCATCCGACTCATGCATTTTTCCTTTAAGTTTGGCTTTGGATGGATCTTTTTCATTAACAATTTTGGTCTTTCACACATCTATCATTTTTTTATCTCATTATCAGTAATATAATCCTCCACCTCCACATCATCATCATCATCATCATCATCATCAGGTGGTGTAGGCTTATGTATATTATTATCAAAAGTTATTCAATTACATAAAATTATTACCTTATTGATATATGACTGATTTGAGTTGCTTGTTGAAGCTTTTGAATGTTGTGGATTGACTTGTGTAGTGCCAGGAAAGTTCCCTGGTGGTCGCCTATTCATTTGCTCCGCTAGTTTCCCAACTTGTTTCTCTAATGCTACGATGGATTTTGAATTGACTTCGGTCTGATTGAAACCCTCCTTCATCAAATCCATCATCTAATAAAGTTTCTTATTAATTGACAGTCATTCGGATTTTCTTGATTCCCTTGAGTTGATGATGAACCTTGATTTTGATTTTGACTTGTTGTTCTTGTTGGAATTATTACACCTCTAATATGTGCTAGCATCTCGGCCATAACATCATTGGCTTTGGTTGTGTTCATGAAACGAACGTTCTTGCTCTTGTTATTATGGTGATTGAAGGAAGGTGCATGATTTTCATCCATGACCATTTCATTTATGAGATCATACGATTCTTGAGGAGTTTTGTTTCTCATCGAGCCACCGGCGGCCGCATGAATGGATTGTTAAGTTTGAAAATCCAATTTGTTGAAGAATGCTTGGATTTGTCTCCAAAGTGGAAGTTCATGGTGGGGGCATCATTGATGTAACTCATGATATCTTTCCCAAGCCTCATAAAGTGACGCTCATTCTTCTATTTGGAATGACATAATGTCATTGATTAACATTTTGGTTTTATCGGTGGAAAATACGTTGTCAAGAATTTGTCGGCTAGATCCTCCCATATGGTGATTGACTCGGCCGGTAATGATGAGAATCATCTCTTTGCTCGGCTATGAAAGGAGAATGGAAAAAGTCGAAGACGGATTGCATATTCTTCTACCCCGTCAATTTTGAACATGTCACAAATATCCAAGAAGCTAGTGATACGCGTGTTGGGATCACTATCCGATAACCCATTAAATTGGGCATTGTTTTGTACCATCTGAAATAAATTCGCCCATGGTCCTTCGTTGTGCCATAGGATCGACAGTTTTTCAACAACTTCTTCTTTGACTGGATTGTAAATGACTATAGCTTTCTTGACATCTTCTTTCAAGACTTGATTCTTAGGAATTGAACAACTCCTAAGATAACGTTTCCCTAATAAAGATCTTTCAACTTACGGATTGAAACGCAAAGGAGATGAATGTTTCAAACTACAAGTGCATATAAAACTTGTGAAACCTGATAACACAAAACACGAAAGCAAACACGTAGAAGGGAAAAAAATTAAATCAACAAGGAATTGGGTTGCTAAGCGCAATAGCTCCTCAACAATGTCGCCATATTTTGATCGCAGTCGTTGATGCAATAAAAAATAACCTTAAAAGTGATGGGTTTTATGCAAACAATGAGCTTAAAATCTTAAGTTCACATGCACACTAATAAAGGATCTATGTTTTCTAAATTGAATCTATAACTAAGAACTAAAGGTATATAATTAAAATGATATTCTAAAAACAATTTAGAATTTCATACCTTCAAGGCTTGGAAGCCAGCACCACAAGTGTCGTGCCTCTAATGGCTCACACCCAGAACCAAGCAAGCAAGAAAACAAGAGAGGAGAAGGGTAGAAACCCTTAGAATTGGAGTGGAATATGGGGTGGGGAAGGCCTCTATTTGTAGTCTCCAGGTGATAAGCTATAAGGAGTATAACTACCTTATTTAAGATCCTGATATGATAAGGCTTTTATCAGATAAAGGGATCTGCTTATCACTGCCATACAAACCCTTATGGGTTTCGAAATCCACAAGGCTTCAAGCCTAGATTTCGTTAAACCCATTAGCCATGCTCTAATTGTCTATTGCTCAACTATTGAACAATTACAATTTAGCCCTTGCACTTTTAATTAATCTAATTAATCCCAAAATTAATTTCTGATCAATTATTAATTAAATATTGTGATTTTTAATTAATATATTATTCTCATAATATATTAATAAATCATATTTCTCTCTCTCTTTAAGTTATCTTGTCCTCTGCTTGGTTTTGAGGGCAACCCAAAAGGACTGTGCTGCTGTCAATCAAGTATATTCCTAAATTATAGTCATGGCTTAGACACCTAATCCAACAGTCTCCCACTTGGATAAGTCCATGACTATAATTCAATATAGCTTCTAAATTGACCAGAAATTGTAGCTTCTAAAAGCATGCTACCGAACTCTGACCCAGTCAGTTCTATGTCCTAAGATAAGTGATCATATGATCCTCCATTCTACAAGATATCATTCGGACTAGAGACATGGATTAGAATCAATCTCAGTCCGATAGTATGTTTTCCGATTTCTGATTTGTGATGATATAGAACTTCTAATTGAACACATCAATTCAGTCCTGGCTAGGCCTAACACTATAATTCAATCACCAAATCACCGAGGGGCCTACAGATACGCTTTTCCCGTTAGGGGAAAAATGAACGAATAAACTTCGACTCATATTCTTGTGTCTTTTACTTATCAAATTGCGCACAACAATACGTTTTATAACATCGAGTTACCGATGCATTTACGCATTATCAATGCACAACCGACTTGTAAATTTCAACTCATATGTCTTCGTTTCAAGATCATAAGATATTATCATCTTAGAACTACTCGTGATATAATCCATGAAGTAATTCTCTGAGCGCGGGTTGGTCCAATACTCAAATCTCCATTCTAAGTACTCATGAATATTGCAGCAATTCTATTGCTATGTCTAACTCCTTAGACAATCTACAATTCTATTCATGACAGTCTTAATTCATTACTTACTTCAAAAGTATGAGTGACTGTAGACTTTTGAATAATCATATTATTCGGGAAGTAAAACATGCAAAAGAGAAATACAAAGATCTGACTGGCAGCTACTCCTGTTAATTACCAAGTCTCCACTAGGTAATCACCAAGTCAATTCATTATAATTCTGTTATAATGTTTCTTAGTTTCTATTAACCTTTCAATTAATATTTATATGTCTATATGACTGTCACTCTATCCATGTATCCAAAATGTCTTACATTGATACACATTATTTGCAGATAATCCAATCGAACACATTTCTGATGATTTCTCAATTTGTCATCTTGTCATTCTCTCTCCTGATTCCATTCTAGAAATAGTGGTGTGCACTGTGACTTCTCATGGTTCTTGGGATCTTTAGTCCAGATGACTGCACCCTATGACGATTTCAAGGTGTTATGATGTGCCGGTGAACCACACACGCTCCATAAATGCATCAATGAAACTCTTTAACCATGAAGTCCTTTAGGACCACATACTGGTGTAAATAATTACAAATTTGAAACTCCTTTCAAATTATTATTACAATAACCCCAATCATGTCTTAATGATTTCTCACATGTGTTCAAATAATCCGTCGAGTATACTCAGCCTGGTTGTATCCTGAATCCAACTTACCATGCTCTAAGCATTAAGTCATCAGGATAACTCCATGACACTTATGATTGTTCCAATTTGTGGAAGCTCATGGGATCAGATCTATTCTATTCCGAACATTTTCAGAATCTGAGGATTATTTATAATCCCTGTGTCATGACTTTTGAAGACTCTTTCCCATGCATCTTGAATCTTATCAAGATCATACTCATAATGGCTAGGTCTATACTGATGATTTCATCTATCTGATAGATGTTTGTAACTATGTGAATATCTCGTATCTCTTTTAGATCATACCAGTTCATTACACTTTGTAATGACAATAAACTCTTTTCCCGAAGTCATGCATCTTGAATCTTATCAAGGTCACACTGACAATGGCATGGTCTAAACTGATGAAGTCATCTATCTGATAGATGCTTATGACCACCTGAGTATGTTGTATACGTTCTAGACTTTTCATCGTGAATCATCTCTTAATGTCAAGCCATTACATTTTGTAATGATAAGAGACGTTTACTAGAAATGATATGTAACTGACATACATTGATAGACAAATCACAATGACACTCCTACTGGCTTTGACACGGTTATATGACTCTTTTAGACTATCATAAAATCCAAACTTTTCTGACATGATTAGAGGACTCCTGTAGGCTATTCACAAAATCCAAACATTTGGAAAATTTTAAGAACCTAAATATCCTTTATTGCGTGGTGCCCATGAGATGAATCTTGAGGCTATGTACCTTTTGTATCTGCATGCTCTTGATGAGTCCCTATTAGTGTGCCGGTAAACCACACACGCTCCATTAACGACTCACAAAGTGCAGTTTTTCAAAAAATATCCTTTTCAGATTTGTTATAGTTCTGTTGAGAGCGTCTCTCTCAAAATCAATCATATGGCTCTGAGTTTTGCTTCGCTCAACTCATTCTTACTCAGAATGTATGTACATTTCTATCTATGTTGTATTCTTTTGATGATTCAATTACTCCCACTGGTTCCTAGACCAGGTGTAACATCAGTCAAATTATCACATAGATTCGGTCTCGCCCTTAGGTTCTCTTATTTAGTAGCAACCGGTCTCACCGATGCTTCCAAGTAGTAGGATTGTTTATCCGTACCAACTTAGTGTTTTACCACTAATCGATACATCACCCAGTTCATAACGCCTTATGACGGTGACTAATACTACTGGTCTACGAAGTGAAGAGTATGTCAGGTTCCACAGGAATCCGATTCCTGGTCAAGCCCTAGTGACGATTATAGGTTCTTTCACTTGGCTGATCCTTGAACTCCTTCAGGGATCACTCTTGCTCCTACTATTTTCTTAGAATGCGAGTCCTTTCTAAAAGGGCTCTTCTTTCAAAGTTACTTGTCGGATGACCAATGAAACGACACTGCTGATTAGGCTCAGGCTTGTCATGAGGTTCGGATGAACGCTACATGACCCTGGACCCTCTATGTACAAGTGGGGTAAACCCAGCTTTACACCTTAATGGGTGGAAGTGTATCTAATACATTAGGGATCAAACTGTTTTGACCAATGCTTAATCTTCTTCCCTAAGACACATTATAACCATTAATGTTCTTGGAAGAGGATGAACTGTGAAATATTTTATCAGTTTATTTTTTTTTCACTCAGACTTTGCTGATCTTTACACTTCCTTTGAAGTCCTTGAACAGTTCAAGGTTTCAATCAATCACTTATTCTAATAAGTGACGTCATAATTGTCATACTGCTTGGCAAATATTACGAAGTATAATTAATTGTGGTTTTCGTTCGTAGATTCGAGCAATTCACTAATGTGTCCATTGCTCATAATCTTAATGTCTTTTACATCTCTATGTAAATTTATGACTTTGCTAATTTGTTCAAGATATGCATTCATCACTTGAATCTAAGTCAACTAATTCCAAAATCCTATCCATTGGATATTTGGGTGATACATTCTTGCAACAATAACTTTATTAAGACCGCACTTCATCATGTGACTCCAAGTCAAATGATTCCAAAGTCATGTGCATCTGGACCTTTTGTTGAAGTGATTCTTATAAAATTTTGCCTTAACAATCATAGAAAACACAATTCACAAATCCAACGCACTTCAGATTCATCAACATTCAATTTATTATTATTAATGCAATTAACACATTCATACAACATTTCATGGATAACTTAAATAAAATCGACATTTTATTAAATCAAAAATATCCTTGAACAATGCACTATATGATAACAACGTTATACGCATCTACAAGCTAATAACAAAATCAAATATCTAACTAAACTTCAAACTGCACGAGCTCGTGATCCAATCCGAATGTGCTCCTAAGCGTCAGTGTCATGCATCCTACCGAGTCCCTCCATACAAAGCAAATGTGATAATCACATCCTGTATCAGGGAATTAATGATCGGGAGTTTTGAGTTTTAGATATATCTGAGTTGCCAAACGATTCGGCTTTTGAGCATCTTCCAATCTTTCTATGAGTGTATCCTACCCGGTGTATTGACAATGCCTAGTAATATCCAGTATTTTAATCGTTGTTGAGCCCTATTCTTGGTGATTTTATATCATATATACTTTGGTATTCTAACTTTTTTGCTAGTGCTTGTTTGCAAAGAAATGTTATAATCAGGGGCTAAATGTGGACAAAATGAAGAAGTTTGAGGATAAAGTCAAAAAGAGTCAACTGGACACACGCGCCGCGGGAGTGTATGTGTGCGCGACGTGCCACGTCAAAAGTAAGGCGGTGGAGAGAAATTCAAATGACGAAAAAACGGAGATAAGGCTCTACACGCGCCGCGGTTATGAGCGCTATGCGGCGCGAGATCTAATTTTGCACAAGTGTAAATAGAGGCCATTAGGTCGAATTCCGGAGGCGAAGATCAGACCCTAAGGTGGACTTACGGCGACTTTGACTCAAGTTTCGAGATTTCATCAGCCCATTGTGGTATTTTTTATGTTTTTCACTTGCTTTCAATATTAGTTTAGTTGTTTTAAGCTTGTAGCTTGGTGTTTCTGGATTGTGACAACCAGTAGCAGTAGGTTATAGCTTTTTATTTTCGTATGTTACTGTTTTGAACCTTCTGGAATGGAGTTAATCAAGTTAATCATTCAGTTCATGTTGGTTTGCATTATTTACCTTTATTTATGCTTTATTGCTTTGAATGCTTTTGGATTGTTCTTGTTTGTTTCTGATTCTGAGATTTGTTTCTGATTCCAATAAGCAAACTTAGTTTAGAAATAGATTTAGTTTATTTTAGTTTATGTTAGATTTGGTTTTCGGTAATTGTTTGGATATTGGATCTTTGATTGTTTTGGGAAAGTAGAAGTTAGTCCCTCTGGCTGTAGCGTTACACTACAGTTGGTAAGCTATTATCTTATCTTGACCACGGAACGCCTGTGGATCGACCTTGACCACCACTGTACTAGTGTGAGTGAGGTTTATTTTACTATTTTTGACCGCATGACGACCTAGGCGTGTCAAATTTGGCGTTATTGATGGGGAGTTGTGAGCTTAAGGTAGGATGATCTGTTGGGAGGTGTTTTCTAATTTTTAGTTTTAGTTTTGAGATTTGAGTTTGGTTAGTATTTTTGTTTTGGTTTTGGCGGGCGTGTTGCACTAGTGCATGCGTACCAGTCGGGGTGGGCAAACATCACCCTTGCTTTTTGACTCTGAAATCGAACGAACCGCGCGCAATAATCGTGTGTGTAGGCGTCTAGATAGAATGAGTCCCAGTAGTATTACTATAGAGGATGTTACCCATGAGCCTGTGGGCGAGGTAACAGGGGGAATTCCATTTATATCCCCAGTGTCAGAATTTAACTTTGGTAGCATGAGTGCTACTGGTGGTGCGTTTCAGCCCCCGCATCGATACCATCATGCACTCCGCCGTCAGTTCCACCGTTAGGACAATTAACCAACCCTTTTTCTGATGCGATGGTGTGGGGAGCGCCGACCCGTGGTGGCAACCCACCGCCAGGTCAGCAAACAGCCATTTCTCAACCAGCACAATCACAACGATTACATCCACAATACCAACAAACCATCTTTAAACCACAAACCGCTTTTCAAGCCATACCACAACAAACACAACAACATTTACAACCACAACAACCTCCACCACAGCAATATGAATATCAGGAGGTCGAGCATGGATATGATGAGGAGGATGAAGGTTGGATGCCTCCGCAGCAGCAGCAACAATGGAACCGAGGTCGGGGACCTCCACGAAGAATGCAGCAACCGCAAGGTCAACAAGGTTACAACAATGATCACTATAACGATAACTTTGTTCAACCTTTATATTTTGCACAACCGAGAGGGCAATAGGTTGCGTCGCACTTCCAACCTCGGGAGTATGACGATTCGTCGCCCATTTATATTCCTGAAAATGTAGATGCTCAAATAGAAATTAGACCACAGCTTTTAGGAATATTGCCTGAGTTTAGGGGTTACAAACAAGATGATCCATATAATCACTTATATGAGTTCATAGCCATAGCCAATGCCAATACACCTAGAAACACAAAGCCAAATATTGGTTCACTTCTCTTCAACCTAATAGCATTACCACATGGGAGCAATTAAAGGCCAAGTTTTTGCAAGAGTTTTACACAGCTAGTAAAACCACCGAGATAAGACGGGCAATTCAAAATTTTCAACAAAAGTTGGGAGAGGCATTTCACGAGGCTTTTGAGAGGTTGAAGGAGTTAGTGAGGTCGTGCCCACACCATGATATTCCAAAATGGCAGCTGGTGAAGCTATTCTTTGAGGGTATGTACTTGACTAACCAAGCAATGATCAACACATCCTCCAGCAGGACCATTATGATGCAGGATGCCGACGATGCTTTGGGATTTCTGGAACAACTCAGCAACAAATTAAGGGCAAATTTCTCCACCAGGAAACCCGTAAGCACAGCTGCAGCAGTAGGAGCGGATGCAGACTGGAAGAAAGAAGTAAAGAAAGAGATTGGTGAGTTGAATAAGAAATTTGATAGGTTAATGTCTACCTTGCAGAATAGGCCCCCGAATCAGCAACAAGGTGGCCAATAGGGATAAAGGACCCAAGATGTGAATCAAGTTTTTGGTCAAGGTCAATACAATAACGGACGATCTTACAGACCATACAACCAGGGTGCCCATAATTTCAACAACCAGTCCTACGGTAATAGGCAAAATAACTACCAAGGGCAACCATCGAATCAACCCAGGAAATTTCAACCAGTGAACAATAGCAGCCAGAGTGGGAGCAGCAACAACAGGGGATCAACTAGCAATAGCAACAACGCTCCAGAAAGTCAAGAAAGTATGATTGCTAAGATGTATGATTTGTTCAACGCCAGTCAGCAGCAAACTCAAGCCAATGCTAAGGCCATTGCCAATATAGAGAGGCAGATTGCTCAGATAGCCGAGGACCAAAGGAAAAAGGATTGTGGCAAATTGCCCAGTACTATAGAAATCAACCCACATCATACTCAATGGGCGGGGAAAGATCATGTGAACGCAGTTGAAGCTGAATGGAGAAAAGTCATTAGAGAAGATTTGTTCGGGTATGAGGATGAAGTTAAGAATGAAGAAGAGGCTAAGACTGAAGAAGGTGAGAATAAGAATGAAGAGGATGCTCAAATTGAGAGGGAGACTCAAGTTAAGGAGGACAAGGAAGTCCAGAGTGAGGAGGAACAGCCAATAGTGGCTGGTATTAAGAAAAAGAAGGACAGGAAAGTAAAGAAGAAGCAGGAGGAGCCTAGTAAGCCGACTGGGCCATCGATAAAACAACCTTTATGGAATGAGCTGAAGAATGCTCCTGAAGATAGAAGGATTCTGTAGGAGATGTGTGAAAAGAATGGAAAATCCAAGACTTCTACACCCGATATGGTGAGGCTGACGGTGAAGGCAAGCGAGGCTTTGTTAGGGATACTGCCTAAGAAGGAAAGAGATCCTGGATCGCCGTTGATTACTGTCACAGTGGGAGATGTTGTTATTAGGAATACCTTGCCGGATTTAGGAGCAAGTGTTAATGTGTTGCCAGGATACTTGCATGACAAATATAAGAATGAGGAACTGGAACCAGCAAAAACGGTTGTGCAGTTAGCTGATCAGTCAACAAAGGTTTCCCGGGGCAAGTTAACGAATGTGATAGTAAATTGGTGATTTCTTTTACCCTATAGATTTCCTGGTAATGGAATACCAGAGTCTGGAGGACGCGCCCGCACTGATCTTGGGACGTCTATTTCTGGCTACAGCTGGTGCTGTCATGGATTGCAAGACTGGAGACTTGGATATCTCCTTCGGGACAAGAAAGTGAGGCTTAACACGTTCGTGTGCCCCATACCTCTACCACAAGGGTATGATGATAGGTATCGAAGCAGCAGTCCGCTCATGGCACCAGGGATAAAGGATAAAGGAAAGATATGGACACGAGAAGGTGAAGGTGGAAAAGAAGAGATCTTGAGGGAGACAAAAGAGCATCTGCTATCAACAGTGGATAAGGTGCATTTGCTTGATATGATGGAAATGATGGAACTAAAACATCAGCAACATGAAAAGGATGCACGGAGTAGGGAGGCAAAGGTCTTCCAGCTCCTGGATGCACAACATCAGTGGATTAGTCAAGTCAGCGATCGAATGACACAACTTACAACATTGGTTCACGACTCAGCACTAGAAATGAAAAGGATGATGCCTCGGGAAGATTGGAAAGAGTAGGAGGAATCCCTCTAGCTGAAGACGTTAAACTTAACGCTTGTTGAGAGGTAACCCATCCCTTATAGGTTAGGTATAGTATTTCTTAGGAGTAATTAGGAGAATATTATCATCATCATTGCAGGTATTATTGGTACGAGGCAAGTGTGGGATCACACAAAGGATTTTGGAGATTTTAAAAGCCACGACGCGACCAAGAGTAAGGCGCGATGCAGGATCGCAATACAACCAGATGCATAGGGGTTGGATTGGGGACACGCACGCCACGGTTCGATTCTACGCGCGTTGCAGAAGTCGATCAGTCTGAAACCCTTTATAAGGTACGTCTCTTCCTCATCGCACACACATCACCACGCCGCGCTACATAGCATCGATCGACCAGAGTTTTTCTCGTGCTTTTGATTACTACGATCGAGGTATGTCGTTCTAACTCATTTGTACTAGTTATTACAAGCATTTAGGCCGTGAAATTGAGTGATTTCTTCAAAAACTAGAAAACTTAAAAATCGGCAATGCTGGCTCGTAGGGTGTTTTGTTTGCAAAATCATCACCCTAGAGGGGCTAGTCGGTAGTTAGGCTACCTTGTAGTGGTGTTGGATCGAGTTTTATAGGCAAAATCATCGATTTTGGGATTTTAGTTCGTGACAGATTACGGCGCGCCGCGCCTGGTTCTTGGGCCGCGTCGCGCCTCTCTGGGGATGACAAGGACTAATTTTGCAAAATATTTTTGTGCGTGGTTTCTTTTGTGCAGATGGCTTTCAGGCGTGATCACCCATTCCTTCAGTTTCCTGAGATTTTAGAGAGTACACCAGAGTATGAGGCACGAAGAGATGAGTTGATTACCCGCCGGGTACTCGAGGCGACCATACTGGATCGGGATATTCTGACACAGGCTGGGCTTTGGGCCGACCTGGAGCCATTTCTCGATCGTACCTGGTCTGCCCGAGGATTTACTTTCACCTGCCACGGCTAGGAGAGGCTGATGGCCAATGGGGATGATGTGGTCTACACGGAGCTTCTTCTAGAGTTCCTGTCTACTGTTCTTTACACACCAGCCTCACGGGAGGCACGGTCTCAGATGATCAGATTTAGGTTGGGCGGAGAGAGCCGGGAGTGCAATCTCTAGGAGTTTGGGAGACGCACAGAGATTTACACGTCGGAGGAGCTACAGAGCCGCCATTTTGCTCCTTTTCTTCAGGCGTGTATTTAGGGATAGCCTGAGTGGGAGACCAATGCAGCTATTTGGGCCACGATGTCCAATGTTCAGTTCGAGGCGGGGTCGGCCAAAGAGAGCCATCTCCGCGACCCGTTGCATTGCCTTATACACCATATCATTTCCACTTTTGTCATGCAGATGCAAGGAGGTGAGAAGGTGTCCGGGGAGGACATGACCATCATGTGGGTGCTCCTCGATCCCACCAGATTCCTGCATATGCGCTGGTGATCTCCTTGTCTACTCAAGCAGCGGGTGTGTCTGGTAGCAGCCCCATGGCCGGCGGGCATTTAATTACCCGCTTGGCCTGATCATATGGCCTGCTTACTGCTGAGACTATAGCGACCTTGACGGTGATACCACCCATGCACACATCAGCCCGTTTTTTGGAGAATATGGGGCTCATTCATCAACCACGTGCAGGTAGATACATGAGGGTGGCGACAGAGGCACCACAGGCTCCCCAGGCTTAGCCAGAGCCAGCCCAGCCATCGAGGTGACGCCAGAGAGTGGTGGCACCAGTAGAGGACCAGCCCCAGCCGCAGTTGTCAGACGTGTTAACTGCTGTTCGGGAGCTGGGTGACAGGGTTACCAGGATATATGATTAGTTGGGTTGGATCGGGGAGGTATTATTGGAGACGACCTCTCAACAGGGACGACGGCCACAACCCTTCCCAGCCACAGCCCACGATAACGAGGCAGGCCCCTCCAGAGCACGCCGGGATGATTGATATATTTTCTTTTTCACTTTTTGGAGATATTGTACCAAACTTATGACACTCTTTTATTCTGTATTTGCTTTATATGTTTAGTTGTTTGTTTGTCTTTTTGCATTTAATGCGTTTGTGAGTGTGCATGTGAAATACCAAATGGGGAATCTGTGGAGGAGTTGTTTCAAGCAATTGTGGGGTCACCGTGCCCCCTCCACTTGAAATGATCACCGGCGTGTTTTATTTTTGCGCTACAACTCCTGGAAATCTGAATCTAAAGTGTGAGCAGTTCGTATTTTTGTAACCTATGACTATCGAGCACCATCAAGCAATCAACCGTCTAAGGGGTAACTCTTTATCCCTTGTTTTGAAATAATTTTGTACAACGAGGACGTTTTACGGTTTTAAGTGTGGGGTGTGGACGGTCGAAAGAGTTTTTGAAATTTTTGGGGGAAATGAGTAATTTTCAAAAATGTTAACAATTTTTCAAAATTTTTAATAGAGTTTAATTTTGAAACGAATAGTTTTTGAATGTTATAGCAGTGGTATTTTTCAAAAGATACTATTGAGTTGTTATCATGCTATCTGTTTAGTCAAATAAGTTGAGTTTTAGGAGTTAGTAGATTGGAGTATTTTAAGATTGGAATTTAGGAAGGAACTGTCAATCAGCGGCATTTGTTGTTCGAGCCGGTAAGTCTAAAATGGGTGGGCCTTATGCAGCTTGCTACCTAAGATCGTATGGTCTGGGATGGTATTTCTAAAAGCTTGTTACACGGACAACATCGAAAGTCATGGATAGTCTTTAATCGCCTTTAGAATCTGAAAGAGTACTTATACTTCATTGTGGACAGAAAATTTGTAATCAAGGGTGACACGCCTAGGTCGTCGTGCGGTCAAAAATAAGAGAAACCTAACACACACACTAGCACAGTGGTAGTCAGGGTCGATCCGCAGGAGCTACGTGGTCATACCAGATGACAGATTACCAACTATAGTGTCACGCTATAGTCGAAGGATTTCAGTTTCCAAACCCTTGCCACTAAAACTCGAAAATGCTAACTAAACAATCCCATATCAAGCATAGACTAAACTAAGTTTCAAACCAAACCTAGTTATTCTATGAAATCAGAAGTACATCTCTAATTTAGAAGTAAACAAAGGCATCCAACAATCCAAATATAAACCAAAACAAGGCATAAACTAAACCAAGAACTAAGATCCAATAGGACAGTCAATGGCTAAAGTTCAAACCTAAAAGACTAACCTAATTGGCTACTGAAATCAGCGAGGGAAAACAGTCCAACAGGGTCAAATCAAACATCCAAACACAACACAAGCATGCAAAACCAATAACAATCATCAAAACACCGAAAAACAAAGATTACTTGTAACCAAATGCTTCTCATTGACCACAAACGAATTCTAATGATCCTATACAGTCACCAATACTGAAAAACAGTAAACTAAAGTGCTCAAGGTCAGTGGTTGTCACTCCCAAAGACCCTAGCCACTATTGCTAACTAAAACTAAAATGAAATTAAATTCTAAAACATAAAATACCAATTGAGAGGTTGCTGATGCTTAATCACGGAGTCAAAGAGCTTCCAGGTCGTTTTTCCACCGGGTCTTTGCTAGGGTTTTCGGCTGTAAATGGCTCTATTTATAGTTGCAATTTTCCCGCAGCCGCGCTGCGCATTTAAATAAACCGCGTCGCGCATATGGGTTTATCCCCTTTTTTGGACTTTGAATTTTGTTCCACCGCCTTGTATCCGCGTCGCGCCCTCTTGAGTCCGCGGCACGCGTACGTGTTTTCCTGATTTTTCCTTCTTCTCCAAACTTTCTCCAATTTGTATGCTTTTGGTCCCTGTTTACATTCTTTTCTTCCAAACAAGTACTGGCACGAAAAGTGAGAATACCACGATACAAATGATATAATTTCACTAAGAATAGGGCTCAACAACGACTAAAATATGTAATATCACTAGGCGTTGTCAAACACCCCACACTTGTGCCTTGCTTGTCCCCAAGCAAGAGAGTTTTTAGTAAATTCTAACTAAGACTCAAACAATTTTTGACTGTGTTCAGTTTCAAAGCTTATTGCCTCAAGAGTTAGAGTGAAATAGTTCACGAGAACCTAATCAGAATGTTCTTTGGAATTCATGGCTTTCTAGAGAACCCTTGATTACAAATTTTCTGTCCACAGTAAAGTGTACTTACTCATTTAGATTCTAAAGGCCATTAAGGAATTGTACATGACTTTCGATGTTGTCCGTGTAACGAGCTTTCAGAAATACCATCCCAAACCAGACGATCTTCGGTGGTAAGGTGCATAAGTGCCTCTTCGAGGCTTAAAATAGTCCAATCGTCTAACTCCTAAAACTCAACTTGTTTGACTAACTAATAGCATGATCACAACTAAAGAGTATCTCTTGAAAAATACTAATGTTATCACAATCACAAACCATTCGTTTCAAAATTACAATTTAGTAAAAATTTTGAAAAGTTGCTAAAAAATAATTTTAGAATTGGTCTTTTCTGCAAAAATTTCAAAAAAAATTTCTCTTTCGACCGTCCACACCCCACGCTTAAAACCGTACAACGTCCCCGTTGTACATAAAAATATTTTAGAACAAGGGAGAAAGAGTTACCCCTTTGGATGGTAGACTGCTTGGTTGGTACTCGGTGTCATAGGTACAAATTCGAACAAAAAGTATCATTGATTTCGCATCTGGAGTTGTGGCGCAACAGTGAACACACCGGTAGTCAGGACAAGTGGAGGGGGCACGGTGACCCCACACTTGTCTGAGACAACTCCTCCTCAATTTGGTATAACATGCATGACTCAACAAAACATTAAATGCAAACAGATAAAATATAAACAAGCAAAAAGATAGAATGTGTCATAAATTCAGTACATATATCCCAAAAATAGAAAAAGAAAAATACATCAACTGCCACCTGGTGGCCTGGAGGGTCCGGCCTCATGGTCGTGGGCTCGAGCTGGGAATGGGCGGATCTGCTGGCCCTGTGCTGATGCCATCTGTAGTAGCACCTCTCCAATCCACTCCAGCTGGTCCTCCACCTTGGTGACCCTGATCTCTAATCGGTGGATGGCCGACAGGTCCTCCTGCTGCTGTGGCTGAGGCTGAGGAGCGGGCTCTGGTGGTGCTACCTGCCTCCGTCGTCTCCTGCCAGGCTGAGCGTACGCTGGCTGTGGAGCCTGGGGTGCCTCGGTCTCTGCCCTGATGAACTGTCCCGGGCGCTGCTGTTGAATCAGCCCCATGCTCTCCAATGCTCGCGCCGTAGTGCGAGATGGAGGTAAATTGTTCAAGGTGGCGACAGTGCGGGCTGTGAGGATCCTATATGATCGGGCCAGGCGGGTGATGAAGGATCCCCGGCCCAATGGACTGCTAGGGGAGGCACCCGTCGAGCGGGTGGATAAGGCAACAGCTAAGGCGAAGGGAAGGTGAAGGAACTTGGAGGGGTCGAGGAGGACCCATAAAAACGTCATATCCTCCCCGGACACCTTCTCGCCTCCCTCCCGCTGCATGATCGAGGTGGAGACGATGCGGTGCATGAGGCGGTGGAGTGGATCTCGAAGGTGGCTCTCCCGGGAGGTCCCCGCGTCGTAGAATATGTTGGACAATGATGCCCAAACCTCCATGTTGGCAGGCCTCTCCGGCTGCCCCTGGATACATCCATCAAAGAACTGGGGAAAATGGCGGTGCTGAAAATCCGCCTCTACATATATCCCAGTGCGCCTCGCGAACTCCCGAAGGCTGCACTCCCTATGCATGCCCCCCAGCCTGAATCGAATCAACCTCGCCCGTGGTCTGTCGCCCTCGGTGTGTACTCAATCGTCGAAAGGAACTCCAGGAGGAGCTCCGTGTACACAACATCCTTGTCTGTGGCCATGAGCCTGTCCCAGCCCCGGCAAGTAAAAGACGCATCCCCCTGGGTCCAGGTGCGGTGTAGGAATTGCTCTATCTCGCCCCAGAGCCCGGCCTCCCCGAGGATGGCCCTGTCAATAATGGTCGCCTCTAGAACCCGGCGACCCGTCAAAGCGTCCCTCCGTGATCGGTACTCAACAGAGGCCGCTGGCCCCTCTGGAAACTAAAGGAAATCGTGGTCTAGTCTGAACATGATCTGCATAAACGAAATTTTTTTGGAAAATAAGTCATTTTCTTCCCCACCGCACCGCGGCGTGGCCCTTGAGCAAGGGCGCGGCGCGCCGTGCGGCTGTTTCCAAAATCTAAACTCAAAATCGAGTTTTAACCTGTTAAGACTCAATCCAAACACACCACAAGGTAGCCTAGATGCCGACTAACTCATCTAGGGTATCTATTTGGCAAAACAAACACCCTATGAGTCAGCATTGGCGATTTCTAAGTTTTGAACCTTTTTGAACAAATCGCTCAAATTAACTATCTAATCACTAGTTTAAACGAGTAATAGCTAGTTAGAATGACATACTGTAGTAGTGGGAACGAAAAGAGCAATAAAAATTACGAGAAATTTCTGGTGATCAGAGCTCCGAGTCGTGGTGTGTGTGAATAGTGTCGCGGGTTACCTTAATATGGAAGAAAACCGACTGATCGTTTCCCGCGTCGCGCAAATGCACAACCCGCGTCACGCGTATTACCAAATCAACCCCTGCGCATCGGGTTGGTTTACGAGCCCGCGTCGCGCATTCTTTATTCCCGCGGCGTGGTCATTAAAAATTCCAAAACTTCACACGACCCCACACTTGCCTTAGACCACTGGTACCTGCAATTAATGATAAAATTTTTCCTAATTATTTCTAAGAAATACGGAACCTAACCTATGACACGATGGGTTGCCTCCCAACAAGCACTAAGTTTAACGTCTTCAGCCAGACGTAGGGTCCTTCTACAGCTTCGGTGGATCATATGCCTTCTTCCTTCTCTGATTCCCAATCACCACCATCCCTTTGTTGTCCACATACTCCTTCCACTTCCCTGGGTCGAATGGCTTGTTGGTTCTCCTGTTGCTGCCCAGTTGCTGCTTTCTGATTAACTCCCGTGAATGCTTGGAGGTAGCTTTGAACCTCCAAGCTCTGTCCTTCCTTCTATATCTCTTCAAAATCACTGGCTTCACGTGAAGCGCACCCAGTGCCGCTTCCAGTAGTTGTTTCACACCTCGGTTGCTACTGTCTCGCATGCTATCTTCAGGTTGCAACTTTGGTTTGTAGTACCCATAAAAATTTTCCAATCGAATGGAATCGGACGGCAACATATCAGGATGCTTCCATATGTCCTCATCGATAGTATTGATTACATCTAATTTTCCATTCATGAATGGATCATGAGTGGTGATAAAATCCTGTTTTTTGTTTTCGAATATTAATTCGTCAGCATCAACTTCTTGGTCATCGTCCAACAGGTGGATCGGAACCAAGAGTGAGTGACTTATTTGATCTGATGGTGGTACAAAGTCACCCATCATTAAATCCTTACTTTCAAATTTCTCAAAATTTTCAAAAATTTCAGGAATTGTTGGGCTGGGGTCTGTACTGTCACTTACAGCCTCCTCCTCAACATCCTCATCAACCAAATTATCTGGTGCTGGTATGGATTCACTCATCACCAGCTCGATATTATCAACATTTTCAAAAACATCAAAAGCTATTGAGTCAGAGGTAGCATTGTCACCTACAACCTCTTCCTTAACAACATTTTCGACCATCTCAGTGGTCTCTTGACTTTACCCAAGTGTATGCCCTTCCATCACATATTTAGGTGATGCAGGTTCACACAGAGTATCATTGGTATAAAAATCACTCGCCTCAGGTTCTGGCGAGGGTGGTGAACATTTCCAACTTTCCTCTAACTTATCTAATGAAATTTGCAATCTTTCAAGAGCATCAGCCTGGTCCTTCTGTTCTTGGTGAGTGTTATACCAGAGTACCCAAAGTTGGGCCCAAGTTGTAGAATTTTCAGGTTGAGATGACTCCTCGGTCCGCCATCCATTGTCATCGAATGATCCATTGTAGTAATCATCCTTATAATAAGTGTCGGCCGGATTTTCATAATACTCATAATACTGATCCGGGTACATGTAATCGCCCATTATGAAGACGTACACATACCAGAATTCAAAGAACTAAAAATCAAACATCAAAAATCAGAAGCTAAGTCCTACGAATCACCTAATCTAAGCGCACAGCTCCCCGACAACGGCGCCAAAATTTGACACGCCTAGGTCGGCGTGCCTTAAAAAATAAGTGAAACCTAACAAACACACTAGCACAGTGGTAGTCAGGGTCGATCCGCAGGAGCTACGTGGTCAGACCAGATGACAGATTACCAACTATAGTGTCACGCTATAGTCGGAGGATTTCAGTTTCCAAACCCTTGCCACTAAAACTCGAAAATGCTAACTAAACAATCCCAAATCAAGCATAGACTAAACTAAGTTTCAAACCAAACCTAGTTACTCTCTGAAATCAGAAGTACATCTCTAATTTAGAAGTAAACAAAGGCATCCAACAATCCAAATATAAACCAAAACAAGGCATAAACTGAATTTTCCTTCTTCTCCAAACTTTCTCCAATTTGTACGCTTTTGGTCCCTGTTTACATTCTTTTCTTCCAACCAAGTACTGGCACGAAAAGTGAGAATACCACGATACAAATGATATAATTTCACTAAGAATAGGGCTCAAAAAATGACTAAAATATGTAATATCACTAAGCGTTGTCAAAGGGTTCTCTAGAAAGTCATGAATTCCAAGGGATATTCTGGTCATGTTTTCAAAAACTATTTTCATTTAACTCTGGAGACAATAAGCTTTGAAATTGAACACGTTCATAAATTGTTTGAGTCTTAGTTAAAATCTATTAAAAACTCTCTTGCTTGGGGACAAGCAAGGCACAAGTGTGGGGTGTTTGAAAACGCATAGTAATATCAAGTATTTTAGTCGTTGTTGAGCCCTATTCTTGGTGATTTTATATCATATATACATTGGTATTCTCACTTTTTGTGCTAGTGCTTATTTGCAAAGAAATGTTATAATCAGGAGGTAAACGCGGACAAAATGAAGAAGTTTGAGGATAAAGTCAAAAAGAGTCGACTGGACACGCGCGTCGCGGGAGTTTATGTGTGCGCGACGCACCACGTCAAAAGTAAGGCGGTGGAGAGAAATTCAAATGACAAAAAACGGGGATAAGGCTCTACGCGCGCCGCGGTTATGAGCTCTGTGCGGCGCGGGATCTAATTTTCCACAAGTATAAATAGAGGCCATTATGTCGAATTCCGGAGGCGAAGATCAGACCCTAAGGTGGACTTACAACGACTTTAACTCAAGTTTCGAGATTTCATTAGCCCATTGTGGTAGTTTTTATGTTTTTCACTTGCTTTCAATATTAGTTTAGTTGTTTTAAGCTTGTAGCTTGGTGTTTCTGGATTGTGACAACCAGTAGCAGTAGGTTATACCTTTTTATTTTCGTATGTTACTGTTTTGAACCTTCTGGATTGGAGTAATCATGTTAATCATTCAGTTCATGTTGGTTTGCATTATTTACCTTTATTTATGCTTTATTGCTTTGAATGCTTTTGGATTGTTCTTGTTTCTTTCTGATTCTGAGATTTGTTTTAGATTCCAGTAAGCAAACTTAGTTTAGAAATTGATTTAGTTTAGTTTAGTTTATGTTAGATTTGGTTTTTGGCAATTGTTTGGATATTGGATATTTGGATTGTTTTTGGGAAAGTAGAAGTTAGTTCCTCTAGATGTAATGATACACTACAGTTGGTAAGCTATCGTCTTATATTGACCACGAAACTCTTGTGGATCGACCCTGACTACCACTGTACTAGTGTGAGTGAGGTTTATTTTCTATTTTTGACCGCACGACGACCTATGCGTGTCATGTATTCCCAGTTAGAGACATCTCAGAACTGGTCCAGAAGATATGGATCATTTCTTGATACGTCTCATCTTTGGACTTAATCTCGAAGCAGCTGAATCTGTGGAACTATGCATCTCCATGCATTTCCATGATATTCTTGTCCTGGTTCCCTTTCCTGTACAGTTGGATGAATAGATTGTACTAGTTAGTCAGCGAGTAAAGTTAATGCTCAACTCCTGATTAAGAGGGTGACGACGTTTATACAGTTCGCCTATGTATCCCTCAAACATGAGAACATGCGGACCGACACTACTTCTTCAAGCTTGCACACTTCAAGCTCTTTGAAGATCCTAGTTCGTTCCTTTTCAACCGGCTCTCGGAACTTTTCCTTAACCAGTCATGCTAACTCATATGGCCCCTAGAATTCTAAATCCCTGCGGAACTCGGGGTAAATGGTCAATAACATAAGGCAATGAACTTCCTCGGATTCATCAATCAAGAAGTCATGCTCATCACAAAGCTGTTATGTGATGCCATGCTTCGGTGGAACGGGAAGCGGACACTTAATCAGATATGGCTTGCCAGCAAAACTGAGAACCATTCTCCATTTGCGAAGCCATTCTACATAGTTCAGGCCAGTCATATCTTCCTTGATTACCAAAAAGAGTTACAATAGCAATATATACACAAGACTATAAAACGGGCCTATACACTGGGCTATACAAACGATGGGCTAGAAGAGTACAAGCTATACATTAACATCCCCCCGCAGTTTTAACGGGAGAGGAGGTCGGACGTTCAAACTGGAGCGAAAGTCGTTGAAGAGAGACGTGGTGAGACCTTTGGTGAAGATGTCGGCATATTGAGCGCTAGACGGAACATGAACAACACGAATCTGTCCCCGAGCTACCTGATCACGAACAAAATGTATGTCAATTTCGATGTGTTTCGTACGTTGGTGATGTATCGGGTTTGCCGACATATAGACGGCACTGATGTTGTCGCAGTAAATGATGGTTGCCTTGTTGGTGGGGCAGTGAAGCTCGCAAAGAAGATTACGGATCCAACTAGTTTCTGCAACCGCATTTGCTACGCCTCGGTACTCGGCTTCCGCACTCGATCTTGAAACGACACCTTGGCGTTTTGAGGACCAAGATAACAGGTTGTCACCAAGGAAGACACAATAGCCAGATGTAGACCTTCGAGTAGAGGGGCATCCCCCCCAATCGGCATCGGAGTAGGCGATCAGGTCAGAAGTAGGTGAGGCAGTAATGTGAAGGCCCTGATCGATGGTGCCACGGATGTAGCGCAGGATGCGCTTTAGCGCATGTAAGTGCTGTTCTCGAGGGTCATGCATGTAGAGGCAGATCTGTTGTACCGCGAAGGAGATGTCAGGTCTGGTGAAGGTGAGGTATTGAAGAGCACCGGTGAGACTTCGGTACAGAGACGGGTCATCGACAGGGGGACCCGTGGAATCGAGTTTATGAATCGGCTCGGCGGGAGTGCGACAAGGATTACAGTTTGACATTTTGGCACGTGCGAGAATCTCAGTAGCGTATTTCTGTTGAGATAGAAATAGACCGTTGGAGGATCGAGATGCTGAGATGCCGAGAAAATAATTTAGGGCGCCGAGGTCAGTCATTGCAAATTCGTGACTGAGCTGTTTGATAATCTGCCTGAGAAGAGTGGTGGAGGAAGCCGTCAGGATGATATCGTCAACATACAGGAGAAGATACGCTGTGGCGGTGGGAGTGTGGAGAGTGAAGAGCGATGTGTCAGTTTGGCTCTGTCGAAACCCGATGGTTGTTGCATGTTGAGCGAACCGATGATACCAAGCTCGGGGGGCCTGTTTTAGGCCATAGAGAGATTTCTGCAGGAGGCAGACATGATCCGGGAATTGTGTATCACGGAATCCCGGTGGTTGATGCATGTAGACGGTTTCTTGAAGGTGGCCATGAAGAAAGGCATTTTTGACATCGAGCTGATGGATTGGCCAATGTCGAGAGACAGCAATGCTCAAAACTGTGCGTATAGTAGCCGGTTTGACCACGGGACTAAACGTTTCATCACAGTCGACCCCCTGTTGTTGACTTCGACCATTTGCAACAAGTCTCGCTTTGTAGCGAGCAAGGCTACCATCCGCATGAAATTTGTGGCGAAAGAGCCACATGGAGCGAACAATATTGACCCCCGAGGGTCGTGGAACAAGCTGCCAAGTACCGTTAGTCATAAGAGCATTATATTCATCATTCATAGCTTTTAGCCAGTTGGGGTCCTCTAAGGCCTGTATGTGGGATCGGGGGACGGGGGAGATATCTGTGACATGGAGATTGAGGCGTTGAGTAGGTTTGACTATCCCGGCACGAGAACGAGTAGTCATGGGATGGATGGGGTTAGTGGTAACCGTGTCGGGAGAGGGTTCCGGGTTGTATGGTGTGGGTTCGGTAGTGGATGGGCCGGAAGGGGCTGTGTGGGCCGGTGGGTCGTGTGATGCGGATTGGGCCGTAGTGGGGTTGGTGGCCGAGGGGTCGGTTTGAGGTGAGGGGGTGGTGGTTGATGTGGTAGGTGGTTCGGTCGGGTGGTGTGGTATGGTTTGAACCGAGGGAGGATTACGGGTGGGGTACGATGGGGATGAGATGTCATCAAGAAAATCATAAGGAGGATTTTCGTTAGGGGTAACGGCTTTGAATGGAAAAGTAGATTCGTCAAAAGTAACGTGACGGGAGATAATGATTTTTCGAGTGGAAAGATCAAGGCATCGGTAGCCATGGTGGTTGGATGGATACCCCAAGAAAACGCATGGAGTCGTGCGTGGGGCAAGTTTGTGGGTGTTGGGAAGATGAGGGAAGCATAAAGACCCAAAAACTCGAAGATGGGTATATGTGGGGTGGGCTTTGAAGAGACGATAGTGAGGGGTGTCATTTTCGATGGTCGTGGAGGGAAGGATATTGAGAAGATGGGTTGCCATGTGAAGGGCCTCCACCCAATATGTGGGTGGCATGTGGGCTTGAAAGAGAAGAGAACGGACAGAGTTGTTTATAGTGCGTAGCATGCGTTCCGATTTACCGTTTTGTTGAGACGTGTATGGGCAAGAAAAACGGAATTGGATGCCGTGTTGAGCGAAATGGTCATGGAATTGTTTGTTGTTGTATTCCATGCCATTGTCACATTGCAGGGCTTTGATGGTTTTGCCAAATTGGTTTTTAATGTAAGTGGTAAAGAGAATGAATTTTGAGTAAACATCAGATTTTTGTTTAAGGGGGAACACCCAAAGATAATGTGTATAATGGTCTAGAAAAATAACGTAATAACGCATGCCACTAATACTCATGATGGGAGAGGTCCACACATCGGAGTGAACAATATCAAACATATTTGAAACACAATGAGACGATAAATCAAACGGAAGTTTAACATGTTTGCCAAGTTGGCACGAATGACAAATAACATCAACATTGTTTTTGTTACATGAAATCAATTTATTCGAAATTAAAGACTGCAAGATTTTGTTGCCGGGGTGACCAAGGCGTTGATGCCAAACGGATTGACTTGCGGAAAGGTGAACTTGAGGTGTTGAGGGTAGAACGGGATAGAGCGGGCCATCACTGTCACATCGTATCAAGGGTTGTTTTGTCCTGTAATCGTAGACAGTAAAACCGAATTCGTCAAACTCAATGGAACATTTGTTTTGACGGGTGAATTTTCTAACGGATATGAGGTTTTTAATTATTTTTGGTGTAATAAGCACATTATGGAGATAAAGGGGACGGTATGGGTTTTTGAGGGGAAAACGGGTGTGTCCGGTCTTAGTCACAGGAATAGAGGACCCGTTACCAACTAAAATAGAATGAGAATAATGATTATGACAAGCGGAGTCGAGTATACCTTCATTCGCGTGAACGTGATCGGTGGCCCCCGTATCCATGACCCACTCGTTGGAAGCCGGTTCTTGAAGAGACATGGAGGAGAACATTTGCGGAAGCGCGGTTGGTTGTTGAGAGCTAAACCAGTCCCATGGTGGAGGAATAGTGGTCGGCGGCAGGGGGTCGGTGGAGGATCCGGTGGCGGCAATTGCCGCATGAGCATGAGGTCGGTGCGGTGGCGGGCCCAAGATGCTGGCGGGCTGCTGATTCGGATTGTTGGGCCAAGAGTTCCGGGTGGTAGAGGCAGCCCAAGGAGGCGGGACAGCAGGACCTTGAGGTCCAAAATAAACCCATCCATAGTGGTGGGCCGAGGGTGTCGCCGGAGGAGCAGATGGGCGGAAATTTTGCTGGCGATTGGTGGTGCCACCGGGGGGTGGCTGTTGCTGCTGCTGCCGGTCATTCCTGGGCGGTTGCCGGCGGTCATTCCGTCGGTCATTCCGGTGGTCATTCCGGCGGTTGGTGTCGGTGTAGAGAACCGTAGAAGATGAGGAATTTTCGGAGTGCGGGGTTGTGGTGGTGGTCGACCGAGGGTTGTTGAACCGAGACTCTTCCAAGGCAAGAATTGAGCGGGTCTCCGAGAAGGTGGGAAACGGGTTCCGATGGCGGAGCATGGTGGCGATATTGTCAAAACGAGGAGAAAGACCATTGATGGTATAAATCACAAGATGTTTATCCGAGATTTTGGAGTTAACATCTAAGTTTTCGAGGAGGTCGGCGATGTTTTGGATCTTGGTGCAGTAGGCATGAACGGACAAGTCTCCCATAGTAATGGTTCGGATGTCACTGTCAAGTTGCATGATACGGGAGTCTTTGTTGTCTCGGAACAATTTTTCGATGTTAAGCCATAGTTGGCGAGCGGAAACATTGGCCTTTAACACGGTGTTGATGAGGTTTTGGGAGAGAGTCATGTAGATCCATGTCTTCACGGCTGCATCAACTTTCTTCCATTCGGGTAGAGTTGGTTGTGGAGTGTCACCATCATACGACGCATCAATATGATCTAATGCATCGTAAGCCTCGCAGTGGGTAGTGAAGAATTCTCGCCAAATGTCATAGTTGTGTCTCTCGAGATCAAGAAGGATAGGGACATGAGCTTTGATGTTGGCGACGGTGAAGGCCTTGTGGGGAAGCGTTTGGTTGGGTCTGGCGTCGGCCATGATTGAGAAGGTGGATCGGAGAAGAGCTGCGGCTAGGGCAGCACCAGGAGGAAGATGGGTGCGATGAGAAGGAAAGAGAGAGATTCAAGGGGAGAAAATCGGGAAAGAGATCAGAATTGCTCTGATACCATATTGAGGAAATAATCTTCCTTGATTACCAAAAAGAGTTACAATAGCAATATATACACAAGACTATAAAACGGGCCTATACACTGGGCTATACAAACGATGGGCTAGAAGAGTACAAGCTATACATTAACACTTTTCATATTCAATAGATACTTTCTGAAACTCTCAGAAATGGGTGTTGGAGGAGGAGTAGGAGAGTTGACGCTGAGTTCAGACATCAATCAAAATTTACTAGTTTAATTTTAATCATCTTTTAAATCATTACCCAATTATTATTTAACAGGACTAGGACCCAAAATGCCCCAACTATAGTGTGAAGAGGGATGTCGTAATCACAACATAATGATCATTAAGGTAGATATATTTTTATCAATTTCAGTCTCCATGAAATTCCTAGATCTGTGAGGTTCATTGACCGAAGTCAATGGCATGTTTAATCTCGGATTATGCTCTTCTATTTGTGACTGGGATGCCAAGGATCACAAACAATATGTGAATAACCATGCAAATTGCTTGGTAACCTCATCGTCGTTTATCATCTCACATTAATGTGCCGGTTAACCACACACGCTCCATCAATAATGATAAATCATGAGATACCGATTACCACTCTTTATGAATCCCTATTAGTGTACCGGTTAACCACACACGCACCACAAACGATTCATAAAGTGTAATGTGCAACTTCATGGGTTAGCATACTTTTCACATTTTTCTAAAGTAACTAGATTGTGATTAGGGTTCTAGTACTTTTCTCTAATAGCATTATACTTTTAATGAGATTAGGTTCGTCCTATCAAATTCGTTCTGCTAACGACGCTCAACTGATCAAGGAAGCGGTTGTAACACCCATATTTTTTTCGTAAATTGTTTTTTGAAAAACATAATAACGTCAAAAGCGCATAAACTTTAAAACACAGTAGCACCAAAAGCGCATAAACTTTAAAAGCACAATAGCGCTAAAAGCACATAAACTTTAAAACACAGTAACACCAAAAGCGCATAAACTTTAAACGCACAATAGCGCCTAAAAGCGCATCAACTTTATTCCATCGTGTTTTAAATCATTATGTGACAAAATGTCAACTTTTAAAACTTTTCTCAAGACCTCGTGTCATGTCTTAAAAATGTGGTCCCACAAAAACAATTAAGTTGTACAAATGTTTGAACAACTACGGGGGTTACAACTACATATCAAACTAAATCATAGAAAGCAAGTTATGATTACAAACCAGGATATCAGCCAAGGTTCGCTCCATCTAAAATCTCGATCACCTCAGGTCATCTACTTGCTTCTATCTCTCGTGTCTAAAACCTAGGATACATGACATAAAATAAAATACGTAAGACGAAAACGTCTCGTGAGCTACATGGGTTTTAGACTCAAAACATCATTGAAAATGTTTTATAATCAATATCATATATTTGATATATATTTCTTTTTCAAAAATCCTTTGCAAAATTAGTCATATGACTGACCTTTTCTTTTTAAAAGCTTCTTTACAATCTGAGTCATATAAATGGCATTTACTTCTTAAATTCTTTGCGAAAACAACTTATAGAAGTTTTGAAACTTAAACAATATAACCAGTTCAACACGATTAATACAAAATAGATGCATATGCAATGCATGTTTCGCACACCAATGCAAAGCTCGTAGGTTCCGTACCCGGGTCTAAGGTCTAAAAGACCAGGTCACTTTCGTGACAAAAGCTCGCGATTATATACTGCGTCTAGGGGTCTATACAGACCAAAGCTTACTAAAATAGGAGAATAAATCTTCCTATAATGGTATCTAAAAGACTTCTACTTCGCGACGGGAGGTACCATCCCAGTAGAGTGTGTTGTCCCATTACGGGGATGTGTCCGGACCTCGCTGACTCATGCAATCACACTCTATGCATGCATAATAACGCTACTTTTCTTTTGTACAAGAAATCACAAAATGCCATGAGATGCATGTGCAATAACATAAGCATTAACAATTTAAAGCTTTCATAAACTTATATAAGAATCAAATCATCTAGCACATATAGCCTTTGTTCTTTTGAAACAAATTCATAACATGAATATATAGTAAACTTACTACCAAAATATTCTTTCAAAAGCATAGTAGGCTTGAAGCCAAAACAATCTTTCGGTAATAGAGTAGGTTAAATGTCAGAACATGCTTTCATAATCATTGTAAGCTTGATGCCAAAACATTTTTGCAAATCATTATATAAAACTTTCATAATCATATTGTGACTAGTATGATTTGCATATCATTTAATATTTAAAAACGTCACATAAAAGCTTTATCAATAATTTGTCATGTACCCCATAGTGGGAAAAAGCCACATGTACTCACCTTAGTAGCTAGGTACGTCTAGCTACACTAATCCACCCATCTTTTGTACTAGTCCACTTAATTCTAGTCTTTCGTAATTTCCACGCATCCTTCAATCTCTATTGATCCTATAAGAGATTAGAATTTATTAGACAACTTAAGTCCATTCCAATGGTTAGGTATGACTCTTAAAACATAATAACTATTTTGGACAAATTTACCCTTTTGTCCCATTTGACCTAAAATGTAATTTCGGGTTCTACAATGATATTTTAACAACATTCTAATTTTACATTGTCATAAACTTATATATATGGTTAGATGTCAAAATATATATTATTTTACCCCTTTTATGTCATTTTGACCAACTCACATCAATAAACTTTCTAAAAAATAGAAACCATTGCAAAACATGATATGAACGGGAGGTAGGGCAGTCAAAGATGCCACGGTGGCAGCAGTAAGGATCCTGTATGAACGGGCCAACCGGGTAATGTAGTGCCCGCGGGCCAATGGACTGCTGGATGATGCCCCCGTCGCACGGGCGGACAGAGAGACAGCTAGGGAAAACGGGAGATGAAGGAACCTGGAGGGGTTAAGGAGCACCCAGAGATATGTCATGTCCTCATCGGACACCTTCTCGCCCCCCTCCCTGTGCATGATGGAGGTGGAGACGATCCGGTGCATGAGCCGGTGAAGCGGGTCGCGGAGCTGGCTCTCCCTGGCCGACCCCGCCTCATAGAATATGTTGGACAAAGGTGTCCAAATCTCTGTATTAACAGCCCTCTCAGGCTGCCCCTGAATGCACGCACCCATGAACTGCGTGAAATGGCGGTGTTGGAGGTCCGCCTCCGTGTAGATCCCGGTGCGCCTCCCAAAATCTCGGAGGTTGCACTCCCTGTGCACACCCTCCCAATCTAAACGGGATATGCCTGGATCGGGCCTCCTGAGAACCCGGTGTGTAGCGAACAGTGGATAGAAACTCCAACAGAAGCTCGGTATATAATGTATCATCCTGGGTGGCCATGACCCTGTCCCAGCCTCGGCATGTGAACCTGGCCTCTCCATCAACCCATGTACGGCGCAAAAATGGCTCGATCTCAGCCCAGAGCCCAGCGTCTCGCAAAATGTCCCGATCGATGATCGTCGCCTCAAGAACCCGGCGACCAATGAGGGCGTCCCTCCGTGAAATATACTCCGCTGAACTATCCAGCTCAGCGGGCAACTGAAGGAAAGGATGGTCTAATCTGAACGACATCTGCACAAAAGAAAAAATTTTGCAATTTTAGTCCCTTTTCTTCCCCACAGCACCGCGGCGCGGCCCAAGAACCAGGGCGCGTCGCGCCGAGCGGCTGTTCCGAAATCCAAACTCAAATCCAATGATTTTCGCCTGTTAACTCGATCCAAACACACTACAAGGTAGCCTAAGCACCGACTAACTCATCTAGGGTCATTATTTGGCAAAATAAACACCCTACGAGTCAGCATTATCGATTTCTAAGTTTTTGAGTTTTTTGGAGAAATCATCCAAATCAACTGCCTAATCACTAGTTTTAACACGTAAAAGCTAGTTAGAATGACATACCTTGGTAGTAGGAATGAAGTGAGCAAGAAAAAACATGAAAAATTTTCGACGATCAGAGCTTTGCGGCGTGTGTGTGTGAGAATAGTGTCGCGGCTTACCTTTTATCGGAGGAAACTGGCTGATCGACTCCTGCGACGCGGATAA
The DNA here is from genome assembly GCA_023525715.1 of Cichorium intybus. NCBI lineage: Eukaryota > Viridiplantae > Streptophyta > Magnoliopsida > Asterales > Asteraceae > Cichorium > Cichorium intybus. Next base: position 38,748,009 of record CM042017.1, on the reverse strand, counting down.
GAGCAGACTGTAACGCGCGTGTTCCCAAATCAACCCCTGCGCATCGGGTTGGTTTACGATCCCGCGGCGCGCTATTTGCCTGACCGCGACGCGGTAATCAAAAAAATTCAATTTCTTCAATTCAACCCCACACTTGCCTTGGACCAATAATACCTGCAATTGACGATGATATAATTTCCTAATTACTCTTAAGAATACAGTACCTAACCTATGAAAAGATGGGTTGCCTCCCGACAAGTGCTAAGTTTAACGTCTTCAGCCAGACGTATTGTCCTTCTACAACTACGGTGGATCGTATGCCTTCTTTCTTTGCTGATTCCCAGTCACCACCGTTCCTTTGTTGACCCACTGCTCCTCAAACTTTCCTGGGTCGAATGGCTTGCCGGTCCTTCTGCTGCTGCCCGGTAGCTGCTTCTTGATTAATTCCCGTGAATGCTTGGAGGTAGCTTTGAACCTCCAAGCTCGATCCTTCCTTCTATATCTCTTCAAAATCACTGGCTTGACATGAAGCGCGCCTAGTGCTGCTCCCAGTAGTTGTTTTGAGATCTCATTTTGCCAGTGTCCCACGTGCTATCTTCAATTTGCAATTTTGGCTTGCAGTATCAATAAAAGTTTTCCAATCGAATAGGATCGGAAGGCAACATGTCAGGATGCTTCCATATGTCCTCATCGATGGTATTGATTACATCTAATTTTCCATTCATGAACGGATCATGAGTGGTGATAAAATTGCTTTTATTATTTTCAAAAACCAACTCGTCAGCATCATCTTCTTGATCAACGTCCAACAGGTGGATCGGGACCAAGGGTGAGCGACTAGTTTGATCTGGTGGTCGTATAAAGTCACCCATCACCAGATCCTTATTTCCAACTTTTTCAAAATTTTCAAAAATTACAGGGTCGGGGGTAATATTGTCATCTACATCCCCTTCCCGAAAAACATTGGCAATTTCAAAAATTTCAGGAATCGTTGGGCAGGGATCTGTACTGTCACTTACAGCCCCCTCCACAACATCCTCATCAACCAAATTGTCTGGAGATGGTATAGATTCACCCAACACCATATCAACATTACTAATACTTTCAAAAATATCAAAAACTTCAAAGGTTGCTGAGTCAGAGGTAGCGTTGTCACCTACAACCTTTTCCTCAACAACCGTTTCGACCATCTCAGTGGTCTCTTGACTTTCCCAAGGTGTATGCCCTTCCATCACATATTCAGATGATGTAGGTTAACAAACCATATCATTGGTAGAAAAATTACTCACCTCAGGTTCCGGCGAGGGTGATGAACATTTCCAACTTTCCTCTAACTGATCTAAAGAAGCTTGCAATCTTACAAGAGCATCAGCCTGGTCATTCTGCACTTGGTGGGTGTTATACATGAGTACCCAAAGTCGGGCCCAAATTGCAGGAATTTCAGGTTGAGATGACTCCTCAGTCCGCCATCCATTGTCATCGAATGATCCATTGTAGCAATCATCCTCGTAATAGGTGTCGGCTGGATTTCCATAATACTCATAATACTGATCCGGGTACATGTAATCGTCCATTATGAAGACGTACACATACCAAAAACCAAAAAACTAAAATCATGTTAGTTCTATATGCCCAAGAATGATCATAAAATGATATTACTAATAATACATGATCCTATAGGGTCACACCAACAACAAGTTTGACACCAATTGATCATTTAGAATGTTAAATTTGATTTAACATCAAATGATACTAAACTTGCAATTTAATCTTGTAGGTTATTATTATTTGAGGTAAATAATAATAACTACAAAATTAAAGGTTGATTAATAATTCATATGTGATGAATTAATTAAGTGTAACAATTAAATTGTTTAAATTGTTAAACAATTTAATTGATTTATAAGTAAGCCTTTTATTTAATTTAATTGGTAAATTAAATAATATATATATATATATATATATATATATATATATATATATATATATATATATATATATATATATATATATATATATTGTTATATATATATATATATATATATATATATATATATATATATATATATATATATATATATATATATATATATATATATATAATTATACAATTAAGATTGTATATTTAGATGGTTTATTTATATATATGATTATGGGTTAAATGTTATTCCATTAAAGAAATAAGAAGATGTATTATTTATAAGCTTATAATTATCTAAGTTTTATAAATAATAACAACCCACTAGCACTTCATTTGTCATCATAAAATAAGCCATATTGGAAGGAAAAGAATGCATTAAGAACTTAAAAGAAGTGGAAGATGCTTTGTGTCTTCTAGCTTTTGATTATAGAAATCAAATGGGACTTTCTTTTAAGCTAGTTGCATGTGCTTTTCTTTTCTCTTTGTGGGTGATATAGTGGCCGATTTTGAGGGTGTTATGGTGATCATTCTTGCTTTAAAAATCAGCCAAAGAAACTCTCTAAAAGCTCTCTTGATAGTTAGCAAAAATTAGATTTTTGTTTCACAAGAAAAGGAGTTCTAACTTGCAAGTTGTGGAACTAGCATTCAAGGGTGTTAAAGCTTGCGGTGGATCAACTATAGAGGGATTCTAATTTGATTCCTAGCTATCAAAATCATCCAAACCAAACCCAAGAACAAAGGTTATGATCTTGAACTTAATCTATGTTTGTTCTTCATCTTATCTCTACATGCATGTAGCATGATCCTCTTGAAAATGGAATTTGTGTTCATGATTTTATGCTTTCGTTGCAAACTCATGTTTTTGAAACTAATTACATGAACTATTTATTTCCAACAATTGGTATCAGAGCCATGGCTATATTGCATGTTTAGATAATAAGTTTATTTGGATAAACTTGGTTTTTGGAAGCCATGAATGTTCATCTTCTTGAATGAAAGTTTCATGCATGGCTTCTTTGGCAACATGCAAATATATAATCTATGATTTTATGTAACCAACTATATTTTATGTATGCATGCATTTGGTTACATAGATGTTGCCTTAGAAAAACAAAGTTTTGATTTTCTTATGATTTTATGTGATAAAATGGTGCATAAACAAGCCAAGGACCATATGATGCATGTTTTGTGTTTGTATTCGATATGGTTGTAATCTATTCATGTATTCAAATGGTTTGTAATAATAATTAGTTATTTCCTTCTTAATATTCATTTTGTAAATATTAGAATAGTTGTATTTTATTTATTTCACAAAAATGTAACAAGAGAAGGAAGTAAAAGACCAAGAGAAGATTGCACCCAACAGCAGCACTTTCTGAAGAGCTGCTGTCCAGATTTCAAAATTGTTTTGGAAGTGTTTTAAAAATTCATATGTTGGTCATTTGGTAATATACTTGTTGGTAACTTTAATATCTAGTATATACATTAAGTTTCAACAAGTATTAGCATCAATATAGCCAAGAATGAATTGAAAAATGCTACAAAAAACCGCAAAACTTTCTTCCTGCTGCCCTATATTTTTCAACTTTCATGGGGGCAGAAGAAAATTCATAACTCACTCCATGAAGTCAAGAAATGGTGGTTCAAGTGTCATTTGGTGATATAAGAAGCTTGGCAAAATTGTAGCCAAATCGAAGATCATTTGGTTGAGTTTTTGTCACCTTTTTGTCCCTAGGTTTGGACTTGATATTTCATGTATGGCTCACATGAAATATCAAACTAGTTGGCTTGTGTTTATGCACCCATGCATGCTTGTGATGATTGAATGTTTTATTATATTATGTTGTGGATTAAAATAAGATTTTGCATGCTAGACAACCTAGATAATTAAACATAATCATCAAGGAGTTTGTATTTTTCAAAAGTTGACATTTAAAACATAAGATGTGATAAAATTGGTTTTATTAAAATGGGTTTTGTTATAAAACCTATTAAGTCAAGTTTTGAAAATGATTGAAACAAGAAATAAAATGGAGATTTTATGAACTCTTTCAAACTCCAACCCTAAGTAATAATGGTAATTATTTAGGATTATAAATTGGTTCTAATATATGTGATCAAACTCAAACTTAATATTGGATATTAATTGTAATCTTGACCACAAACAAAGAATCAATAAAATGGAGATTTTATGATTAAGGAACCAATTAACAAAATAAGATTTAATGGTACCATGTTCATTGGATGCATGAAATCTACATGATACCATATGTTTTTCAAAATTAGAATTGTAAAACATTCAAATCCCTTATGAAATACGAATCAATGCCGTCCCTCTTAAAGACACTCATGTATCACTTGTATTTCCTTGTGGGATAAAGGATACCTAACCACTTGGAATCTTCTTGTGATACAAGAAGTAGTTTTGCAATATTGATGGGATAAAGGACACCTAACCATTAATAGTTGTCAAAACTACACGTCCGTTTAGTAGGATGATTCGTTTGGAAATCTCTTGTGATAAAGGTCACCTAAGCATTAGAAATCCAAGGCATAGATGGGATCAAACATGCCAAACTTATAAATGTTATAATGGGATCCCATAACTCTAGAAATTATATTTGGATATAATTGGTAAACCGTTACCTACCTTGTTGATTCGAATAGGCGGGATAAAGGATACCTAACCACTTATTCGTGATGCAACTTGGATTCTAGACCTTAATTAATTAAAGTTTATGAAACAAGAAAGGGTATTAATTATTAAGGACTTAATATCATAATTTACTAAATAGAACCTTGTTAAAATTTTGTAGATGGCACCAAACAACACACACTCGGCTCCTAACAAAACCTCACTATGGTCTCTCCTTGAAGGAGAAAAACTTAACCATACCAACTTCTTGGATTGGTACCGTAGTGTGAGAATTGTTCTCAAACAAGAAAAGAAAGAATATGTTCTCAATGAACCACTTCCAGAAGAGCCCCCTGCCATTCCTAAGCCCGCACACGATGCATGGCTTAAAAAGATGGATGATTCCATCGATGCATCATGCCTCATGTTGGCAACCATGATTCCCGACCTTCAGAAGGATTTGGAGAATCATTCAGCCTATGACATGATTCATCAACTAAAGGAAATGTTCCAACAACTTGCAAGAACGGAAAGGTTCAAAACTGTTCGGGCTTTCCATGCTTGCAAGATGGAGGATGGGCAGTCGGTAAGCTCTTATGTGCTCAAAATGAAGAGTCACATTGATCATTTGGCACGTCTTGGAGTTGTGATGCCCGAAGAGCTAGCAATGGATATGATCCTTAACTCCTTGACAAAGTCCTTTGATCCTTTCGTCATGAATTATAACATGAATGGTTTAAATAAGACTATCCCGGAATTACATGGGATGCTAATTACCGCGGAAAAGACTCTGCCTAAGAAAACCACTCAAGTTCTCATGATCAAGGAAGGTGGCACAAAGAGAACTAGACCCGAACACCCCACCAACTCCAAGGGCAAAGGGAAAGCAAAAGTTTTCAAAGGTAAGGGCAAGAAAGTTGTCCAACCATCCCATCCGCCCAAGAAGAAGGCAAAGGTTGCCAAAGAAGACACATGCTTTGAATGTGGCAAAGCTGGGCATTGGAAGAGAAATTGCCCTACGTATCTTGCGGAGTTGAAGAAGAAGAAGGCCGGTGAAGGCACTTCAGGTATCTATGTGATAGATCTAGAACTTTATAATTTATCTCCTAACACATGGGTATTTGATACTGGTTGTGGAACTCACATATGTAATATGTTGCAGGGGTTCAAAAGGAGTAGGCGACTGAAGGCAAATGAGGTAGTACTTCGGGTTGGAAACAATGCAAGGGTTGCGGTGGATTCAATTGGAAGTTTTGATTTATTACTACCTAATGGCTTGTGTATGACATTGTTGAATGTTTACTATGTTCCTAGCTTGACTTGGAATATTATTTCGGTTGCTAAATTAAGACAATGTGGATTTGATCTTTCCTTTAATAATGATGATATTTGCGTTTACAAAAATAATGTATTCTATTTTGAGGCTAGGCCTTTAAATGGAATTTATGAAGTAAACCTTGATGAAAAGACTAACCATGGCTCTTTATACCACACTTTCACCAAGAAACCCAAATTTGATTTGAGTCAAACCTATCTATGGCATTGTCGCCTTGGGCATATAAACAAGAATCGCATATCCCAACTTCAAAAGAGTGGACTTTTGAAGGCAAATGAGAATGACTCATTTGATATATGTGAATCTTGTTTACATGGCAAGATGACTAAAGCTCCTTTCTCCGGAACCAATGAGAGAGCAAAGGACTTGTTAGGAATCATACATACGGATGTATGTGGTCCTTTCAAGCCAATGACTAGATATGGTGAAAGATATTTCTTCACCTTCACTGACGACTTTAGTCGTTTTGGATATGTTTATTTGATTAAACATAAACATGAGGCGTTTGAAATGTTCAAAACGTTTCAAAGTGAAGTGGAAAATCAACTCAACAAAACAATTAAAGTTCTTCGTTCTGATAGAGGAGGTGAGTACTTAAGTACAAACTTTATGGATCATTGTAAGACTTGTGGAATTGTTTCACAACTTACTCCACCTGGAACACCACAACATAATGGTGTGTCTGAGAGGCGGAACCGAACACTATTGGATATGGTTCGATCCATGATGAGTAGAAGTACTCTACCTTTATCTTTTTGGGGTTATGCTTTACAAACAGCTGCTCGTCTCCTAAACATGGCACCTACTAAGAAGGTAGATAAAACGCCTTATGAGATATGGCATGGAAGGGTTCCATCTTTATCCTATCTCAAGGTATGGGGTTGTGAAGCTTATGTTAGATAAGAAGCTTCAAACAAATTAGAACCCCGTTCAACTAAATGTATCTTTGTAGGGTATCCGAAAGATTGTCTTGGATACTATTTCTACAATCCCATCGAGAATAAGATATTTATTTCTCGAAAAGCTGAATTCCTAGAAAACAAGTTTCTGACGGAAGAGGCTAGTGGGAGGTTTGTGGAACTTGAGGAACTTCAGGAACCACAACCTGATACACAAGAAGTTGAATCTAGCATTCAACAAGAAATTGTTGAACCTGAACAAACGGTTGATCAGGAACAAATTGTAACACAAGGTGTTCGCAAATCTGGTAAGGTTCGAATTGAACCAGAAAGGTATGGTTACCTTTTGATGGAAGAGGAATGTTATACGATAGATTCTGATGAACCCGTCAACTATCAGAGTGCAATATCAGATCCTGAATCTGATAAATGGCTTGAGGCCATGAACACTGAGATGCAATCCATGCACGATAATCAAGTTTGGAACTTGGTTAATCTTCCCACCAATTGTAAGACTGTTGGGAACAAATGGGTTTTCAAGAAGAAAATCGACGTGGATGGAAATGTTCACACTTTTAAGGCTAGACTTGTCGCTAAAGGATACTCACAGACTCATGGTATTGACTATGATGAGACCTTTTCTCCAGTGGCAATGATCAAGTCGATTAGGATACTTTTTGCCATAGCCGCGTACTATGATTATGAGATATGGCAAATGGATGTCAAGACCGCTTTCCTTAATGGACACTTATTGGAAGATGTCTATATGGATCAACCTGAAGGTTTTGTCGATCCCAAGCATCCAAACAAAGTGTGCAAGCTTAAAAGATCTATCTATGGATTAAAGCAAGCGTCTCGAACATGGAACATCCGTTTTGATGAAAAGATTACGAGTTTTGGATTCTCAAAAATGAGGATGACTCCTGTGTTTACAAGAAAGCTAGTGGGAGCATTGTCATAATCCTAGTATTGTATGTAGATGACATACTTTTATTTGGAAATGACATCCCAACCTTAAAAGGTGTCAAAGTGTTCCTTGAGAGTTGTTTCTCAATGAAGGATCTAGGGGAAGCTGCTTATGTATTAGGCATAAAGATCTATAGAGATAGATCTAAGAGACTTATTGGTCTTAGCCAAAGTGTATATTGATAAAATCTTGAAAAGGTTCAAGATGCAAGACTCCAAAAGAGGATTCTTGCCAATGCCGCATGGCACCATCCTAAGCAAATCTCAGTGCCCAAACACTAGGACTGAACTTGAAAGGATGAAACATGTCCCATATGCTTCGGCAATTGGGTCCATCATGTATGCCATGCTATGCACTAGGCCCGACGTCTCATGTGCCTTAAGTATGACTAGTAGGTATCAACAGAACCCAGGTGAAGCCTACTGGACTGCTGTAAAGAACATTCTTAAGTACTTGAGAAGAACTAAAGATATGTTCTTAGTTTACGGCGGTTTGGAAGAAAGCTTAAAGGTAAAGGGTTACACTGACGCAAGCTTCCAAACAGATAGGGATGATTCGAAATCTCAATCTGGGTATGTCTTTATTTTAAATGGAGGAGCCGTGTCTTGGAAGAGTTCCAAACAAGAAGTGATTGCACAATCCACTACAGAATCAGAATATGTTGCTGCTTCAGAAGCTGCTCAAGAAGCTGTCTGGATGAGAAACTTCATAGAAGATCTAGGGGTTGTTCATTCCATTCGGGACCCTATAGAAATCTTCTGTGACAATCTAGGTGCTATAGCTCAAGCAAAGGAACCTAGATTGCATCAAAAAAACAAACACATTCACCGAAGGTATAACTACATTAGACATGAAGTTAAGAATGGTGAAATAAGTATTCACAAGGTTCATACAGATCAAAATTTGGCAGACCCATTCACGAAACATTTACCCCAAACTAAGCATGAAAGTCATGCTAAGGGTATAGGACTCCGTTTTTCTAATGAATGGATTTGATTTGTGTTTAATGTTTTATGAATATGAACTTATGTAAACGACAAGAATTATGTAATATATGTGACGTGATGTTTCATTCATAATTATTGTGTTTTATTAGCATGTTTAATCCTTGAATTATTTAGTTATTCTAAACGTCCATAGTCGATCATAGTTGTGGGAGCAATTATGAAGTAAGACTAATATGAATTGGATTGTTTGACTTTTATGGGTAAAAGTAGCAAAAGGTTGCAACCAAATTCATAGGTACTTTTCAGTGAACAAGTATTGGACTTGACCCGTTTCAAGATCACTCCATGGATCATCATCATAAGTGATTCTTGAATAAAGGTATTATCATTGTATCCTTTGACCTGAGATACATATTTGGGACTCAAGTGTAGAGTGTACTATGCTTTGATATGGTTTACTGTTGTTCTTGAAATACAGACAACCATAAAGGCCATACTCATGCATAGTACTAACTATATGAGGGGCGTATGTAGTCAAGACGGGATTTGTTCCTCTTATGTGTTGAGAGTTAGACATCTAAGGTGCCTGTTTGAAAGTTGAACATAAAATGAGAATGATTAAGATCCATGTCTCATGTTCAACATGATGTCTGTGACAAAGGGATAATTGATAGATAACCTTATACATCAATTAGAGCCTCGTGTTTTCTGAAGAATTGAATGTTGTTGAATGGCACAATGTCATGTGTTATTGGGGGCAGTAAAATGTTGCTAGACGTTTACCACTGTCGATATCATTCTATGATGCAACCTTGTGCAAGTGGGAGATTGTTAGTTCTATATGCCCAAGAATGATCATAAAATGATATTACTAATAATACATGATCCTATAGGGTCACACCAACAACAAGTTTGACACCAATTGATCATTTAGAATGTTAAATTTGATTTAACATCAAATGATACTAAACTTGCAATTTAATCTTGTAGGTTATTATTATTTGAGGTAAATAATAATAACTACAAAATTAAAGGTTGATTAGTAATTCATATGTGATGAATTAATTAAGTGTAACAATTAAATTGTTTAAATTGTTAAACAATTTAATTGATTTATAAGTAAGCCTTTTATTTAATTTAATTGGTAAATTAAATAAAAAATATATATATTGTTATATATATATATATATATATATATATATATATATATATATATATATATATATATATATATATATATATATATAATTATACAATTAAGATTGTATATTTAGATGGTTTATTTATATAAATGATTATGGGTTAAATGTTATTCCATTAAAGAAATAAGAAGATGTATTATTTATAAGCTTATAATTATCTAAGTTTTATAAATAATAACAACCCACTAGCACTTCATTTGTCATCATAAAATCAGCCATATTGGAAGGAAAAGAATGCATTAAGAACTTAAAAGAAGTGGAAGATGCTTTGTGTCTTCTAGCTTTTGATTATAGAAATCAAATGGGACTTTCTTTTAAGCTAGTTGCATGTGCTTTTCTTTTCTCTTTGTGGGTGATATAGTGGCCGATTTTGAGGGTGTTATGGTGATCATTCTTGCTTCAAAAATCAGCCAAAGAAACTCTCTAAAAGCTCTCTTGATAGTTAGCAAAAATTAGATTTTTGTTTCACAAGAAAAGGAGTTCTAACTTGCAAGTTGTGGAACTAGCATTCAAGGGTGTTCAAGCTTGTGGTGGATCAACTATAGAGGGATTCTAATTTGATTCCTAGCTATCAAAATCATCCAAACCAAACCCAAGAATAAAGGTTATGATCTTGAACTTAATCTATGTTTGTTCTTCATCTTATCTCTACATGCATGTAGCATGATCCTCTTGAAAATGGAATTTGTGTTCATGATTTTATGCTTCCGTTGCAAACTCATGTTTTTGAAACTAATTACATGAACTATTTATTTCCAACAAATCAAACATCATAAATCAGAAACTAAGTCCTACAAATCACCTACTCTCAAGCTCACAACTCCCCGACAACGGCGCCAAAATTTGACATCACAACGGTCGTCATTCGGTCAAAAATAAGAAAAATAACCTCACTCTCACTTAGCACAGTGGAAGTCAGGGTCGATCCACAGGAGTTTCGTGGTAGTGACAGGTGACAGATTACCAACTGCAGTGTCATGCTACAGTCAGAGGACCTAATTCCTAACTTTTGACAACTAATCCCTAAAGAGCATAAAATCCAAGAATCCAAACAAAGCATTAACTAAACTAAGATACTAACTAAACCTTGTTACCTACTGAAATCAGAAGTACATCTCCAATTCAGAAGCAATCAAAGGCAATCCAACATCAAACACAATCCAATTACTCAAAAGTTCATTCACAAGCATAAACACCGAAAAACAAAGCAAATAACATAACTAAATCAAACATGAACTAAACTAAACTAAACCAAGTTCTAAACTAAGATTACTTACTGATTCCAGAAGTAAATTCCAGAGAAATCATAAGCAATTACAATCCCAAAACATCCAAACAAGCATCCAACACTAACAATACCGAAAAAGTGCAATATACTTGAACCGAATGATTACTCTTATAAATCAAAAACCAAATCAGATCCAAAGGTTTAAGAACAGAATACAACTATCTAAAATCAGAAACAAAGACTTAATGCCACTGGTTGTCACTCCCAAGGACACTAGCCAACTATCACTAATTATTTAACTAATTGAAAATTAAAACTAAAAACATAAAATTACCCAATGATGGTTTCAGAAGCTAAATCTCGGAGTCAAAGAGCCTTGAGGGTCGATTTTACACCAGGTCTTCGCTAATTTTTTCGACCTAAAAGCCTCTATTTATAGTTGCAAAAATCTCGAGACCGCGCCGCACATTAATGAATCCTGCGTCGCGCGTGCTGGCTTATCCCCGTTTTTTCGGCATTTGAATGTTTTTCACCGCCTCATCACCGCGTCGCGCCTTTGTGATTTCCGTGGCGCGCTTACGTCTTTTTCTGATTTTGCCTTGATCTTCACAATTCTTCCAAATTGCACGCCTTTAGTCCCTCTTTTCATGCTTTCTTTCTAAACAAGTGCTGGAATGAAAAGTGAGAATACCACGATGTATACAATATAATTTCACTAAGAATAGGGCTCAACAACGACTAAAATATATGATATTACTAGGCGTTGTCATCTTCCTCGAACCACTGTCTAGGGCGGCGTCGACTTCAATCGTCTCTGGTCGAAAATTATTGTTGTTGTCTCTTTATCGCTTCTGTCCCTCACGATTGTGGATTCAGTCAATCACGCACACACAAATATCGCACCATCGGCTTCCAGAACTCGTGATTTTGCTTGTCTCTTTTTCGATCTGAATTGTTGCTGTCCCCGACTCCCCCTTTTGCTCACGCGATTTCTCTCTCTCTATCTCTCTCTCGCTCCTAATTTCTGAACACGATTTCTCTTTTGCGTTTTCATTATTGACTCCCGATTTTGAATTTTGGATCTATGGTTGCGTGATTGTGTTAATCGAGGAGAGTAAGGGATCGTGATTCAGTACACGCGCATACAGCAACAATCCGAAACCGTGTTCTGAACTTAATTTTGGCATAGATGGAAATTTCCTAAAGTACCCCTTATTAGAACTTAGACAAATTTCTCAATATAACCCCTGATTTTTCCAGATTTTTACACAGCAATAACTCCCACATGTGATATCCAAATTTTGCAAACTTTATACCTTTAGATAGGTGGGAATAAGCTTAATAATATGTCCTTACTGACTTAAATCTGAATGTTAATAGATTTTCTGTTATCAACCCTCGAAAATGACCCTTTGGTCATTTTTGTCACTTTTGGGTCATTTTAAAACCCTCATAACTTCTTCATTATAACTCTAAATGGCCTAAATCGTTTTCCTATATTCTTGTTATCTCAAATATTACCAAAGTCATCTTGATGAATTTTTCCCAATTCCTCTTAGATTTTGAGATATTAATTTTTAAAGAATGTTTAATAAAGTTTTCACTTTTAGTCCTTTATTCCCATTTTTACTCTTAGGTCGTTAAATCCAAATTTCTATGTGAAGTAACATATCGTATTGACTTAATCAAATGTCTTGACCCATACATTTCCATAGTTTCACCTTATTTGACCTTTTTATCCATCCGTAAAACGTTTAAGCGTCAAATTATATATTATACGCTTAAATAAATTTTTGGTTGTCATAATTATATACCCCTTAAACGGATTCGTCCTCGGAATCACTAATATGATAATAGGATTAACTTACAGCCGTATAGCCTAATGTAAATTAGGATTCCATGCTAAACATCTAACGATGGTCTTACTGCTAATCCTCATTGCTTTGTGAAGCTCTTATGATAGTTATTCCTTTCTCATGCTTCATTTTCTTAACTCAACATCAATGTGGTGTATTTCCATCAGAGACCTTGACAATTTCTTACTTCTTACTTTATATGTCATAGCAACTTTGACTTTTCCCAAAGTCATCTTGTACTCTATTGATTTCCTTCTTGCCATTTGCACCTAAAGTAGCATTCTACTCTGTCATTTCTACTTAGCTGTAAGTCATTAGACTTTATCTCCATTAGTCTTTCTTTCCTATGATTCCTTTCATCTTAAATGATTTTAGCTAATATATTAATCATGTCATCCTTGTACCTATACCATTCATAAGCTTTCATCACTCATCAAATTAGTCTTTATGCTTTACTAAGTTCCAAACTCCTTTGACCATTCCAATTGGGCAACATGATTCTTGCATTACCACAGTAATGCTACTATAAATTATTAGCAATCATTTATTTCGTTTCATTGCACGCGTATTAGTAGTTCAGTCACTATCCATGACCCTTGCATCAATCATTACCATTAAAATTCTTAATCATCCTTCCAAATTCAGGGATTTACAGCTACTTGACTTTCAACATCCCTAAGCACGATTCCACCTTCTAGATGCATTCAAGGTGATTGGGATATTTACTTGGACATTTCGTTCAACTAAAGTCAACAACAGTTGACAACCAACTCTTAGTCAATGATTACGGTTGGGCCGACCCCTAAGCATGCAATACTCACGTGATTCGAGTGAAAATCTATTCAAGCATTAAGATTCCATCTCTTGTGTCATCATCCCATTGATGACATGTGTGCTTTAAAGTATCCTATTATGTCTTTCATCTACTTCTGATCTTGCGTTGCATTCCATTCATCAAGTCCTTAGACTTAAACCTGAGCTACTCCATACATATGATCGTTCATATGGTTAAGCATCCATGGTATTTCCATCTACCCCTTAAACGGAAATGAAGGGCATTTTCTTTTAAGGTCCAACTCTTTACAAGATCTTTACATGATTGTAAGCTTTGTTCTATTTGTCTATTCTTACTTTATGTTATCCCATGATAACCTTTGACACCATGAAGTGTCAATTTCCATTAGTTCTTAGTTAACTCCATAAGTGATGAGATGAGTCTACCATGTTATTTGAATCAAGTAACTTTCTAATCAATTACGACCTTTCATCTCATGATGAGGAAATACTAGCCTCATATAGTCCATGAAATACTTTTCTAACTATCACTATTATTGTGCTAAGTCTAGCACAATGATCATGTTGATCACACTTATCCAAGGATCATTCCAATGATCTCTATAAGTTGTAAATCGACAACTTGCATTTCAAAATCTCGTCATTAACCCTTGGGTAGACACGTCATACCTTCATTGTCTAAACTTGTTAATGCATGAACTTCATCTTAAATCCAGCTTCTGGCGACAGAAAGTCCCTTAAGAACAACCAATAAGCTTTTAGAAATTCACCATGCTATATCTCTGTATAGCCACGGTATCACTATCTTCTGGAAGAGTAGTCGTGCCCGCCTCAGCATTGTAACCTCTCTTCGTTTTAGCATGTCTTCCGTGGAGTACCCTCCTGATCATCGACTTACGCTTAAATCATGGCGCTGTGACACTCACGAGCCCTTTTAAATGTCGATTCCTCTGTATGCTAGCTTGGGAAATCAAATTTCATTCCATAGTTATCCCCGCATGATTGCGTAGCGTAAAAAAAGGCGTGATATTATTGTCTTGCTTAAATCTTCTATAATCTCAATCACACCAATTTAATCTGCCAAATTTTGACACTATGTTTAAAACATAGGTCATGACATAATTAGTTATTCATATATGAAATCTTTAGTACACTTACACATAACTTAATTTCATATAGACCCCAAAGTTGTAATAGAGTATAATACTCGTAATTTCGTACCTTTATTACACTTCCATTTCCTTTCTTTTCTCTTCTCGGGAACTTTGCTTGTCATCTTTTCCTGTTAAGTCATTATACTTATGACTCGATCTCCCGTCCATCCATCGTATTCTTTCATTTGACGTGCTCGTTCGGATTTGGAAGTCATAACTTCCCATTTCTTGCTTATGTTGCTATTTCCTATCTTTAACTTACCTCATCATCTTGAGTTGTTTGCCTTGATTAGGCATTCCACCTTCCTTTTCTAACCAACACACTTAGTCATAACTTTTAATAGTTATTCTGGAATCACTTAGTTGTCCCTAAGTGGCACTCTAGGTTGCTATCTTCGGTCTTTCTTCCTTACTTATCTTTTATAGACATAGGGTTTGTCTCCAGTCAACATAACCCAACTAATTATCTACATTTCTGGCTAATTGCTCGGCAATTCCCATTTAGGTAACACACAATATATTTCTTTCAATGTTCTATTCACGTTACCTTATTAGTATATGCATGCCCTACCGCAGTAAGCAAACTATATAAGGCACAACAGCTGTCACATTTGTTCATTTTAGATTTCCAGGCTAGGTGGCACATACCCACTACATTATTTTTAATGATTTAGTTCATACTTGATCTTTTTATATATGAATAATAATCCTACGTCATTCAAACTTTTATTTTCTCTTCGCTACTTTCTACTTGTACCCCTTACCAGATTTCCATTCTTCCTTCGTGATTCCAGCAATCTCAAATACAAATTCTGTGATTATGATAATACGAGCCCATATTATCATAACCACCTATACATAATTGATTTTAGCGTCACCACTAGGTCTCCTGGTTCACTGGTTCAACTTAGCTTAATACATTACAGTAGATATAATGTTAATATGTATCAAGGAATCTTATTGCTCATAAGCAAATATTTGCATAACTATAAACAATTATAGAAAATAAGCACATAATTCCCTAACAGTCCAATGTTATCCTAACTATCATATAGATTTTGCAACCTATCTTAGGTTTTTAGGCTCAACAACTTATCTTACGATGTATCTTATCGTAGCCTTAACTTTCTTGCTTACGGTCTTATCTTAATTATATATTCTCACTTAAGCCTCACACAGTTTAAGCCTAGGTTTGAGTCTCGACACCTAATTCACTTAAACTATGGCTCTGATACCAACTTGTAACACCCCGATTTTTTTCGTAAATTTTTTTTTTGAAAAACATAATAACGCCAAAAGCGCATAAACTTTAAATCACAGTAGCACCAAAAACGCATAAACTTTAAAAGCACAATAGCGCTAAAAGCGCATAAACTTTAAAACACAATAACACCAAAAGCGCATAAACTTTAAAAGCACAATAGCGCTAAAAGCGCACAAACGTTATTCCATCGTGTTTTAAATCATTATGTGACAAAATGTCAACCTTTTAAACTTTTCTCATGACCTCGTGTCATGTCTTAAAAATGTGGTCCCACAAAAACAATTAAGTTGTACAAAAGTTTGAACAACTACGGGGGTTACAACTGCATATCAAACTAAACCATAGAAAGCAAGTTATGATTACAAACCAGGATATCAGCCACGGTTCGCTCCATCTAAAATCTTAATCATCTCGGGTCATCTACTGGCTTCTATCTCTCGTATCTAAAACCTGGGATACATGACATAAAATAAAATACATAAGACGAAAACGTCTCGTGAGCTACGTGAGTTTTAGACTCAAAACATTATTGAAAATGTTTTATAATCAATATCATATATTTGATATATATTTCTTTTCAAAATTCTTTGCAAAATTATTTCATATGACTGACCTTTTCTTTTCAAAAGCTTCTTTACAATCTGAGTCATATAAATGACATTTACTTCATAAATTCTTTGCGAAAACAACTTATAGAAGTTTTGAAACTTAAACAATATAATCAGTTCAACACAATTAATACAAAATAGATGCATATGCAATGCATATGCCGCACACCAATGCAAATCTCGCAGGTCCCGTACCCGCGTCTGAGGTCTAAAAGACCAGGTCACATTCGTGACAAAATCTCGCTGTTATATACCGCGTCTAGGGGTCTATAAAGACTAAAGCTTACCAAAATAGGAGAACAAATCTTCCTATAATGGTATCTAAAAGACTTCTACTTCGCGACGGGAGGTACCATCCCAGTAGAGTGTGTTGTCCCGTTACGGGGACGTGTCCAGACCTCGCTGACTCATGCAATCACACTCTATGCATGCATAATAACGCCACTTTTCTTTTGTACAAGAAATCACAAAATGCCATGAGATGCATGTGCAATAACATAAGCATTAACAATTTAAAGCTTTCATAAACTTATATAAGAATCAAATCATCTAGCACATATAGCCTTTGTTCTTTTGAAACAGATTCATAACATGAATATATAGTAAACTTACTACCAAAATATTCTTTCAAAAGCATAGTAGGCTTGAAGCCAAAACAATCTTTCAGTAATAGAGTAGGTTAAATGTCAGGACATGCTTTCATAATTATTGTAGGCTTGATGCCAAAACATTCTTTCAAATCATTATATAAAACTTTCATAATCATATGTAACTAGTATGATTTGCATATCATTTAATATTCAAAAACGCCACATAAAAGCTTTATCAATAATTTTCCATGTACCCCATTGCGGGAAAAAGCCACATGTACACATATTAGTAGCTAGGTACGTCTAGCTACACTAATCCACCCATCTTTTGTACTAGTCCACTTAATTCTAGTCTTTCGTAATTTCCACGCGTCCTTCAATCTCTATTGATCCTATAAGAGATTAGAATTTATTAGACAACTATATATAGATATGTTTAAACATTGTTGAACTACTTCCAATGACTACTTAAGTCCATTCCAATGGTTAGGTATGACTCTTAAAACATAATAACTATTTTGAACAAATTTACCCTTTTGTCCCATTTGACCTAAAATGTAATTTCGCGTTCTACAATGATATTTTAACAACCTTCTAATTTTACATCTTCATAAACTTATTTATATGGTTAGATGTCAAAATATATATTATTTTACCCCTTTTATGTCATTTTGACCAACTCACATCAATAAAGTTTCTAAAAAATAGAAACCGTTGCAAAACATGATATTTTACGTTTACTTGACACTAAAATGATCTCAACGCTTCATAATGCTATTACGATTAAATTTTGGGTTCACTTTGTGCTATTTTTGCACATATCAAAATTGTTCCAAAAGATTGGAATTCATGATTCCATTCCATTTCATTACCTTACCAATTACTTCAAGATTAACATTTGTTCGTGGTCACAACTTCCGCATCATTCCAATAATTTACTAACTTTAACTTATATCCAAAAATAATAAAAACCCAAATGCACCAACATATCATGTCATGAATCAAACTAGTGAAAAATCCGACCCTATGGTCAAGTTTGACAAATACAGAAAATCAACTTTAATATTAGTATTTTCTTCACATAACACTTGACCTTGGAGTTTTAAGAATTCAAACCAACATGCATCCAAAATTCTCGATCCAATTACCCAAAACATATAACCACTAGATGTTCTTGAATCCATAAGGTGATAAAATCAAGAACTAGCTTCAATACCAACATGCATTAAAGAATCCCAAGACAAACACTAATTTCATACTAGCTTGAGCTCTTGGACTCACAACATGATTAAATCAGAAAATAAGTGTTAAATCCGACATGTATTGCTAGATTTCAAGCGTACTAACGAGAGTTCCAAACAACAAGTCTTTACCTTTCAATTATCCAAAAACCATGGGTGTTCTTGCTCCTTTTCATGAATTTCCTACTCAATTCATGTTCAAAACCACGAATCGACACCAATTCTTTGACATGCATGTCAGAAATCTCAATGCATTTCACAATCTGAAGTTAGATTTCTAGAAAATACCTTTCACTTGGACCTAAATCAGAAACTCAGAAGTTATTGGCTAGTTTTAGCAAAGTTCAGACCACATGAGACCTCCTTTGGTCATCACCAGCCATCCGCCGGCCACCAGCACCCACCACCGCCACCGGTGGTGGTTTCTTCCTCGAAATCCGACCAGCAGAAACCAAGGGTTACTGCCCTAACTTGTTCTTTAATTGTTTCCCCGATCTTTGTGTGTTCTTAGTGTTGTTTTTACTGGAATCGCGAACCATAAAGTCGGAATCGACCTTCTCATCTCGAATTTGCTGTTGTACATCTCCGGTCATCGCCTGGTCATCGTCGTCCTCGAACCACTGTCTAGGGTGGCGTCGACTTCAGTCGTCTCTGGTCGAAAATTATTTTTGTTGTCTCTCTATCGCTTCTCTCCCTCACCATTGTGGATTCAGTCAATCACGCACACAAATATCGCACCATCGGCTTCCAGAACTCGTGATTTTTCTTGTCTCTTTTTCGATCTGAATTGTTGCTGTCCCCGACTCCCCCTTTTGCTCACGCGATTTCTCTCTCTCTCTCTCTCTCTATCTCTATCTCTCTCTCTCTCTCTCTCTCTCTCCTAATTTCTGAAAACGATTTCTCTTTTGCGTTTTCATTCTTGACTCCCGATTTTGAATTTTGGATCTATGGTTGCGTGATTGAGTTAATCGAGGAGAGTGAGGGAACGTGAGCAACAATCTGAAACCGTGTTCTGAACTTAATTTTGGCATAGATGGAAATTTCCTAAAATATCCCTTATTAAAACACAAATTTCTAAATATAACCCCTGATTTTTCCTTATTTTTACACCGCAATAACTCCCACATGTAATATTCAAAATTTGCAAACTTTATACCTTTAGAAAGGTGAGAATGAGCTTAATAATATGTCCTTACTGACGTAAATCTGAATGTTAATAGATTTTCTGTTATCAACCCTCGAAAATGACCCTTTGGTCATTTTTGTCACTTTTGGGTCATTTTAAAACCCTCATAACTTCTTCGTTATAACTCTAAATGCCCTAAATCTTTTTCCTATATTCTTGTTATCTCAAATATTACCAAAGTCATCTTGATGACATTTTTCCCAATTCCTCTTATATTTTGAGATATTAATTTTTAAAGAATGTTTAATAAAGTTTTCACTTTTAGTCATTTATTCCCATTTTTACTCTTGGGTCGTTAAATCCAAATTTCTATGTGAAGTAACATATCGTATTGACTTAATCAAATGTCTTGACCCATACATTTCCATAATTTCACCTTATTTGACATTTTTATCCATCCGTAAAATGTTTAAGCGTCAAATTATATCTTATACGCTTAAATAAATTTTTGGTTGTCACAGCGGTGGGTGAGAGTGGACACCCATTCAACTGCCATTTTATAGGCAGTTTCCTTATACATACCTTATAGACCAGTTTTGTGAATGAGACATACTAGCGATTTGACCGACTTAATCTTATACATATATGTATTAACTTTTAATAATAATATGTATAAGGTGTATTTTAAACATTTTAAAATATTTAGGTTTATCCTTTAAATTTTTGAAATTAGAACAATTTTAATTAAAATTTAAAGTAAACCTAAGGTGATTTAATGGTTGTCTTTTAATTAACAATTAATTAAATTAATTAAATCACATAAGGATTAACAAATTAAACAATTTAATTTAATCATATTCCTTGCCCACTAAGTTATCCAAAATAAGGGCCAAGGGTTTCCATTTATTAAATAATCACATTGACCATAAACAGAAAAACCTTAAAGAGGCTCCTTAATTTCGAAAACTACAGGGTGGAGGCTAGGGTTACTAAAATCCTATCTAGAAGTTGACACCCTTGAGGTCAAGGATTTAAATCCAATAAACCCTAATAACAATTCTTCTATTACAGCTATTCAACAGAAAAGATGTCTAGCTCTGATACCATTGATGAGTTTTATGCAAACAATGAGCTTAAACCAGGATCTACGTTTTCTCAATTGAATCTATAACTAAGAAATAAATGAATATAACTAAAATTATATTCTAAAAACAATTTAGAATTTCATACCTTCAAGGCTTGGAAGCCAGCACCACAAGTGTCGTGCCTCTAATGGCTCACACCCAGAACCAAGCAAGCAAGAAAACAAGAGAGGAGAATGGTAGAACCCTTAGAATTTACGTGGAATATGGGGTGGGGAAGGCCTCTATTTATAGTCTCCAGGTGATAAGCAATAAGAAGTATAACTGCCTTATTTAAGATCCTGATATGATAAGGTTTTATCAGATAAAGTGATCTGCTTATCACTGCCATACAAACCCTTATGGGTTTCGAAATCCACACGGCTCCAAGCCTAGATATCGTCCAACCCATTAGCCATGCCCTAATTGTCTATTGCTCAACTATTGAACAATTACAATTCAGCCCTTGTACTTTTAATTAATCTAATTAATCCCAAAATTAATTCCAATTAATTTCTGATCAATTATTAATTAAATATTATGATTTCTAATTTATATATTATTCTCATAATATATTAATAAATCATATTTCTCTATCTCTTTAAGTTATCTTGTCCTCTGCTCGGTTTTGAGGGCAACCCAAAAGGACTGTGCTGCTATCAATCAATTATATTCCTAAGTTATAGTCATGGCTTAGACACCTAATCCAACAAAAAACACTAATTAGGTAAGGCAAGTAAGAGTTGAATCCACGAGGAGCTTATGGTTAGCAACTGGTTCTAAGAAAATCTAAAAGAGAACAATTTTAGAAAACATCTATTGCGAGGGTTTAATTCAATAAGAGAAAGAAGTGATCACTCACAGTTTTAGTTTTGATTTCTAACACTTGTATTGTATAGGTTTTACTAATTTTGTATTCAGGTCACATAGACATAATTGTACTACTACTGACTAAATCTGGGATCAAACTATGTAAAATACGCATCCTCCATCCTACACACCAATGTGGATGATTTGGCACGATAGGGAAGATCACAGTAGAGTTGTCTTATACTTAATCAACCAACAGTTTAGGAACAAGTAATGGAAAGCAAGTCATATGATTGAAAAAAAACAATCGAACTACGGTGTTCATGAATCTAAAAGGTTCAAATCTAAACACAATACTGGAAAAGAAATAAAAACCTACTCCCGGCTGCGATCATAGGATGATTTAGCTACTCATTGATAGTGATGAAGAAAACAGTGTGTTGATGATGATGAACATGTATAGATCTTCAAAACTTCAGGAACTGTGGCTTGATATTGATGCAAAAGAGGTTGGATTTGGATTAAGAATTGTTTATAAGTGTTTTGGAGATGTTTGGGACCTTGGAAAAGTGCCAAAAACCTCTTAAAATTGTTAGGAATTGTCTTTGAATTGATGGGTATCAGTCCCATTAAATATAGTAGTGCAAATAAGGCAGTTTAGGGCAACCCTGGCGGTAGCGTCCTAGAACAGCGTCTCAGATGCCACCTGGGCCACTGGGTGTTCTTCTCACCTCTTTACGACGAGCAGTGTTCCACGACGATATGTAGCAAAAACACTTGGCGTCCTAGACCAGCGTCTGGGATGCTGACTTCTAGATTTCAGCTCTGGCTTTCCCCTTCTTTCTATTGACCAAATTGACCCAGCGTTCCATGCCTGCGTCTAGGATGCTGCTTGGGACGTTGGCAGTACTTTTCAGCTTTCAAGTGTTTGTGTGATGTACGGTTTTCACCCATTTCTTCTGTTTTTAATGCCTGTACGTGTATTACTCAAATCCATCAAATGTAGGGCCATTCTTGATTAAACCAAGGTTAATTCATCTTGATAAACACAATTTATTTTAAACTAGAATGGCTCGATCACAAGTGTCCAATTTGCGTTAGTATTAAGAACCCATTTATAACAAGAGTTAAGTACCTACTTTTGTGAAAGAAACAGGAACTGAGGCACGTGGCTTAAAATATATGAGGTTATTGATTGATATAGTTGTATTTTGATATCTAATTTCCAGATGCAAAGTGTTGCTTAACTTCTTAGTTTTAAATATAATTACTTATATGTTGGAATCACTTTTAGTAGGAGTGCAAAATTCCTTGTATGTGGTTATTGATGGACTCTAGTAATAGTCACTAGATTATCCATATCTAACATGTGTGTTTTAACATGTATTCAAACTAGGTAATAAGGACAAGTTGAAGATTAGAGATGCCTAGATAATCTAAAAGACTTTCTAATATTGATTTAACATCATTTATATTGTACTTTGTTATTAGTTGTTACATCCCCGCGTGTTACCAAACTTCACTAAAACATGAGCATTTGGACCAAGTTCATTCCGCAAATCACAAGCTTTTGAAAGAAGTGTTTTGTTGTACTTATTAAACTCTATTAAAATCATTGTGCAAGGGATGTTTCAGTTATAGTTTCTAAACAGTGAACATGATGTTGTGTCATGATCATGGTTAGTAACAATTAACCATCATGACTTGCATGTCATGGTTAGTAACAACTAATTGATGATGTCCACAACTGCAACAATCGAGACTGCTCTACATCTCTTGACAAACAACCAATGAGATCGGGATTTAGTAGTTGAAATTGTTGAGTTTACTTATCAGATAGTCATTGATCTAGACCATCAACATGTGAGAATCGTCAAACTCAGCTCATTAAAAGAACCCCAATTGATTTGATGTGTACATGTGAAACGCCTACACGCACCACCCGCAACCACGACCATGATGACACATTCACATGTGTATTGCACCCAACCTATGTAGTATCCCGCATCGGCTAGACATGGTCTTGCATCTCTATGTATATCTTACACTATATAGAGTATTGTCTTGTACCTTTTTGTCACTTAACACATGATTTTTTATACTCATCGAGCGTCCAACTTAGGGGAGTGTTACTGTCCCATATTGGCTAGACATAGTTCTTGTATGTCTATATTATATCCTCGAATCTATCCTCTCTTCATAAAATTCTTTTTGGAGTGAAAATCAAGCACTCCAAATATATCACACAACTCGAACATCTACCATTTATCTAAATGAGTAAGACCAAGAAGTTTCATGACCATTCGGTATGTGGGTTCCCATGTGGAGAAGAAACCCCGCGCGGGTACACCACCCTGGTCAGGTGGGTGACCACAGGTTCCCAATGCCGCACGAGTTATAGTTTGGGAAATGACAAAACACCCCCCCCCCCCCCCCCCCCCCCCGAACAGCTCTTTGGTGCAAAGTAAAAAAATGATTTTTTTATTTAAAAATTACCACCTATAAATATCCCTCTCTACCTCCATTAAAAATCGCACATTTCTTTCTCAACCTTCTATAAAATATAAAACTATCTACAAAGTTTTATAAAAAATGGTTGACGTTGGAAATGGAAATATTTGTTGGGGATGGACTCAACGAGAAGAAGCAACATTAGCAACCGCCTACGTCAATAATGAAGAGGTTTATGTGAGAAACAATCGCCAACATTATCGGTGTATGCATCAGCTTAACAACAAATGAAAGAATTTATCAGTAAAACTGAGTAGATTTAACCAAATTTACTTACACCTATCGGCGAACCGACAATACGAGACAGTCGATGATGGGATCGTTGGGCAAACCCAACAACAGTATCGAGTGACATATAACACCGACTTCACACACATCGAAGCGTTAATGTTGTGAAAAATGCACCTAGGTTTTAATTATGTCTTTAGTTTTTTATTATCGTATTTAGGTTTTAATTTTCCATATTTAGGATTTAAATTATCGTCTACGTTTTTTTAAATTTTGTAATAGTATGGGTTTTTAATTTAATGTTATTTGGTTAATTTAATTTAATTAAATTAGTTATTTAATTTTATTTATTTTAAAGTAATTATTTAAATAAAAAGTGAGTGGTAATAAGGATTTACTATTTCCAACGATTTAAGGAGTGGAGGATTAGTATATGTTGACCAATAAAAAATAAGTGGCAGTGAGGCGTGTGGTGTGACTAAAGCATCCATTGTCTTATAAATCCTATAATGGCTTACTTTTTAACACATGTTGAACAAAGGAGGACATTTTTTTTCCAACCTTTCACCTATTAAATTTTAAGCAAATCACATGAAGTATTGAATTGTCCTTGAAAGATTGCATATCTGGTTACAAAGCCATAAAACTTTTTACTAGGGACATCATAGACTCCCAACAACAAAAATTTATAATTTTTTTCTACATTGCAATCGTATTAATCATGACAACAATAAGAACATCAATACGCAAAATGTGAATAACATATCACTTTACACTATAAATGTGTACTGCATTACACACATTAATTGAACACTGGTTTCTCAGTGAAGTCCAAAGATCCTGCATAATTTTCAGGTACAGGAAGATCAAGTTCCGAGCAAATAAACTGGATAATCTCCGGGATCAAAGTCCCGAAAGACAACTTGTTTAGCGTCACCGCAATAGAAAATCTATTGTTTACGTCACAGTATGCCGTCGAACCACCTAAACCTGCATGACCAAACCCAATCATCGAACCATCGACCGTGTTAATCCTATGAAACCCCAGCCCGAATATCCCATTCGGTAAGGTTAAATCTTCATAAGCTCCATTTCCCATGAACAAGTCATGAAGTTTTGATTGTTCGGTGCTAAAGATTTTACTGTCAATTTCATCACTTGTTTCATCAGTACTTTCAGGGATTCCGATGGTAAGATCAGATTTAGGATTTGCGGTCTGACTGTCAGTAATGGGGTGATGAGGGTGGCTTCCAAGTGGTGGAAGGGAGGAAGAATGGCGGGGAGGAACCACACCGCCGTCCAAGAGGGCGCCATAGTAGCGGGCTAATGCCCGGGCTGAGAAGTGTCCATTAGAGGCAGGTAATATGGCACGGCGGACATTGAGTGCGTTTGATAAGTTAATAAGGGCTTCAAGTACGTTGGGCAAGAATGAAGAAGGCACGATAGACCTGAACTCAGGGGTTGTGGTTAAAGCGGCAAACATAGCGAATTCAGTTGCATCCAACGTAAGAGTTGCCAAACGAGATTCCACACCTGAATTCCACATAAAAACCAAAATTCCTTAAAGAACTATCCCACACGACAATTTACAAAAAGAAGTTGTGGTTTTACCATTTTATTCGTGACACCATTTAACTATTTTTTTAGCCATTAAACTAATTTATTTTTCTGACCTTGAAAATTAAACCCATTTCCCCAGTTGCCTAGTTTTTCTTATTTGAAGACAAAATACAGAAAATCATAACACTTCATTATTTAATATTTAAGAGAAAATTGCAAAATTGGTCCCTGTGGTTTACCAAAATGGCCATGTTTGGTCCAAAATGGGTTTTACTAGCACCTAAGGTCCAAAAATATTGTATTTGTTGCGCGTTTGGTCCAATTTTTAAAAAAAATACCTAGAGTGACGATTTTGCCCTTTCTATTTTAATTTTTTATTTTCTTTTCATTTATATTACTAATTTTTATTTAACAAAAAACAAAAAAGAAAATAAAACAACCCCCTCCCCCAATCCGTCCCCTTGCTGTACTCTCCTTTCTCCCTCTCTCTCTCTCTCACCGGAAAACCTCACCGGAAAACCTTGTCTCACTAATGTCTTCTCCTTCTGCACTCTCTTTCTCCCTCTTCGTTCTCACTCATGTATTCTTCTACTTCTTCCCATTTCAAGCCCTATACACCCCTTCACACCTCCCAAGCATCATCGTCTGAAAAACCGTCGGAAAACCCATCGTTGTCCACCAGATCTGGAGAGACGACCCCTTGAACCAACCACCGCCGCCGTCGGAAAACTCATCGTCACCGTACTCCTCTCCATGATCAGGTGGAAGTCCTCACAATCCATGGTCAGAGACTTGTAAGGATGCGGCGACAAAATTGTACCATCAATCAGAAAAAAGCTCAAAACATTTGAAGCTTAATTTGATCAGGTGGAGATCCTCCTCCTTCACTGAGATGTCTGGAGCTCAATTTTGCTTCATTTTATGTCGATTGTGTGGTGTTTTGCATCACTTTCCTATCATTCCCGGTGAAGACCACCACCCTGTAATTTACCCGGTGTTCTTAAAGCTTTGATTCATGAAGAAGGAGCTAAGATTTGATTCCAACAAAAGAGAGAAAGAGAGATGGGGAGAAGAGAGAGTAGGGGTGGGATGGTTGGGTGGGGTTTTTTCTAGCCTGCCGGAGATGGGCAAATTTGATAGCACAGATACCGGGCTAGCAACTTCAGAAGCTAGGGCAGAACCCATTGTCATTGGGGGTGGGTATACCCAACGGAGTGGGAGCAGAGGAGCTTGGGGATATGTTCGATTCCAGCCAGCGATTTCTCCTCCAAATCAGTCGAGATCATCGTCATTTTCTCCGTTTTCCACCATTGTCATCTTCTATGTTCGTCAAATTCTGATTTCAGGGGAGTCGCACCCACATATTGAAGCTTTTGAACCTCCGATGTGCAGAATAATGAGGAAGATGAAGATGTCTAATGTGCAGATCAGAGAGAAGGAGAAGTGTAATGAGGAAGACGATGCAGATCTGAGAGAAAGAAAGTGGGAGAGGGGGAGGAAGGGGGACGGATAGGAGTGGGGTGGGGTTTTTTTATTTCTTTTATTTTTAATCAAGAAAATCATAAATACATTTAAAAAAAGGAAAAAGAAAGCATTAAGGGCAAAATCGTCACTCTAGGTATTTTTTAAAAAAATTGGACCAAACACGTAACAAATACAACATTTTTGGACCTTAGGTGCTAGTAAAACCCATTTTGGACCAAACATGGCCATTTTGGCAAACCACAGGGACCAATTTTGCAATTTTCTCAATATTTAATGACTCAACTATCAGTTTTATCATCATTATAATAATTATAAAAAGCTAAATTACTATCGTGAAAGCACGGTGTGCTTTTACGTACTTTAACCTTTCTTAACGTACTTTAAACTTTCTTAAACCCGGTAACTAGTAAAAATGAGTTTTCAAATTGGTCAAAAACGCACACATGGTTTAATTGCTATGGTAGATAGTTGAGTGGTTGAATTTCTAATGAATCTCACCAGGAGGAATCCCTATGTAAAACTCGCCTTCCACGTTAAGTGGGCGAACAAAAGCTTCCTCAAGAATATCTTGAAACTTCTTCCCGGATGCATGCTGCACGATCAAGAATGTATACGTCAATGAAAATAAGGAAACAAAAATGAAGACCATTCCTTTCATGTTTAAGTCAAACAGAACACAAAGAGGAATCATGGGCCCTGTTATTACTCAACACAGGACGCGATAGAATAAGTTGCACCACGTTTAATATTACTCTAACCCGGACTTTGGATTGAGACTGGGATTGAGATTATATCATGGGAAAAAAAAATTTAGTTTTTTGTCCTTAATTCCCAGAAAGATGGAACAAGGTGGTATACAGACTTTGTCTAAATCTCTTGTTGGTGAAAAACTAGTAAATGTTCTCATCGTCATATAACATGGCCCTAAAAATGGAAGATTTATGAATTGGTCATACCTCAATGATCCCACCACATAGCCACCCATAGGATAGATAATGATATATCTGTTGACACCCAGGTTCGGTCTCTGGTACAACTTCTGGAATGCGTTTTAGACACTCATCCCAATCACAGAATAACATAGGATCCACTTCAACAATGCCGGAAATAGCATCGTGTAGACCAGATGTATGATTAAGTATATGATGAACCTGCAAGAGAATGGAAGGTAAGTCGCACTTGTATATGGATATACAATTAAAAAGGTGTTATTATTCCAGCAATCTTGAACTAGACCACACTACACCGTCCCCAAGAGCATCATCTGATGTAGAGCACGTACACAAAAGCACATTAGGTGACCGGCGTAAAAGCCACCTAAACCCTAAACTATGTTTTAGGGTTTAGGTACACACATGCCAATTAGGTGGCTGGCATAAGAGCCCAGTATCCAGTATCCATAAGGAGCCTAATTCACATTCTATACAGCGTTTGCCGAGACTCAAACCCTTGCTTGTTTCTGCAAAGATAACGGTACGGAACCAACCATACCGTTTAACCGCATGTGCACATTTCACTAATGTTTGCTCTATGGAATCAGGTATACAGATAACATTAAGAATAAGGGAAAAAAATTAGGATGAGGAGAACCTTTATCTGATCTTTTCCATTTGTTCCAAACTCCGGCCAAATGTTTGCAACATTTTCGTCAAACTTCAGTTTCCTATGATGAAAATACATATTTGTAACTAATATTTACTTGAGTGACATGATAGCTCCCTTCATAGGTATTAAAACTTAATAATAATAATAATAATAATAATAAAATTATGAGAATATATATACCCTTTATCAGCCAGCCAGTGTATCATTCCAGTCGTGACGCCCTTAGTGACAGAGAAAACCGGAAATAAGGTATCTGGCTGAACTGGACGTGGGTCATCTTTTCCCAACACTCCAGCTGCAGTATCGATTATCACTTTCCCATCTTTGTAGGCACAAATCTAAGAAACATAATAACGAGGATATTAATATCTTTTACACAAACAAGAGATCCAGAACAAGTCCATGTCCTACCATTTTACAAATTTGTGGGTGAGAAGGAAAAATTGCAATTTTTACACAATCCAGATATTAAGAACGAGTCCATTTCCCACCTCTTTGGGTTGGCAATGGATTGCCATTTTTTGACCCAGACACATCAATCCTAATCCTAAGGTATTAACATCGTTTGTAAAGACATGATAATGAGGACGTGTGTTTAAATAGGACCCAATTTAGACGAGTTTTTTAGGGTTATTTTCGATAACATTATGTTGCACACACGAGAGAGACTACTTGTCACACCTTTTTATGCTGCACAAATTTTGTGACGTAGTACTGTAATATGATAAACAAGTTATATTAGAGAAGATATATGCACCTGGATTCCAAGTATTTTATCAGAATTCCCTAATTCGATCAAACGACGCCTCAGTTTGGCCTCTACATCAGAATGGATTGGACTGTCATATACCCATTTCCCATTGGAGGATGCTCCGTTATTCATGTTGCTGAAACATAATTATTAGCTAGTAAACAAAAAAATGACCTGATACGAGCGACTTGTTATATATACTTAAACAAAATCATACCTTTCAAGAACAAATTCAGCAAAAGTTCTCGCGATATTTAGTTAGCTTACGGGAACGTTAATCGAGGATGAAAGCCCTTCAACGATGTAAAACATTTAAATACTCATCTTGAGTCTTATAGTAAAGTATTTTCTTGAATGACTGCTAAGGGGTGGGGAATATAATAAGAAGTAAACGAACGGGATTTTATCATTTTCGATAATTAAAACCATCGTAGGAGCTATGGCGTTGACGGTTGTTTCCCATCTCTAATTGCAAAATTTCTGCTTACTTTTTACTATATAACACAGTAGCAGACACACCATTACTGAATATTTGTTTATCGATATGTAGGACAAATTTTATAATAATGGGTAGCTAGCCATCAAATTGGACATACTCTGTTGTCCATATTGAATATTAAAATTAATCAGTAGTTGGTACTTGTAATTATGCGAGTGGTTGTTTTGTCAAGACCTGTTTTGATCTGTCTTCCATTAGAGAAAAGAATATAACTGTAGATAGGTCGTGATAAAAGACTAAGAAAAAGCTTATTATGGTTAAGAGGACAAATTTTCTTTAACACTACTGTTTAAGCCTCTTTTATGCAAACACCCTTTTCTGGAATGCCATAAAGCTTAATAATGGAGCTTAGCTTTTGATGCATATAATATTGTTCTTCGAAAATTTCTGTACTTTACCTTGGAGTGTAGGCCATGATGCCGTTGTCGGGGATAGTTTTAACCATTTTCTTGGGGTTCTTCCGTAAATTACAAGATATTTTGAATTTGTTAATCAGTGTGAAAATTTTTAAATCTGAGGTGAAATGGATGATCGATCGGTACGTAGCCATTTATAGTCTAAAGAAACTACAAATAATCAGCAACTAACAGTAGATAGGAACTTCAATTAAATTTGGATTACTTATGGAAGAATAACTATTTTGTCATAAACTTTCTATATGTAATTGGTGGTTTATAAGGTGATTAAATTAGGAGTAAGAATAGAATATATTTATTGTTCAAAAAAAATGTAACAAATAAAAATATTTTTCTAATACCTGTTTTGTCCTTTAATGAAGATAGCAATGTGTCCACGAGCATAACGGTAAGTTGATACAGGGCGGACGCGGATCCATATAGTAATCATGGGATTCACTTGACCCTACCGAACTTATCTATAGTAAGCATGGGATCCCCTTGGCCTATTATATTATATTATACTATTACTTAAAATGCGTAATTTTTTGTAACGTGACTTGTGAATTTTTTTTGGTTGTCACGCGGGTTATCGGAATCGGATTGTTTTGGGTAGATTTCCGGATTCTGTTTGGATTCATTGTACACGTGTTCCCTAACGCTTATTTTTATGGCGATTGTCGGTGTTTCATCTTCCTTTATTCCTGGTTGCATTGCTTGCTATTCAACTGTGTTGAATAGCCGTCGGCCAACGAATTGTTGCCTCTCCTCGGAATCTCTTTGTGCCGCTCGCATCTTAGTGGATCTGGAATTGGATCGATTTTCGCTTCGAAGTGGATCCGGTTCACTTCCTCTTTTTCCCTTCGTCCCCACCGCCTCATCTTCATCTTTCGCCTGTTCCAATTTCTGGTATTGTTCTGCACCGATTGGAGCCAAAGTTCATCACCGGATTTTTCCTTCTCTCTCACAGGATGAGGACTAAGAAGACGATGTGGTGGTGATATCGGCGGTGGCAGCTCAAGCCCTCCTCTTTCAAACCCACCATTCACTATTCGGGTTTGGATCTACATTCGGGTTTCTTCTTTTCTCCTTTTCTTCTCACACGAAGTCACTATGTTTCTTCCTTTCTCCTTTCTTCTCGCAATCGCCGGTGAATAGCCGAAAGAAGAAAAACGAACGGCGTTGAGAGCATCGCATCTCAATCGCCAGCTGAATTCCGAGTAGTTCAAATTCAAATCGAGATACTAAGTTCCCAAAATGAGCGATAGTGATGATGACGAGCTCTTACAGATGGCTTTGAAAGAGCAATCCCAGAGAGATGTCAACTACACAAGACCATCTCAATCGCGATCCTCAAAACCTGTAGTCAATTTTGTTCAACCGCCGTCAAATCACACGTCTGCTAAAAACCCTAATCCAGTTACAATTATAAAACCGCAATATCGTCGGTGGAACTTATCTACAGTAAATATGGGGTGTACTTATTCCACTACGAACTTATCTTTAACCATTTCATTCATCATTGTATAAGACTATTGTTCATGGTTGTGGTCATCTTTTTTCCTCATTTTTTTTCTGTCATCCTCACTTCTACTCTTACTTTTGGAAATAGTCTCTCACTTCTCCGATTACTTCTAGAAATAGTCACATATGACTATCTCTCATTTGCTTTCATTTTAAAAATAAAAAATAATTAATTTAAAAAACAAACCAAATTAATTTAAATTAAAATTTATCATTCATATTAAGTGATATGTATGTATGTATGTATGTATGTATATATATATATATATATATATATATATATATATATATATATATATATATATAAAGGAAACATTCATTAAAATCATTACATTTTGACCATTTTACCAATTTAGAGTTGAATTTTCAGTTTTTATCCCGTTAACTCCTTACATTTTGACATTTACATTTTGACCCTATACATCATCAATTGTAAAAATATAAAAATGACATAACCATCTATAATCCAAAATTGTAAACATTTAACAAAATGTTGGGCTTAATTGAACATAAAAAAATTAGAGCTTAATCGAATATAGGGTCAAATAAAAGGACTTTCTGAATATATCGCTAATATTAATTTTAAAAATTAAAAGAACAAACAAATAACTTAAAACATGAACTAAAAATCAAACTAAACATAAACATAAACATAAAGCTTAAAACTAATTTTGAAAAAGCTAAAACACTAAGTTTGATATTTTTTCATAACATCTTCCTTCATCTTCAGTTTCATCTCGAGGTTCGGTCCGGAGAGATGACTCGTCGGTTGAATCAAAAGATGCATTTCGATCGTCTGTTGCTTCTCCTCACAGGTTTTCTCCTTCATGAGTGCTCGTTCTTCTTGGAATCGGACATGAGATGTAATAATGGAATAAATTTTATCGTATTTTTCGTTCATTTCATTCATTCGCTCATCATGAACCAACCTTGAAGACGTCGCTTTTCCTTTCGTTTTTGCTTGATCGCGTCTCATTGGTCTTTCAAACTCATCATTCTTTTGATTGAGGTCAAAACGGACATGTGCATCGGAAGATGTTGACAATACATGGCAATGTTAGCCATTTTAGGTATTACCAAGCTATGTTTTAGTAGAATTATCTTTCTAGGAATGCTAACATTACTCAGTTTTAGTGTCAATGTACTTGTTTGTGTTTTAGTGGAAAAGCAGGGGGTTTTGTGTAAAATTGAAGAAGTTTGTGAAAATTTGAAGATCAAGTCGAAGTAACATGTGCGATGCGAAGAAAGGAAGACCATGATGCGGACACGAATCCGGAAGAGTTTCAAAATTCAACACGCGAAGAAACAGGGAAGATGCGTTTTCCTCAACTATAAATAGAGGCTCCCAGGTCAGATTTTGGGAGCGAAGATTGAACCTTTGAATGGAACTCACCAGGCTTCTTTGACTCAGATTTTGTAGTTTTCCAGTTTAGAATCATTAGTTGGTTCGATTTATTTTTTATTTCGATTTTCGTTTGTTATTTACTCGTGCGCTATCGAGGATTCTGATTGTAGAATATCATCGATCACTGAGGTTGGATTGGTTCCTGATTTCGGAATGATTCAGCCCTGATTCGGGTTTATTTATGAATGCAAGTTGAGTTTGGTTTATTTTTTATGCAATTTACTTTTCGGTTTACAATCATTGCTTTTCAAGTTATCATTTCTGTTTTGATTTGTTTCTGATTTTCTGAGATTCATCTCGAGATCAGATTAATTAGTTTGATTGATTGCGAGTCTGTCGCTTCGGCATAGATTCGTTGATTTTGGTTTTCGTGTTTTTGAGTTCTGTTTCGGGATAAGTGTACGAATATTCACCGTCTATAGAGTGACACTATAGATCAGTCGTATTTAGACACAAAGTGTCAACCACTGACGTTACGGTTCGACCCTTGCTTACCGCTAGCTAGTGGAGTGGTAAGGTTAAATTCTGTATTTTTGACTGCATCGACGACTGCGACGTGTTAGACGTCGTGTAATGGGTCTCTGATGTTTTGGATCGTTTTGATCCATGCTCTGCTACCAATACCCACTTCCATCTCGGATATGCTCTATAAGTTCAAAATAATCTATAAATTTAAGCGGTTTTTCTTTATTCTCCGAACGATAAACCTCAAACACTTTTTGTAATATGTCTTCGTCACTTTCACCATTTTCACGTTTATCTTTAAAGTTCTTGTACAAATCATTGAACTTCGTCACCGCTGTGTTCACTCCTAGAATTTTGTTGTTATTGTGTCTTTCGATCGATAAGGTTCACGACCCATATGTGCATGAAACACCGTCCTATGCTTTCACAAAATGCTTTTTAGATTGGGCGATTCTGGAGTCGGCATTCTCCGAAACATCGAGTGCCTCGTGCTAAAGTGATTTCTCCTTCGGGGATCCTAAGGGATCCAAGGTACACAAACAGCGGGACTAGTTCTCTTCTTAGATTTTTTTTGGAATTTTTACCTTGGAGCAATGTATCACCGGAATAGGATTCAAGTTGTGTCTCGGGTAGGACATCGACACTTGAATTGGAATCAGATTCACCGACGGGCTCGGGTTGGCTTTCGGGGAATTTGGTGTTAGGCAGACAAAAAACAGGTTAAAGGGGGGTGGAGGGTAAAATGAAGATGACATTGTCGGATAATGTAATTGTGGTGATGAGAAAATGGGACGTTCCATTTGTGGAATATACAGTTGCTGCGTCAATTCAATGCTCGAGAATATGTTTCTCATGGCCTATGTTTTTTAATACTTTTTGGATGATGTCATTGGGAGAAATTTACTAGTGTAACATGTAGGCTTGTATGTCCTAAAATCTAAAATTTTGAATATATTAATATATAAAAAACGTTAGTAATATTTTTTATATATTAATGACTATATAGCCATCGCAATTCCTACCGTTGAAGACGTTCCTCGCATAACGAATCCATGCAATGTGAGGAAGAGAATGTTGTCACATCTCAAAGAGGGGGAGGAGGGAGGGGGAAGGGAAGGTGTTCCCCACGAATGAAGGTCCTCCCTACATCCACACACACACCCATACAGATAAGCCTAAGAAAGTCTTGAAATTTGATAGTCAAAGTGTTTAATGACACCTCTCAAAATTTGAGAGGGCCCCATATTAATTTTCCTTGTTTGTTTTTAAAATTATAAATAAGATAGTGAACTTGTAT
This sequence comes from Cichorium intybus, assembly GCA_023525715.1. Classification (NCBI taxonomy): domain Eukaryota; kingdom Viridiplantae; phylum Streptophyta; class Magnoliopsida; order Asterales; family Asteraceae; genus Cichorium; species Cichorium intybus. Next base: position 38,712,605 of record CM042017.1, on the reverse strand, counting down.
AAATTAAAGGAAGAATTTCGTTTATATCCTTAAAAACCCTTATAATTACATCTATATCCTTGTAAAATTACTAATTACGTATATATCCTTAAAAACTTTATAAACTCTCATATTTATCCAAAATGTTAATTTATTGATTAATAATCTTTTTAAAATTTATAAAAATCTATTTTTAAATTAAAATATACCTAAATTACTAAAATATCCTTGTATATATTCTTCCATAATCGATCAAATCTTCCGGCATCCAAAATCCAATCACCCATAAGTACTCTTTTTAAGGGTTAGGTGGGTGACTACACAATCTAATCCGATTTGCAGGATGTTCTTTGTTGTATGGTGCTTTCCGAGTGTGTTTACAAGGTTTGTATGTTCTCTATCTCGTGATTGTCTTGCTTACAGGAGATCTTGATTTTTGAGCTAATGAATTTCTTTGAGGCGTAAGTGCATATTGTATGCTTAATGTGAGTTGTGAAGAGTTTCTATTAGTTACGTGTTCTAGTTAAATAGTATTGTATGGTACAAACAAAAGGAAAACCTGCAGTTGTGCGTTTGGGGAAGTTGATCCTTGTATATTCCTTCGATAATTGATCAATGACTGATAGCCGAATCATTGTTGCAAAGAATTAGGTTTGTAATCAATTGGAATCGTGAAAGGGGTGTCGACCTGATCAGTTGCAATCATGAAGGAAGTGTCGACGTGATCAGTTGGAATCGTGAACAATCGATGATTTGGGAAGATAGTCGATCGTGAATAAGTCATTTGGAAGAAATCATGATCTGGGCTATTAAAGGATTCGAATGAGTAAGAATGGGGAATCGAGTTTTACGGAGTTTAGAATGATGGATGCCGCAAAATGAGGAGGCTGGTTCGTGATCTATCGTGAAGGAAGAAGGAAGACTCAATTGATAATTCCCCTTCTTGTCGTGATCAATCAGATACGCATTAAGGATTTGAAGGCTAGAAGATTGATCGATTATGTAAGGAATATACAAGGGTCTTTTAGTAAATTAAGTATATTTTAACTTAAAAACAAATTTTTATAATTTTTAAAAGGATTATTAATCAATAAATTAACATTTTGGATAAATATGAGAGTTTATATAGTTTTTAAGGATATATACGTAATTAGTACTTTTACAAGGATATATACATAATTAGAAGGATTTTTAAGGATATAAACGAAATTCTCCCTAAATTAAAAGTCATTATGTATTAAAAGTTAATTTTTAGTGTGTGTGTGTTCGGTTGGTTGGAACGAGTAAGACTCATGCCTCTCTTAGGAGAGGTTGTGGGTTCGAACCTCATTACACACAAGCAAGGCTAAAGATAATAATGCCAACCTTGTGGCCTCTGTGCTAGGCCGTGAAACGTGTACCCGGGGCTCAGTTGCCTGCAGGACGTCACTTACGGGGTGGGACGTGGTTTGCGCCAGGGTTTGCCAATTGCGTGTGCGGGTCTAGTCTCTGTGCAGCATCTACTTGGAGAAAGGGAAGGTTCAATGGTATAACAACCGAGCAGTCCCGTATGTATCTAGCTAGGCTGTAGTATATTACGTACCCGTGTAATAGGATTTATCCCTACTTGCAAATATATATATATATATATATATATATATATATATATATATATACATATACACACACATTGGCGGACCTTCTTTAGAGCTTGGGGTAGCCTGTGCTACCCCTGAAAAATTTAATGTTAATGGTAAATTTTCGGAATTAGTTTTTTAATATATAAGAGGCTACCCCTGAAAATAAAAAGTGCTACCCCTAAATTGCTGAGTCCACTTTGTAATCCATAGTCCAATATTCTAAATAAGGATCCCAAGTGCTGAAAAATGTAAACCCATTTGAAAATAAGCCCAAACAAATAGACAAAGCTGAATTTGAATTGGACGTCAATTTCTGATCGGAACTACGTACGCCTTACGCGATTTTCTTTGCTTCAGTTCTCCTCCCGGCCCCTGCCCTCGTTGCCGGCTGCCGGAGTTTTCTTCCTCTCCGGTCCTCCTCCTCGGTTTATGTCCTCCGGTCAACTAATTTTGGGAATGCAATATGAATCAAGTAATCACTATTCTCGGTTCTTCTAATATAACTCGTTAGTTTATTTTTCAGTTTAGGGTTTTTTTTAAGTTTTTATGTTTTAAAAACCTTGAATTGTGAAACAACCAATTATATTTTAAAAACCTTTATTTTTCACTCCTCGGCTCCTGTCCTCCGGCCAACCAAGTTTTTGTGAATGCAATATGAAACATTGAATATTATATTGGATTATTGGGAATTTGGTCATTAAAACCTTGAAATTGTTAATTGTTGACTTGTTAGTAAGTACACATCAATAATTATTAACTGTTATCTAGTTGAAATTGATAATTATATTTATTTATTTATTTAAGATGAGTTGTTATTGACTTGTTGTTTTACTTCTTATTGTGTTCCATTATTTTGTAGGGTTCTATTGGTAAATTTTTTAAAAGAAAGCTAGATGTTGGTAGCGATGAGATTGGTGGAGGAACATCTTCCCAAAAAAATGAGTCTAATGAAACTCCACAACCACAAGGACCCTAACCCACTTCTACAACGACGACACCTACTTCAACAAGTATTAATATGAATGATCTTCCTTCCGACCCGGGAGATAGGCCAAAAATTACATCTTATCATCCAAATCAAAGGGATGAAATAAGAAGGGCATATTTGATTAGAAAGGCTTGTCAACCAAAGGGACATAAATTTCCATCAACTTTGGTTGGTAAGAAGACAAGACGTTTTGTTGTTGAATGGTTTGACGAATTTGAATGGTTAGAGTATAGTATTAAAAAGAACAAAGCATATTGTTTATATTGTTATTTGTTTGGAGACATTATAGTAGGACATCAAGGTGGGAGAGATGCATTTGTGACGGAAGGCTTTTGCACATGGAGTAAAAAGCATGCATTGTATACTCATTTGGGTAATGTCGATAGTTATCACAACAAAGCACGACAAAAGTGTGAAAATCTAATGAGAAAAAATCAATCTATTAGTGAAGCCCTTCATAAGCAAAGTGAAATTGAAAGGAGTAATTACGAAATCCGGTTACGTGCTGCAATTCGTTCTTGTAAATTCCTATTGAAAAATTCATTACCATTCGTGGTCATGATGAATCGAATTCCTCTCTTTCTAGAGGACTTTTCTTTGAAGTATTATCTTTGATTAGGGAAAATAACGAAAGCATTTATAAAGTTACTTTAGAAAATGCTCCCAAAAATGAAAAATTGACATCTCCGAAAATTCAAAAAGATATTTTTGATTGCATTTCAAAAGAAATTATCATGTCTATAATTGTGATGAAATTGGTGACGATGTGTTTGGTATATTAGTTGATGAGTCTAGCGATGTATCTAAAAAGGAACAAATGGCAATTGTTTTGAGATATGTTGATAAATTTGGAGTTGTGAAAGAACGATTTGTTGGAATTGTTCACGTGACGGATACATCTTCTTTGACTCTTAAAGCGGCTATTGATTCTGTGCTTACCGAAAATAAGTTGAGTGTGGCTCAGGTGAGATTGAGAAATCGTGAACTCTTTTATTTGTTTGTTTTTATGTCTTACATTATTTAAATATATATTTGTTTTATGTCTTACATTTTTTATTGATTATTTGACATAGGTGAGAGGCCAAGGTTATGATGGAGCAAGTAATATGCGTGGTGCATTCAACGGTTTGAAGTCATTGATACTAAGAAATAATAATTCGGCACATTATGTACATTGTTTTGCACATCAACTTCAACTAGTGGTTGTGGCGGTAGCAAGGAACCATGAAGGTGCTCATGATTTCTTTGAGCATCTAGCTTTGGTAGTTAATGTGGTTTGTGCTTCCTGCAAGAGAAAATATATCATACGAGAGAGGTACAAAGAAAGAGTAGAAAAAGAAATTGGTAATGGTGAAATTGAAACAGGAAGTAGGTTGAATCAAGAGATTTCTCTTATTCGAGCTGGAGATACAAGATGGGGTTCATATTATAAAACCATCGTAAGTTTGATGAATTTGTTTTTTGAAGTTGTTGAAGTACTTAAGTATGTTGAAATTGATGGTTCTACTTTATCTAACCGTAATCAAGCAAAAGGTATTTTGGCATATTTCAAGACACTTGATTTTGTGTTTTATTTACACCTGATGTTAGAAATTCTAGGCCTCACTGAAACCTTGTCAAAACATCTTCAAAAAAAAGTCTCAATATTTATATATATGTATGTATGTTGAAATGTATGTATGTATGTATGTATGTATGTATGTATGTATGTATGTATGTATATATATATATATATATATATATATATATATATATATATACATATATATATATATATATATATATATATATATATATATATATATATATATATGGTTTTCTACAGAAAAGTCTTAATATTTTGAGTAAATTAACGAAAAAGTCCCAAAATATTTTTTTAAACAGAAAAGCCCAGGAAACTGGAAAAAGTTTTCAATTTCTCCATTTTTTTACCGGCTACCAGCAGAATAGGGCGAAATTGAAAACTTTGTCCAGTTTTCCTGGGCTTTTTTGTTCAAAAAATTATTTTGGGACTTTTTCGTTAATTTCCCCAAAATATCAGGATTTTTCTAAAAAAAACCTTATACCATATGGTTATGTGTTCCAACTTTTATATCAAAGCGGTATTCGGTGTTACTTGCTTCTGGGTAGTTTTTTTCCTGAGTGTGTTGATTCAGAATTCTCACTAATTGCATTCAAGTGATTGGTTGGTGTCCTACTCATATTAATTTTAGCGCAAAGTTTGTTGTCCTGTATTTCAAATATTCTATTTCATGATTTATTTCACTGTTTCTTTAATAAACTTAATCTAAGGTTAATCAATTTTCTTAAGTTGATAATAAATTTTGTGTATATTACTTTATACGAAAAATAAATGGTTAATTTAGTATGCTTTTTGTTGTTTGTATGTTCAGTAAGTACATAAAGTGTATAACATTGATTATCAATAAAACTTGCTCTAGTTTTGCCGGTGGATGTAGTTTCACTACTTTAATCAAATAAACCATCTTAAATCCTTTATGTTCCTATTATTCTTCGTATCTCTATTGTTCTCGGTAGTCGTGTTTGTGTGGGTTAACTGAAGTCTTTAATCCTAACACTCCTATTTGGTAATCCATATAAGGTTGTTTGATTAGGATTTATTTATTACAGGGTTTCTTTCGTCGTTAATTAAGCTCTCGCTTTTCCAACAGTAATCTTTTATACTGCAGGAATATCTCCAAAAGAATTTCTCATGCAACATACTTAACAAATATTAATTCCATTTACCACTTATCAAATAGAGACCTCTTTACTCAGATAAAGATTAGGCCGTCTTTCTTTCTTTTTGAGTTGTCATAAATGATGGCAGACTTGTAAAAGTTTGGGACTTAATAGACAAGTTTAGGTGTATATTAAATTTGCCTTTCTAAAAAAAGAGAGAACACCTTAACGGCAAGCCTCCCTTCCTGCCTTTCTTTGTTATCTTTAAAACATGAAGTGTTGAATTCCCTTTGAACCACTATGAATATCCATATACTGCTCCAAAGAACTCTTTTGTATTGGAGAATTAGAAGCCACAATTAATAAATTTTCCACATTACACTTATATATATTAGTTATCACAACTACAATAATAACATTAATATGCACAAGAGTGAATAAAAGATCGCTTTACACAATACATATACGATCGAGTTTCCCTCCAATACTGTTTATGTGTGTATGAGCACGTTTTGAACAAACCACCTTTAATTGATCATCGGTTTCTCGATGAACTTCCAAGATCCCGAATAATCCTGTGGTACAGGAAGATCAAGTTCCGAGCAAACAAACTGGATTATCTCTGGGATCAAAGACCCAAATGACAGCTTGTTTAGGGTCACAGCAATAGAAAACCGGTTGTTTATGTCACAGTATCCCGTCGAGCCACCAAAGCCTGCATGACCGAACCCAATAACCGACCCAGCGGTTGTGTTAACCTTCCTAAACCCAAGTCCAAAATGTCCATTCGGGAAGATTAAATCCTTATAATCTCCGCTTCCCAAAAACGCATCATGAATTTTTGATTTTGAGCTGCTGAATATACTAGGGTTGATTTCATCACTCGTGGTATGGGTGCCGGTGGTGGAATTAGAGTCTTTTTGGTTTTCGGAAGTATTCTTGGACGGGAATGTGGGATGGTGAGGGTGGCTTCCGAGTGGTGGGAGGGTGGAGGAATGACCGGGAGGGACTGCGCCACCATCCACGAGGGCAGCATAGTAGCGGGCCAATGCACGAGCCGAGAAGTGGCCGTTGACTGCTGGTAGTATGGCACGGCGGACATCAAGGGTGTTGGATAAGGGAATAAGGTCTTCAAGCATCTCCGGTGAGAGTGAGGAAGGCATGGCAAACTCAGACCTAAACTCGCTGTTTGCATATAGACCGGCAAACATTCTGAATTCGGTTGTATCGTACGTAAGAGTTGCAAGACGAGATTCCACACCTGAATTCCGCATAATTTTTTTCGTCAGCTATTAGGCAGGGCACCATTTTATTAAATTAGCAACTTAATTAACTTATTCCGGTAGGATTATACCATTATACCTTTTTACCTATCAAGAAAACATTACTCAATGTACGTGTATATCATTACAAAGGTACAAGCACAACGTAGATTCATGGTTTTATTAATTTAACCACCAAACTATTATTATACATTGATTTAGCGGCTGAACTATTAGTGAAATAATAATAGAGGTAGTTAATTGCCTAAATCGATGAAATGGTCAACAGATATGCTTGTCTCTTAGTATTTTAAGCTTTTCTAAAATTGGGTAACATGGAAAAATGAGTTTTTAAATAGTTAAATTATGTGGCTAAATTGATAAATTTATGTGCAAGTCTTTTCTTACTGGATGATTTTTCTATGAATCTCACCAGGAGGAATCCCTATATAAAGCTCCCCTTCCACGTTTAGTGGCCGAACAAAAGCTTCCTCAAGAATATCCTGAAACTTCTTCCCGGATGCATGCTGCACGTTCAAGATTCATCAATATAGATAATGAAAAAAAATAAAAAGATACTGTATGTCATCATGCCCTTCATGGTCAGGTCAAGAACACAAAGAGGCATCACAGCCACATTAGTTACGTCTTGAATGAACAAGTTGTAGTTCTTTTGATATTCATTGAACCGAGACTCGGGACCGATGTCAACCAGAATAAAATTAAAGTGTTCTTTTCACACCCAAAAAGTGGAAAAGACGTAAATGCCTTCCAACAAGGACTTGGCGAGGTCTCTTGGCGGTGCAAAAGACGTAAATGATTAAAAATGGCCTAAAATAGAAGACACGCGTAATGGTACCTCAATGACTCCACCACATAGCCAACCATACGAAAAATAATGATATAAATGTTCACAGCCAGGTTCAGTCTCTGCTGCGACCATCGCAATTTGTTTTACACACTCATCAAAATCACAGAATCGCGCAGGATCATCTTCAGAAATGCCAGAAAGAGCATTGTGCAGACCAGATGTGTGATTAAGTATATGATGAACCTGCAATGACAAAAGAAAGAGAATGTCGCACTTATATATGGTTATACAATTGCAACGTTGTGAAGAAAATATACTGTTAGCCTAATAAGGTTTTATGGGTTTGGGTTTTATTTAGCCCACTAGTTTTAGTTAGCCTATTAGCCCATTGTATTTAAGTGTTTGTTTCCTTGTATTTGCCAAAAGAACTAATATTTCACAGATTATGTTTCTCTCTCAAAACCCTAGCCTCTATCATCTTCATCTTCTTTGAAACTTGATCTTTGATAATTAACATATACAACATAAGGCGACCGAAGAAATTGTCCACAAATATCTCGGCTAATATGTTTAACTAATGTTTGGGCAAAATTAATTAAAAGTTTATTCTTCCTGCAAACACATGGTGGCCCACAACAACACGTCCCAAGAGCATCATGTGAGGATGTAAAAATTGAATCCTCACCGGTTTTTGTAAAAATACCACCCTAGAACCGGTTATGTTATGCCCTTAATTAGGGTCCTTTCATTACAAGTGGAATCATGTTAAAAATTAAGAATAAGGGAAAAATTGTTGGAATGAGGAGGACCTTTATCTGATCTTTTCCATTTGTACCAAACTCCGGCCAAATGTTTGCAACACTTTCGTCAAGCTTCAGTTTCCTATGATGAAGATACAACATTCTATAATGTCCTTCCATGGCATCACACCTCAAAGCTCACCTCATGCCATGCATGGGTGTTAAAAATATGATTGACGAACATACCCTTTATCAGCCAGCCAATGTAACATTCCTGCTGTGACGCCCTTAGTTGTAGAGAAAACAGGAAATAAGGTATCGGGCTGAACAGGACGAGGGTCATCTGTTCCCATGACTCCAACTGCAGTATCAATGATCACTTGCCCGTCTTTGTAGGCACAAACCTAAGAAACAATATGATGAGTCTTGTGTAGAGTATAATCACAGAACCTATATGTATTTCATGTATACGTTTTTGTTATAATTAGCACGTAAAATTAATAAAGACTAAATCAAGTTACTAGGTATTCTAATATTATGCTTATGCCACACGTAAAAACTACTAGGCTGTGTTTCTTATATAGGACATTATTGGACGGGACTGGACAGGCTTTGTCGGGTTATTTTCGATAATGAGAATAAGGAGGACATCAACAGGTTTTGGACAAACGAGAGATTGAGAGTGAGTCCCTTTTCCATTTGTGCGGCACAAAAAATTGCAATATTTGTCCCACTAGCACACTCCTGGCTGATCCAAAGCACACCAAACAAAATAGAAATAATACACTAACCCAATTATAGAGGGATTCTATAGAGGGGAGATGAGATTGGACAAGCTTTCTAGGGTTATCTTTGTTGATGAGGATAAGGAAGGCATTTAACGTCTTTTTCTCATATGAGAGATAAAGAGGGGGTTTGTATCCAACCTTTTTGAATGGGACAAAAACCGTAGGTTTTTCCCCTTCAACATTGGACCGTGGTTCAATGCACACGAAATGCATTGCAAGCAATATGGTAAACCAATTATACGAGAAACATGAGTAAGACGGACAAGCTTTCTAGCATTATATTAGTGATGAGGAAAGGATGGCCTTAATTGATGCCTTCTATACACATGGGAGAACCAGACGGAGTCCCTTTCCCACCCAACAATAAATTACAATTTGTTTCCTACTGACATAAGTCTGAGACGTCCCGGTCCGGCGCTTATCAAACGCATTACAAGTAATATAATAATTTATACACGAGATAGGGCTAGACAGGATCAAACAAGACTCTACGGTTATTTTCAATGATAAGGATAAAAAGGGCATTAAAGTCTTTTTCACACACAAGAGATTGAGAGTGAGTCCCTATCCCAACCTTTTGCCACCTTTTCTGGTTGGGACAAAAATCTCATTTATATCGGTTTTGGTCCGAGTCCCGATCTAAACAACTATTACACGAGACTGGATTGGACAAGCTTTCTAGGATTATTTTCAATGATGAGGATACATAGAGCTTTAATGCTTTGCATACACGAGAGATTGAGAGTGAATCCATGTTCTACCTTTTCTCTGTCGGATTATAAGAAGTTGCAAATTTTGTTTAATTGACATCAATATCAATCGTAGTCCAATGCATGTATTACAAGTGATATAGTAAATCAATTATATATGGGACATGATTTGACAAGCTTTTTTGGGTTATTTTCCATAAAAATGATATGGAGGGTATTATTGTTTTTTGAACAAACCAAGATCGAGAGTCAGTGAACGTCCCACTTTTTTGTACAAAACAAAATATTGCAATTTTAGGTATTTGGTTGGGATAAAATAATGCAAAATTTATACCATTAATGTTAGTTGAGTCCCTGTCCTTGTCTCATGTAATTTTTTTTTCTCATATATATTACACTACAAGTAATATTTGGAACCAATTATATCGTCGCAGTTGTATGCACCTGGATTCCAAGTATTCTGTCTGCATTCTCTAAATCAAGCAAGAGACGCCTCAGCTTGGCCTCGACGTCAGAATGAGTTGAACTGTCACATAACCATTTTGTATTTGAGGATTACCCGTTAGTAATTAATCAAACAGTAAGGGAATGTCATAAACTCTTGTAATTTTCAGCTGCTCGCTACTGGTTTTTTAAGTCTGTTGCTGCTGTCCAAATAATTAAAAGTAAACAAGCCGTATGATAAAATACGACTAAAGAATCAGTAGCGACTCGTTAGAATAAAAAAAAAAAAAAGTTGATCCGTACACAACAGTTTTTTGTCATACACAACAATAACATGTTTTTTATGCATATTGTACAACCCATGTAAACCAAAAACTGTTGTGTACAACAAAACTGTTATGTACCGATCAGCTACCAATGAAAAACTGTACCCTTGAAACAATGTAAAATACTTTTGGATACTCATCTTTTATCCAAAGAAGGCTATATGTCTAAAAGCACGTGTTTCTAGCAAATTAATACACTTGAGAAAGTTGGAAAAGACATGAACTTACCCGATTAAACCGCTTTCAGTCATGAGAAGGATTGTAAGAGCTACGACGCCAAAGATTGTTCCCCCAATCTCACTGTTTATTACAGAAATCCAGCTTAATTTTTTTTTCTCTCTCTCTATATATATATATATATATATATATATATATATATATATATATATATATATATATATATATATATATATATATATATATATATATATATTAAAGACACAACATTTTCGAATAGTCCATTGATGGTTGATGGGTAGGCCCCAAAATGACAAAATGCACCACGTTGAGATCATAAAATTAAAAAACCTATATATTTATTTATTGAGTAATTTATTCATTAATAAATTTGGAAGAATGTTGCAATCATCGACGGTTGGTAGGCAGGCCGTGACCCCAAAAGCATCTTTTGTTACAATTTTAAAAACAGAAAAAGAAAGCATTATATATCTATATTAATTTGGAACTTTCATTCGTCTCACATCATTTCGATTTTGCTATTTCGAAAACCAAAGCCACTAAATCCAGCCCATAGTATAATAATTAAAGAAGTAAATACAAAACTTAAATAAGCTTTTATTCGAAAATAACATTTTTTATTCTTTTTATAGCAAATTTTCATATTTACGTTTTTTTCCCTCAATTAATTTTGAATTAATTGTTTTCATCATTATTTATTATAAAGTTATATTATCGGTATTTTTTAAGTTGCGATTTCGGTCCCTTATTATATTTAAAAGTTACATTTTTCGTCCCTTACATAATTTTTTCTTTTGTCGAGTTGCGTTTTTCAATATACCGGGCTTCCGCAACATTGCAGGGACGATCGAAACCCTAGTTATATTTTAATTACGAACTTCTGTTTCACTCACATAATCACTGTTCATTTCATATTACTTTTTACAAAACCATAATTACTAAATTAAGATTATAGTATAATTGTTAAAGCATTTGATAAAAATTACAAATAAGCTTCTATTTGGAAATAGCAATTTTGATTCTTCTTATAGCAAACTTTTATATTTACGTTTTTTCCCCTCAACAAATTTCGAATTAATTGTTTTCATCCCTATTTATTCTAAAGTTCTATTATTGGTATTTCGTAAGTTACGATTCTGGGTCACTTATTATATTTTAAAGGTACATTTTCCGTCCCTTACATAATTTATTTTTTTGTCAAGATGCGTTTTTCAATATATTTGGTTTCCGTAGCATCGTGCGGGCAGTCGAAACACTAGTTAGGTAATAATTCTCATAAGCATTTTCCATGTTTTTTTTAAATAATGTTTTCTAAAAGTATCCATTATCTAGTAAGCGTTAAATGAGAAACGGGTGTTAGACTATCCCCATTAGCAACCCAACCCAACCCACATTTTTATTAAAAAATTAATTTCTTACTCTTCCACCTACACAACCCAACTCAACTCAATTTTTCACACTCATTAGCAACCCAACCGAATTCTATATTTCAATTTAAAAAAATCACAAAAATATTATCAATATTGGTCTCATTGAAAAAAGTAGAGAGAGAGGGGGCGATCCGGGTTCGTGGTGGTGGCCTAGGTCACCAAAAAATTTCTGCTTTTGATTTTCTTTTAAATATGAATAGTGTGAGCAGATCGGCTCAACACTACTAATGGGAGTAGTATTAGGGCTGTGAAATAGGCTCGAGGAGTGCGTAGTGGGCCTCGGTTATCTTCTTTATTTAAACCATAAAAAATATTCTTTCTCATTCTTCCACTTTCAAGGTCTCAGCGCTCTAGAAAAATATCATTGAAATATAATATAAAGGGTGGATGAAAGCAAGTTTATTTATGTTCTGTTCTTACATACCGTATAGATTTGGTATTTAGACAATAATAAGTAGAAACACACCATTTCTGCATGTCCCTATTGCAGAAATGAGCAAGTGTTTTGATAATATTTTGGTATTTCAATGACCCGTATCCCAACATACCTGGGGAAAAACCTCTTTTTGTAGCTGCAATGAAATATTTTCGTATGTGACACTTACAAAAAATGTATTTTCACGCACGACACCTATGAAAGTACCGCATTTCGCCAGCAAAAGTGATGTTTTTGAAGATGTCACATACAAAAATACCATACATTATTTAGTTTTATCATCTCACCACTTTTATTCATTAGTGTTGATTTTCATTTTTTTTCTTACAACATGTTAGCAGGAGTTTCCAATGTCAAACGAACCCCATAGGAGTCACGAGTCATATTGAAGTTTTAGACCATGTAACACCAAAACATCATGCAATATTTCAGGAGACATGTTTCTATTATTAGATTAATGTACCATGGTACAATTTACTTCAGCATCAATTAAGATTGTTCTTCATAGATGGCTATGAGGTGTTTTTCGGACCCATTGAGTTGTGTCTTATAACGGGCTTCTGCTTCGCCCGTGTTCTAGACCTCAAAACAAAATTATCGATCATGTGGTTTATGTTCCAAGCTCGTGTGTTCGACAATAGATCGGACACCTCATTGCAGTTAGGTGATCTAGATACGCTTATAGTTTTTTTTGGGACCATCGAATATAATTTCACCTTGAGCGTACTCAGTCGTGGTAATCTGGGTCGGCATTTAGCCGGCGGCTCGGAGCCACGAGCTTTTCCCCTCCCCCTTTGCTACGCCGAACCAGGGAAAATCCCCCACATGTGCATTAGACGGGGATTGAACCCGTCATTGGTAGATACACTTATAGTTAGCAAGGATTTCTTTCACATATAGAAAGAGGATGCAATAATGTTTTTCTTATTTCACATAGTATGTAGTGGGTTTTTTGGACAGGATAAAAATCCCCAAAAAACATACTAGTTGCTTTCACTTGTTGAGTACATGGAAGAGAGAAATAGGTATATGAATCTTCAAAAAAATTTTACCTTTTTATTCAATACATGTTGTAATTAATAAATTGTTTTTTATGTGACGGGTTTGCATGGGATGGCTATTTATGGTCATACACTTATAGTTGAATGCGTATTACTCTCAGAAAAATAGAATATCATATAAGGACTAATGATTTTGGATAACTAGTAAAGTATGTTATCTTGTGGATTTTTGTTTCGTTTCATGGTATGTTTAAATTTATATATTATTATTACTTCAAGTACATATAATAATAAATAACTAATTATTTGAGTATTAGTTTGTTAGGTATGGATTGGAAAGATGTTTTCTTTATTGTCGACATGAAATCGTACATTGTGATAGAAGTATAATACCTAGTATGCATGCATGGCATGTGAGGTTCTCAAGATGGCACATGGTCATCGACCACAAACCATAATGATTTTGACGAATAGGGAGCTTGAAGCTCCATATTATATGGAAGGAATAATCCTAGCTTTTGAATGAACTTCTTTATCCAAGCATCTACATTTTGCATCTTTAAAGCAGCAAATGTATTCTTATTTTGTGGAATATTATGCAATCTTGCTTCACTTGGAACTCTTTCTAGTAAACTACTTCTTCATTCATAAATGAAGATATACCCGCTTGTGGTCGAGAATCTTTTCGATCTTTATTGAGGTTAGCATCAGTATAACACTTTATACTATGATCTTCTTCTAATTAGAGTAATTAGAGTAATACTTCTTTGTTAATATTTTAGAACGCGGTCATCCAATGACTTTCCCTTGTATTTTACTGGTATCTTCTCGTTATATACACGTTATAACATATTTAGTATAGTACATATCATGGTATGTATGATTCATCTCATTCACATGTGGGAATGCAATTCTAGCTCAACCTTTGTGCTAGGATTAATACATTTTCAATATGATGATATATCATATTTCCAAGAATCTACTCTTACAGTCTTCTATCTTGAACCCTTTAAAGATCTTCTTCTTAAACCTATAAGTCAACTTGATATATCTCCATAGATCTTCAATTCCAAGAATTTAATTAACCTTTTCCAAATATTTCGTGAAGAAATATTCCTTAAGACTTGCCTTAATACATTTTCAGGATTAGTATTTCACCCACATACGAGATTAGGAATATTACTGTGCTCCCACTAGCTTTTATGTAAATACAAGTCATTTTCATTTTAATGAAATCAATACATTGAAGATTTCTACTTTTGTATGATTACCTTAATCCATGAATGGATTGCATCTCGTTAAGCCACTATTTCGGATTTTAGGATCAGACATAGCATTATGGTAATTTGACCGGTTCATTGAAATTTATCAAATAACATTCCTTATTCGTCATGAGAAAACCAAGTTTCTTGAAATCTACCAGATTTGTCAATACTTTGTGTTTGGATAGGTTTATCTGATCAATTCAATTATTCAGATTCAACAACCGTTGTTGAGCACTAGTTTCAACCAATATTTCATTAAGTTCTAGTTCTTGATCTCCTTCAAGTTCCACAAGTTCCCACTTGCCTTGCCTATTAGAAACTCACTTTCTATGAACTTAGCTTCTAGATAATAAAAAAAACTTTATCATTAGTTTGATTATAGAATCAGTACTCTAAACAGCCTTTAGAATATGCTATAAATATGCATTTAGTAGACTATGCTTTTGAGTTCAACGCTTGTTGTCATTTTTAAGCTTTCATAACTCATCATCTTTCAAGTAAGGCGTGTATGTAACTATTTCATACAAAGTCTTACAAAGTGTCTACTATATGTTCTTGGTTGATATATGTTCAAAACATACATGGCAGTGATAAGGTATAACTCTGAAATAGTAAAGCAAGTTTACTAACTATAGGTCGAACCTTAGCCAATAAGGTTCAGTTCGTCATTTCAAACATGTCACTGTCTTATAGTGTTCTATGTGGAGTATGTCATGAGACAGTCTCATAAATCCTGGGATTATATAAAACTCTTTACTTACATGTGAACTTCCTTCATAATAAAAAAGGCCTCAATGATCCTTTTGAGTTGTTTCTTGAACTTCACTTTGGAACAAAAATATGAAGTTGCTAATAGCTAAAGGTTAGGTGTCCTTTTTCCTTAGTAATTGTAGAACCACCTTTGTCAAGAAAATATGATTCAAGTGGTTTGGTAATTCCATCCCACAAGGAACACTCAAGTAATGATCAAGTATCTTTTAAAAGGAATTGCTTAGGTTATGTTTCATAAACATAAGCATAGAAATTGAATTGTAAGTAAAGTCAATGTTGCATCTATCACCATATCGTTTTGAGAATACCATATACATCACAATGTATCATTATTGTGAAAACTTTTGCTCTTTCACTACAACTTAGAGAAAATAGCTTACTTAACTTCTCATATAAACAATATTTTCATATATCAAATGAAGCATTATCATTTTCCCTCAAAATACCGCACTTTTGAGGTTGGGATATGCATTTTATGTTTATGTTGAAGGGTATGGTAACTTGTTTGTGAAAACCGAAAAGTTTGAATCAAAAGTAGATAGCAAAAGCAAAAACTTATTTAAAACAAAACATTGTTTTTCCCCAAAACAAGTTGCATATTCCATGCATGTGAATAAAAAGAAAACACAACCATAGAAAGGAAAGATTCATAACCTTTGAAGACCCTTGAACCAAGTGAAGTTTTGGTGGTTGTTGATGTAGTGGAAGGACCAAGATAGCCCCTCTCTATTGAAGTGCACCAACAAGTCTCTTGACAACATGAAGAATGCTAGTTCTTTCTTGTATTTTTACACCTTCTCTTAAGCTTGAATAGAAAATCACACTTGGTATTCAAGAGGGCGAAATCTAAGCTCCAAGCTCAACACCTTGAAGCTTGAAGAAGAGGATCAAGATGATGATGAAACTGTTGGCTTAGAGAGAGAGAGAAGAGCAAAGGAGATGTTTTCAAGAACTTGTCTCATACACACACCCACTCACACACACTTGACTAAGAGTTAAACATCTCCACATATCACCCTCCAAGGTAGACATGTAACACCCCTTTTCTCAAACCATATTTAAATACAAATACAGTTTATGTTACAAACATATTTTACAACTCGTGACTATAAAGTAGCCACTTAAATTTTATTTATTTATTTATTTTACAAACTTAAACTCAAGGGGGTATTACAGACTCAATACAGATAACCATAATTTAAACTTACAGTATATAAACTGGTCCCAACTGCAACCTCCGCTCCTTTCACCTAAGTACATAGCATTTCAAAAATAGTATACGTGAGACATAAAGCCTCGTGAGTAATATGGGTTTAGACCCAAAAACTTTTCTGTTCAAAACTTGAAATATTACAAGTAAACTTGCTGAAAACTGATTTATGTCATAGATCTCAAAATTTCTTTTCTTCTTTACTTTCAAACTCTAAAAATACTTTCTTTCTCAGAACTGCTTTCTTTCTCAATTTCTGGTGACCAACTGAAACTCATGAATTAAGTTATTTTAATTCATTCAACTAGCTCCCCTCGCGGGACAGAACAGATCCGCCCGCTAGGTTATGCTCATTCTGTCTCCCCTTCACTACTAGAAAAAGGGCCTTTAATGACACGCATTGCGTGTCATTAAAGGGTACAGATGACACGCAAATGTATGTCAAGGAAGCCCCTGTCATAAATGACAGATGACACACATTTGTGTGTCGTAAATTTATGACATACATTAATGACAAACCTTTATGACTTACAATGTAAGTCATAAAATTTTTTTAAACAAATAATCTATATATATATATATATATATTAGATTGAATAATACAAAAATTAAATCACACACAGAATTTAATTTGTTATAATATAAAATAACATATCCTTAATACAAAATTACAGATACAATTCTTTGTTTTCTATATTTGTCCATAAATTAAACTAACACAGCAAGATAAAGGACCAAAATAGTCTGTGAAACATCAAGAAATATAAAATACATTCATTCTTTGTATTCTATCTTTGTCCCTGAAATTAAAAGCACCATCAGATCCACAAGTTGCAAATATGTGTTTGACCTGAAAGCAAACAACCCGTTAAAAAATTTCATTTCGTGTAAACTTAAATGCCATCTTATTATATTTTATTTTCAGAAGGATGATATATTTACCGAAGAAAGATAAATATATTTGCCTACAGGACACCAAGGGATTTTAAATCCCTAATGAAATCCAGACTTCCATTAGACAAACCACTTATCCTCCTGTAAGATAATAGAAAACAAATTAAAAGATCATAATAGCAACATACAAAGTATAATTATGAATTATTAAAAAAGAAATGCTTACAGGTCTTGTAAAAGGGTCAGTATAGAAAATGAAGGTGGTATTGAACCTTCAAAAGAGTTCCCCTCAAACCTCCTATAGGAACATCAAGCATAAAACTTCTATTTAAAAAATTTCCCAGTGAAAAGCATGTAAATCATGTCAATATTATTATTTTGAGTTTGAAGTATCAAAAGCGGATGACTTACAGGTACTGCATCCGAGTTAAATTGCCAATGGAAGGTGACAAGGGACCTGTCAAGTAGTCATGGTTAATATGATTATGTAAACTTAATTTGGCTTTTTACATATTTCAGAAATAACAATGTAATCTCTAAGTTTCTTAAAGACTTCACCTGAAATAACAATGTAACTGCATCAGCAAGACTTCACCTGAAATAACAATGTAATCTCTAAGTTTCTTAAAGTACAATGATGTATTAGGAAGATATCAAAAGTAGAATGGCATAATTAACAACAAAAAGAAGTACATCATACTAACAGAGCAGAGTTTATACAGAGGATTAATACATGTCAAGTTAACATATCAGCAAACAAATGTCAGAAACAAAGAATCATACATCCTTTTTGTTCTCCCAATCGATTCTAACAGGAAATTCAAGGAATTCAGCATATCACGAAAATCAGGATATCAAAATTATATCAGTATATTAGAAATTCAAGATACATAAATTAGTAAACCGCATATCAATTTAACTTTATCAGGAAACAAAAATAAAATAAAAAAACTAAAATCAAAACCACGATTTATGAAGTAAATGAGTTGAAATACATACCTCAGTCAAGATTTATGAGTTGAAATTCGTACCAGTGGCGTAAGGACGGTCGTCGGAGGTGTCGGCATCTGTGACAGAATCGACCGGTCAAGATTTATGAGTTGAAATACATACCTCAGTCGAAAAACACGAATTATGAAGTAAAGAACCGTAAATCGATACTTAATGTCGGCGTCTGTGATAGAATCGTCGTTTGATTTCATGAGGAGGGAACACTAAATCAACACCATTAACACCAGTCGATTCAGCGTCTGTGACTGAATCCTCGTTCGATTTCATGAGGAGCGAGCCCTAAATCAACACCATTAACACCAGTCGATGTTGGAGCGAGCCCTAAATCAACACCATTAGAAGTGAAGAGAAGGGAGGCGGGGATAATCGATGCGTATGGGAGCTGAAGAGAAGAGGGAGGCGGAGAATTGAATATCAATTTACGTAAAAGGTTGATGTGAGAAACCCTAATATCGATCGAGTTGTATGAGGAGGCGAGGATGACACACATCTATATATATTATAAAGGAAGCATTTTTACTCAAACCACATTCATTTGAAACCTCCAACCTTTCATTTTCTTTTTCAATTAATACATTAAATCTATTATTATTCTAATTTCAATAATATTGTTTATTTGAATATCCACTTTATGTTTATTATTCTAATATACTTACTTTAATTAATAATTTTCATTGTCAATTATAAGTACACTATTTTTATTAAATAGATTCACATATAAGTTTATATTGTTGGTAAATTTAAAATTATCATATTAAATAGATAATTTATCATGTTAATTAAATACTATCTAGAATTGAGATGAATATTTTTTTCTAATCAAACAACTCAATTTTAAAAGCTATATTTTTTACTTATTTATTTAAATATATGTTAAATTATGTTATTTTTTATCACAAGTTGAAAAAGTAAATTAAAAAGTTATAGTTGACATAGTTAAATACACAAATATTTAAAAAAAAATTTGTATTCAAATATTTATAACCTCTAAATCATTATAATTATCATGTAGATATTTTATTTGAATATCCTACAAATTTTCAAATGCTTTAGTATCAATAACTTTTTATTAATAAGTAGTAGTTTTTAAATGTCTTTTTAAACTTTTTCTAATTATAATAAGTGGTTGTAACAAATAATAACAATCGTTGATATTTTAAGTAATTATTATGATCGAAATTAAAATATTGTGAAATAAGTAACTTTTAAATTAATTAATCATAACAGTAGTTCAAAGTAACATTAAATCAAGAATTACGATTAATTTAGTTATACACAAGTAGCGGATAAAGCTCATTGAGTAATATTAATCAAAATAGTTACAATTTTATATATCAACTCAGTGTTAGGATTATTATCGCATACTTAATGTCAATGACATAATCATTTTTAACAACGTATATGTTAACAATCTAACTACACGATTTTCACTTGCGCAACGCGCGAGCATTCGCCTAGTTTTTTATAAAATGACATTAAAGTGTCTCCCGTGTTTTTTTTCTTATCTGATTATGACATTAAAAGATGACATACATTTATGTATGTCGTAATTATTATAAAATATGACACAAATTTACGACATACAATTATGTATGTCATAAATCCTTCAGATTTTAAGGAAGATGACATTTTTTTAATGACATACGTTTTTGTGTGTCATAAAATTAGTGTGTGTCATAGTTCGTATGTCATTAAAAGCTATTTTTCTAGTAGTGCTTTGTGACTTGGAACGAATTCAAGCACAAGGGTATACTAAGCTAGACAAGTACTTCGCGACGGGAGGTACCATCCCAGTAGTGTCTTCTGATCCCCCGATTATGTGGGTGATCCTAGTCCGGACAACTGGCTCTTACTTCTTTCTTTCTTTAATTCTTACTTCATTACATCTCAAATTGGTCAAAATGGGACACAATTTATAAATAATTCATACTTATACACTTTATAACTCTTTACTAAAAAAATACTTTCAAAACTGATTTTGACATCTTAGTTCACATAAGGAACTTCTTTCAAAATACTTTGCAAACTTTACTTTCTTAAAAATCTGCTTGAAACACTTAGCCTTTGTATAGAGCTACTTTAAAACTATTTTCCAAACTTTAATATTTGCAAACATTTGGAAATATTATTTTTCTGAAAATATCATTTTGCTATGTACTAGAGAAATCCTCCTAAAACTCACCTTGGTGTAACTACGGGTCACTAAGCTTCTCGTACACCCTTCCCTTTTCCGTGCTCAACAACGTTCGAGGCACCACCTATACAAGTATCACGTATATAAATACATAATATAATTAACTCTATAGTTCTAAAGTCTCATATGGCACAGCTCCAGGTTATAACAAATGTATAACCACTAATAAACTCGTTTTATAATTTTTCTCCGAAATATACGTATTTTGCTACAGTACCCCCGAGGGGTCGTATTTCAGTTCCGACACTTTTGCATGAAGTCTTATGCTGTATTAGACTTGTATTTCAAATTTGGAGTTAATTAGACAAGTCTAACTCAAATTCCAAAAATCAAGTTTTGACAAAAATCTTGAAGTTTGGCCACTGCCGCTACAGTGGTTTTTCCGCAAGGTCGGATTACGAATTTGAAAATTTCCTATATGTTTTCATACCATTTTAAGGCTATGGCAAAAATTTCAGACCAAACGGACATGCCTAGCTATGGTTTCTAACTTGAAAAATTGGACAGAACTGAGAAATTTTCCAGCCGCGAGATCGGGTCGCGATCCACCCTTGGGTCGGGTCGCGATCCATAGTATAATGCCATTTTTGGCGTTTTTTCCAAACTGCAGCCCCACTTTTCACCCCATTAAGCTCTTAATACTTAACTTAATTGGTTTAGGGTCATTCTTAGGCCCTAATTACCAACTTATATCTAACTTTGATTCACAAAAACATCAAATCTTCTATAAAACCTCAAAAGTTCTTTCGAAAATACAATTTTTCACCAAAAATCGTTTTGTTGGATTTTTAAGCTTGAAACTGATTTCTTGCATTACTTATATCATGTTTGACTTAACAAGACTATAAGAAACATATAAAAATCAGTTTCATCTCTTTTACCCATTTCTAGGGTTCTTGAGATTAAAAACTCATTTTCACAATTATTGCATCAAAGCTTCATTTTTATCAATTTGACAACCATTACATGTTCAATTCATCATTTCTAACATGTTAGGTTCATCTAGACCATCTGAACTTTCAAACCCGTGACTTAGGGTTCTTGAGCAAAAATCACTATTTCTTGATTTTTACACATTCTATGGTTAGAACATGCTTTTATGGTGATTCTTAAGCAAGATAAACTAGATGATAACTTTGGAACCATGATTTCTGGAAAAATCAGAAATCAAAGCTTGATTCCCGTTCATAATTTGGAGTTCAAAGGCTAGAATATTACCTCTTGGAGCTTGGAATCACTACTTCCAAAGCTTCTCTTGATTTCTTGGCAACGGTTCTTGAGTTGCTTCTTCTTCCCGTGTTCCTCTCTAGCTCTCTCTCGTGCTCTCTATACTTTTCTGAAATGTTCCTCAAGCTTCTGGAGAATGAGAGTTTAACTCTCTATTTTATAATTAAATTTTATAAGGTAATTACACCTTTAGTCCCTCTCTTCTCAACTTTCCTTAAAAAATGGTCCTGTGGTTCATTATTTTGCAAATTTAGTTCCATTAACTTACAACTTAGCTCATTAATGAAATTTCTTAACAAAATGGTCATTTTCATGTCAAATGACCAATTTGCCCTTTTCGGCCATATTTCACTATTTACGCGATAAAACTCCAAATTTCATATAAACTCTTATTTCTTATAATATTATTTTACAAATACATATTATTTTACATAATGGTCTTGTGATGTGTCAAAAGACCATTTTACACTTTTTACAACTTTTTCGCAGGTTCTTACAGTCACCCCTCCTTATGCGGATTCCGTCCTCAGAATCTTTTCGTAATCTGTGAAATTTGGATATCTTCTCTTCATTTCTTCTAGCGTCTCCCACGTTAGGTTTGACCCTAATGGGTGCTTCCATTTAACTAGTACTAAGTCAATCTCCTTGTTCCTCAGCTTCTTAGTCTGCATTTCTAAGATCGCCTCAGGTTCTTCAATCAATCTGCTAGGAGTCTCCACTCTCAAGTCTGTATACGGTATTACTAGCTCTTCTTTACCAAAGTACTTTTTCAAGTAACATACATGAAAGGTATCATGTATTCCACTGAGTTCGGGTGGTAACTCTAGCTTAAATGCTTGCAATCCCACTCTTTTCAGAATTCTAAAAGGTCCAATGTATCTTGGACTCAGCTTTCCTCTCTTGCCAAATCTAACCACTCCTTTCCATGGCGACACTTTTATCATCACCAAATCTCCTTCTTGCAAGTCATACGGTTTCTTCTTTAGATTCGAGTAACTTTTTTGTCGATCTTGTGCTGCTTTCATGTTGGCTTGAATTACTCCAATCTTCTCATTAGTTACTCTAACAATCTCTGGCCCCGTAAGTTTAGTCTCACCCGCCTCCAACCAACATAAAGGAGTTCTACACTTTCTACCATACAATGCCTCAAAGGGTGGCATTTTAATGCTAGAATGGTAGCTGTTATTGTATGCAAACTCCACTAATGGTAGGTGTTCATCCCAACTGCCTCTGTCTGACACGATTGACAACGGTGCACCATATCTTCTTAACACTTCATCTACGTATAACTGGGCTAACTGCTCCAACGGAGTAGTTTCTTTTATGGCTAGAAATAGTGCACTTTTGGTCAACCGATCTACTATGACCCATATGCTATCATAACCTCTTCTTGTTCTCGGTAACCCGACAATCAAGTCCATGGTTACATCTTCCCACTTTCCGGCTGGAATGTGTAATGACTGAGCATCTCCATGCGGGACCTGATGTTCCGCCTTGACTTGTGCACAAATAACACACTTGGAGATGTACTTAGCTATCCTCTTCTTCATTCCAGGCCACCAGTACTGTCTTTTCAGATCTTGATAAGTCTTGGTACTCCCTGGATGTATGGAATACTTTGACTTATGCGATTCTTCTAGAATCAGCTTTCTCAAATTTCCTGCTTTCGGTACCCAAATGCGGTTTCTGAAGGTCTTCAACCCTTGACTGTTGGTCTCAAACTGTATGTCTTTTCCTAGTTTTTCATCTTTTAAGTCTCCACTTTCTTCAACTTTTTGCTGAGCTGCTCTAATCTGTTCTATAATGCTGGACACCAATTCTATGCGCATCGACCTTGCCTTGATTCTTTTCTCAGGAGCTTTTCTACTTAATGCATCTGCTACTACATTTGCTTTACCCGGATGGTATATAATGTCGCAATCATAGTCACTGATCAGCTCTAGCCATCTGCTCTGTCTCATGTTCAACTCTTTTTGAGTGAACACATACTGCAAACTCTTGTGATCGGTGAATAACTTGCACTTTGTACCATACAAGTAATGTCTCCAAATCTTCAAGGCAAACACGATTGCTGCAAGCTCTAAATCATGGGTTGTGTACTTTTTCTCTGGATCTTTCAACTGTCTGGAAGCGTATGCGATAACCTTCCCTCTTTGCATCAACACACAGCCAAGCCCCCGATGCGAGGCATCGCTGTATACTTCAAAGTCTTCTGTCCCATCTGGTAACGTAAGGACAGGCGTGTTACACAACTTTTCTTTCAATGTAGCAAAAGCTCTTTCTTGTTCTTCTTGCCATCTGAATTTCTCTTCTTTCCGGGTTAGCCGTGTGAGTGGCACTGCTATACGGGAGAAATCTTGAATGAATCTCCTGTAATATCTGGCAAGACCGAGAAAACTTCTAACTTCTGTTGGCGTCTTGGGAGGCTCCCATTTCATCACTGCTTCAACTTTTGCTGGGTCAACTTTTATACCTTGGATGGAAACAACATGTCCAAGGAACTGCACCTCTTGCATCTAAAACTCGCACTTGGAGAACTTTGCATATAGTTGTTCTCGCTTCAAAGTCTCAAGCACTACTCGCAAGTGACTCGCATGCTCTTCTTTGTTCTTTGAGTATATCAGTATGTCATTTATGAACACTATAACAAATCGGTCTAGGAACGGTTTACAGACCCGATTCATTAAGTCCATAAACACCGCTGGTGCATTAGTAAGACCGAATGGCATCACTAAAAACTCGTAATGCCCGTATCGTGTGCGGAACGCTGTCTTCTCTACATCACTTTCTTTTACCCTGACTTGGTGATACCCAGATCTCAGATCAATTTTTGAGAAATAATCTGCTCCTTGTAACTGATCGAACAAATCATCTATTCTGGGCAACGGGTAACGGTTCTTGATGGTAATCTTGTTCAACTCTCTGTAATCAATGCACATTCGCATTGACCCATCTTTCTTCTTTACAAACAGAACTGGAGCACCCCACGGAGAAGAACTAGGCCTGATGAAGCCTTTATCTAGTAACTCCTGCAACTGGGACATTAATTCTCGCATCTCTGTTGGTGCTAACCGATACGGTGCTCGTGCTATTGGGGAAGCTCCAAGAACAAGATCTATCCGAAATTCAACCTGCCTTTCTGGTGGCAAGCCTGGTAATTCATCTGGGAAAACTTCTGGGAATTCTTTTACTACTTCTATGTCTTTATATGTCTGTTTTACTTTGTCTTCAGTCATCACATAGGCCAGGAAAGATACACATCCTTTCCTGATACATCTTCGGGCCTTAGCTACACTGATGATACTTGGCACATGCTTTCTTCTCTCTCCATATACATACACCTTAGCTCCTAGGGTTTTAATAGACACCCTTTTCTGTCCACAAGCTATCTTCGCATCATTTGCACCAAGCCAATCCATACCAATTATTACATCAAAGGACTTAATTCCAATGGGAAGAAGGTTAAGTCGGAACTTCTTGCCATTGATGTCAAGTTCACAATCTCGGTACATGTGCTGAACTTCAACAAATTTCCCGTCCGCCACTTCTACCTCAAAAACTATGTCTAACAATTTTAGCGGGACTTTCAATCTAGCTCCAAATCCATGAGACACGAACGAATATGTAGAACCGGAATCAAACAACACATATGTAGGTGTCGAGTTGATCAGTAGTATACCTGAGACCACATCGTGCGTCTCCCTTGCCTCTTCCCTGGTGATCTGAAAAGCTCTAGTCTTCACCTTCTGGGGTTCTGTCTTCTTCTGAGCTGTTGACACCACAGTTTCTCCTCCCTTGTTTGGGCAGTTGAAACTATAGTGCCCAAGCTGGTGACACGAAAAACACTCCACTTCACTAGCTTTCTTTGCCTTGCAGTCTTTCATTTTGTGACCGAGTCCACCACAATTAAAACAGGCGTTTGATCCCGCATGACATTCGCCACTATGTTCTTTTCCACATTTCTCACACCTCTTTACATTCCCCTGTCGAGTCTGACTCATGCTTGATTTTCTCGTTTTCTTTGAATTTCCGCTGCTGCTCACTGTCTTTCTCTTGTCACTAAAACTTGGTCTTTCATCATTTCGTCGTTTCCCAATATCCTCCACGTTTCGGGCAGCATTGATCGCCCCGTCTAATGTTTCAGCTCTCTTTACTTCTAGCTCATAATTCCATGGCAAACCCCGGACATAGCGGTTAATTCGGGACCGCTGACTGGGGCAGGATTCCCCCACAAAAGGCAGCATGTCACAAAACTTCTTTATATATTCGTCAACCGTCAAGTCTCCTTTCTTTATCGTTAAGAAATCTTCGTTCATTTTCTCTAAATCTCTTATGGGACAGAATTTATCTTTGAGACACGAAACAAACTCCAGCCATACACAACGTCTTTCCCCAAACTCTCGTATTTAGTATTCCACCACACTAACGCATCATCTTTCAACTGCCGAGAGGCATAGTTGACTTGGTCTTTTTCGTCACATTTGCTTGCTTGAATCACTTGTTCGATTTCTCGGACCCATCTCATTGTCACCTTTGGCTCAAAACTGCCATGGTACTCGGGCGGTTTACAAGCCATGAAGGACTTAAAGGAACAGCCCTTCTCCTTCCTTCTGTTTTCTCCGCTAGCTTCTTCCTCGGTCGTCTTTTTAGAGACTTCTTGTGAAGAATGGGCACTAGGTTCACCCATTCGGCTGTCGATAATGTTATTTACATCCTGCTTCAACTCATTTCGTAAGTTATTGATCAGATACTGAATTGCTTCCATAGTGACAGGTTGTGGTGGTGGGTTTGGCTCGGCCCCATCATTTCGAATAACCTGTGGTCCACTTCCTCTTGAAGAAGTGTGACTGCCCTCACCCCTGTCAGCTTGTCTTTCGCCTTCCATTACTATATAGATGAATAAAATATCTGTTTAATACGCAATTCTATATAGTATTTCATAAGCAGTAGCATATTATCTCCTTATCTTGACTGCACTTTTATATCAGTCATACTCACTCTATAACTTCTATAAGTCTAAGTGTACCTCTACATTACTAAGGCACCTTTCTACTACTCTTGCTAGTTTAAGCCTAGGATGGTATTCCAACCTAATTCGCTTAAACTATGGCTCTGATACCAAAACTGTAACACCCCTTTTCTCAAACCATATTTAAATACAAATACAGTTTATGTTACAAACATATTTTACAACTCGTGACTATAAAGTAGCCACTTAAATTTTTTTTTTTATTTTACAAACTTAAACTCAAGGGGGTATTACAGACTCAATACAGATAACCATAATTTAAACTTACAGTATATAAACTGGTCCCAACTGCAACCTCCGCTCCTTTCACCTAAGTACATAGCATTTCAAAAATAGTACACGTGAGACATAAAGCCTCGTGAGTAATATGGGTTTAGACCGAAAAACTTTTCTGTTCAAAACTTGAAATATTACAAGTAACTTGCTGAAAACTGATTTATGTCATAAATCTCAAAATTTCTTTTCTTCTTTACTTTCAAACTCTAAAAATACTTTCTTTCTTAAAACTGCTTTCTTTCTCAATTTCTGGTGACCAACTAAAACTCATGAATTAAGTTATTTTAATTCATTCAACTAGCTCCCCTCGCGGGACAGAACAGATCCGCCCGCTAGGTTATGCTCATTCTGTCTCCCCTTTGTGACTTGGAACGAATTCAAGCACAAGGGTATACTAAGCTAGACAACTACTTCGCGACGGGAGGTACCATCCCAGTAGTGTCTTCTGATCCCCCGATTATGTGGGTGATCCTAGTCCGGACAACTGGCTCTTACTTCTTTCTTTCTTTAATTCTTACTTCATTACATCTCAAATTGGTCAAAATGGGACACAATTTATAAATAATTCATACTTATACACTTTATAACTCTTTACTAAAAAAATACTTTCAAAACTGATTTTGACATCTTAGTTCACATAAGGAACTTCTTTCAAAATACTTTGCAAACTTTACTTTCTTAAAAATCTGCTTGAAACACTTAGCCCTTGTATAGAGCTACTTTAAAACTATTTTCCAAACTTTAGTATTTGCAAACATTTGGAAATCTTATTTTTCTGAAAATATCATTTTGCTATGTACTAGAGAAATCCACATAAAACTCACATTGGTGTAACTACGGGTCACTAAGCTTCTCGTACACCCTTCCCTTTTCCGTGCTCAACAACGTTCGAGGCACCACCTATACAAGTATCACGTATATAAATACATAATATAATTAACTCTATAGTTCTAAAGTCTCATATGACACAGCTCCAGGTTATAACAAATGTATAACCACTAATAAACTCGTTTTATAAATTTTCTCCGAAATATACGTATTTTGCTACAGTACCCCCGAGGGGTCGTATTTCAGTTCCGACACTTTTGCATGAAGTCTTATGCTGTATTAGAGTTGTATTTCAAATTTGGAGTTAATTGGACAAGTCTAACTCAAATTCCAAAAATCAAGTTTTGACAAAAATCTTGAAGTTTGGCCACTGCCGCTACAGTGGTTTTTCCGCAAGGTCGGATTACGAATTTGAAAATTTTCTATATGTTTTCATACCATTTTAAGGCTATGGCAAAAATTTCAGACCAAACGGACATGCCTAGCTATGGTTTCTAACTTGAAAAATTGGACAGAACTGAGAAATTTTCCAGCCGCGAGATCGGGTCGCGATCCACCCTTGGGTCGGGTCGCGATCCATAAGATAATGCCATTTTTGGCGTTTTTTCCAAACTGCAGCCCCACTTTTCACCCCATTAAGCTCTTAATACTTAACTTAATTGGTTTAGGGTCATTCTTAGGCCCTAATTACCAACTTATATCTAACTTTGATTCACAAAAACATCAAATCTTCTATAAAACCTCAAAAGTTCTTTCGAAAATACAATTTTTCACCAAAAATCGTTTTGTTGGATTTTTAAGCTTGAAACTGATTTCTTGCATTACTTATATCATGTTTGACTTAACAAGACTATAAGAAACATATAAAAATCAGTTTCATCTCTTTTACCCATTTCTAGGGTTCTTGAGATTAAAAACCCATTTTCACAATTATTGCATCAAAGCTTCATTTTTATCAATTTGACAACCATTACATGTTCAATTCATCATTTCTAACATGTTAGGTTCATCTAGACCATCTGAACTTTCAAACCCGTGACTTAGGGTTCTTGAGCAAAAATCACCATTTCTTGATTTTTACACATTCTATGGTTAGAACATGCTTTTATGGTGATTCTTAAGCAAGATAAACTAGATGATAACTTTGGAACCATGATTTCTGGAAAAATCAGAAATCAAAGCTTGATTCCCGTTCATAATTTGGAGTTCAAAGGCTAGAATATTACCTCTTGGAGCTTGGAATCACTACTTCCAAAGCTTCTCTTGATTTCTTGGCAACGGTTCTTGAGTTGCTTCTTCTTCCCGTGTTCCTCTCTAGCTCTCTCTCGTGCTCTCTAGACTTTTCTGAAATGTTCCTCAAGCTTCTGGAGAATGAGAGTTTAACTCTCTATTTTATAATTAAATTTTATAAGGTAATTACACCTTTAGTCCCTCTCTTCTCAACTTTCCTTAAAAAATGGTCCTGTGGTTCATTATTTTGCAAATTTAGTTCCATTAACTTACAACTTAGCTCATTAATGAAATTTCTTAACAAAATAGTCATTTTCATGTCAAATGACCAATTTGCCCTTTTCGGCCATATTTCACTATTTACGCGATAAAACTCCAAATTTCACATAAACTCTGATTTCTTATAATATTATTTTATAAATACATATTATTTTACATAATGGTCTTGTGATGTGTCAAAAGACCATTTTACCCTTTTTTACAACTTTTTCGCGGGTTCTTACAAGACATGCATTGGGCAACTCTTCCAAGGTCTTACCTTTCAAAACCACACCTTCCCAAGGTGTGTATGTGTGTGTCTGGCATATTGGGTAAAAGAAAGAGAGGGAATCTTTTTCTTTCTCTCCTTTACATTTTATAATTATGATACCATTTGAAGAAATTATCATGGGTTAACTTATCCTTCTCTAGGATAAAACATATGGATAAATCGTTTGGGGGTAAAAGCATTTGAGGCCATCTACAAAATATTAACAAATTTTATTTAGTACTTTCAATATTTGAACCTTTCATAACTAACCCCCTTTATGTTTCTAAAACATTAATTATTAAAGTCTATAATCAAAGTTGCAAAACAATTAAATGGTTAGGTAGCCTTATTCTCGTGTACTTAATCCAATAAGGTAGACAACATTTATCAATTACATCCAATGTAACTTCTAGCATTATGGGATCTTTCAAACAACATTTGTCTGGTTGGCATGTTTGATTCCATCTATTCTTCGAGTTTCTCTTGCTTAGGTAGCCTTTCTCATAAAAGATTCTCGATCAAAATATCCTACTTGAGAAATATGTGATGTTGACCATTACCAATGGTGAGGTAACCCGTAATCCAATAGTAAGGAAAAAACCACCTCATTTATCATAAGCCCAATCCAAGTGGCAAGGTATACCTTATCTAACAAAGACAATTCAAAAAATACATGAGTGTTTATCAAAAGGATGACATAGATTTGAATTCCGAAAAGGGATTTGAATGTTTTACAATTCTAGTTTTTGAAAACTTTAAGGTATCATGTAGATTGCATGCAACTATGGTACCTTTTATCTTATTTACAAAATAAATTCATCACATGGTTCTTTAGTTACATAAAATCCCCATTTTATTAAGTATTATTTTGTGTTCAAGTAATATCCCATATTATTCCTTGAGTTTGAACACAACAAGAATAATCTAAGTTTTATTAATAAACATCCTTTATTATTAAGACTTGGAGTTTGTATGAGTCTTTAAAATCTCCATCTTAACTTATTGTGCTAATATCAAAATTAACATTTGGAGTTTTAAGAATAAAACCATTTTATATAAAACACATTTTGACATATTATGCTAAGAGTGTCATTTTGAAAAACAAACTCCTTGATGATTTATGTTTTATTGTTCTAGTTTGTTCTAGCATGAAAAATCCTATTTTAATCCATAAAAACAATAATAACAACACACAATCATCAAACAAACAATCAGTGCATAAACCAAGCCATATCTAGTGTTATTTCACATGGGTCAAACATGAAATAACAAGTTGATTCCTACGGGATCTAAGGACTATATCTCTTCAATCTTGATGTTGTTGAAGCTTTCACTTGCCAAAACATCATATGTATGCAAGTTGATGAGGACTTCATGAAGTGTCGTGCTAAATCACCAAAACCGAAGGTTTTTGATTTCCCTCACCATAGCTCAAAGCTATCTTGGCAACTTTCAAGAATCATGTGCAGCTCATTGCTATTCAATATGGCCTCCATCTTCAATTCTTATTACATCTTAAGTAATAATAAACTAGTTTAACACTAATATAATACTTACAATTGAACAAAATAAAGAAAAATCTCTTTATTAATACAAACCATTTGAAATTGAAAAACATTCATGCCTTCTAAAAGCCAAATTTATCCAAATAAACTTATTATCTAAACATGAAATATTATTTAGCCTTTGATACCGATTTTTGGGAGTTTGTGTTTAAAGTATGATGCTTATAACACATAGTTTTCGATAAGGGCAATGTAAGCTTTTGAAATTGAACACAAATATAAAACTATTTTTATTCCTACAAAAAGATCTTTGATTATATGCATGTAAAGATAAATGCAACAACATAAAGAGGATGAATAAATACAACCATTGTAGTCATTTGGTCTAATCTCAAAGATTGGATGTCGTTGAAGATGGCAACAATGTCCAAAGTTATGACCTTCTCTATGTGTATCACCATAAGTTGTGTGATACCTTTTGGTGCTAGTCATTCCTTGTGTTCTTACTATCTCTTAAGCTTAGAAACCAAAACCCCTTTTGGTATATAAGAGAGGTAAATAAGAAAGAAACCAACAACTAAAAATAGTTTTATAAGAGTTAGGGAATCCTCCATTGAATTCTTGGCAAAGGTTGAAAAGGAAGCAAGATATAGTTTTTCCAAAAAGACCAACCTTTGATCACATGTTCACTTTCTTTTATACCATGCATGATCTTAACACATTAAGTCATAATGTAAGACCCGTTCCGCCGAGGCGCGGCCCGAATGGATCCGCGATGCGGCTTTGGAAGATTCTGGATTCGCGAAAGATTTTGTACGCGCGGCGCGGCTCGAGAAGATCCGCGACGCGGTGCGCCGCTAATGTGAAAAACCCTAATTCGGATTTAAATGCCTATATAAAGGGTCCCAGCCCTATGGTTTGTTTTTTTTTGGAAGTTTCCTAGAGTATAGTCGACTGGTTTCAGCAGAGGCTCTTCGGTTTCAAGGCTTTGAAGGTCTTTGGAGTTTAGAAGAAGGAGATCCAACGCGAGAGAAGGCTTGTAACGGATCGTGGGCATCACTCCGATTTTCTGAAGTAAGGTAAGAAGATTTACTCTTCTGACTTTCCTGTTCATCTCGTCATAGGGTGTTACCCAATGGTTGTAGCTTTGGATGACTTGTAACACTTAGGGTTTGGACCAAGGACATGCATGGACTTGC
The DNA here is from genome assembly GCA_023525715.1 of Cichorium intybus. Lineage (NCBI taxonomy): Eukaryota > Viridiplantae > Streptophyta > Magnoliopsida > Asterales > Asteraceae > Cichorium > Cichorium intybus. The sequence goes on along the minus strand of CM042017.1, from coordinate 38,680,023 downwards.
ATGTCCATAAGGAAGTGACCTTAGGGAAGTTTCTGATCCCAGGAAGGGTATAGAGACGAACCCTAGCCGATGGCTGTACTGATTAAGAGCTAATAGGATTCCGGATTTATAAGAGTCCGCGGCGCGGACAGGCTATGTCGGCAACGCGGGTTTGGCTAAAACCCCGTAACTGTGCATAGGTAGCCGCGACGCGTAGGTCAAGGAGCCATGCCGCGGCGAGCGACTGTTTGACCCAAAAGCTTACTTTCGACCATTGTTGGTTAGCAAACGTTGGGTCTGACCTTTAGACAAGTCAATAGGAGTTTGGTCAGTGCTTAATATGTTGTGTATGTGGGATTTAGGTGTGTGGACGAGCTAACTGGGGATATTAGAGAATATCTACACAGTTACGAATCAGGTGAGTATCCTTACCTTACTATATGATGTTGCATGCTAGGCATCTTGTATGTTATTTACAGTTATATGATTTGCTCTATATCTGTGGTTAATTATTGTTGGGCTCAGTACTGATGCGTGTCCCCTCGTAGCTGTTGTATGACGAGTTGGACTGTTGCCTTGTCCCATAGCTGTTGTATGATGGGCTGGGCCATAGCCGGGAACCCATAGCTGTTGTATGATGGGTAGAGCCGCCCCGTGTCCATAGCTGTTGTATGATGGACGCCCGTAGCTGTTGTATGGTGGGTAGGGTCGGGTCGTTCTCGAGGACGGGTTGTTTAATATGTGGGCATGTATGGTAATTTGTGGACTCACTAAGCTTTAAGCTTACCCGTTGATTTTATAACATTTCAGGTATTTCGAATGACCAAGGGAAGGGCAAGGCTTGACGGCAGCGCATCGCATACAAGATATTTATTTTAGTGAATTATGTTATGATTTTCAAATGTTTCCGCTGTTGGTTTAATAAATATGTCGAACAGTTTTACTTTTTGGAATATTGTTTTTGTTGGAACCTTGGTAATAAATGAAATTTTATAATTGTGAAATTAGGGCGTTACAAATTGTTATCAGAGCCTTGGTTTGAGGGATTTGGATGACCTATATTGGGAATCCAAACTCAAACTTAGGACTGAGTGATTTTGTTAAGAAAATGTTTTTGGAAAGTTAAATTCAATAAGGGAAGATGCGATGCGAACCGTCAACCGAGCTCAAGTAAGTTTTGTGATTCCCAATTACCCATGCCAATTTTGTGCTATGTATTATGCTAGGATGTAGAATTGCCTGAATAATATGCTCTATGGACTGTTTTGTGCAATGTGTGCTGCTTTGGAATTTATGCTAGTGTCGTAGGTTGCTTAGTGAATGCTGGTAGGTTATACACAAATAGGGTAAGATAGTCTAAGAATTTTTTGTATGGCCTTACTGGCTGTTCCTTGTTTGGTTGTGACTTTAGGGTAGGATCAGTTATGCAAACGTCTATCTTATTCCCGATTGTGTACGGCTGTGCATCCGTGAGGTGACTTGACGACGTTAGCAGTAGTTCTCTTAGGCACGTGTGGGAAAGAGAATTAGGTCAATGATTAGGCACCACGGTGCATGACCACAGGATTCATAGGAAATGGTTTTTGGTGTGTGTGTGTGTGTGTGACATTTAGGAGGATGATTGATAAACTTGGGACAAGGGCGAATATGTGTGGAAGGTAGTACCAGGCCAAGAGTAGTCAACCAAAGTCCTAGAAGGTCAAGTAGTTGGGTGGATAGGAGTGACCCGTGTATTGATATTAAAATTGTTGCGTATTTCAGAATGGCAATCACTCGAAGTAACGGTGGGCCAGATGCGGGAACCTCGAGCGGGGGAGGACCGACTGATGAAAATATCCGCAACCTGATAGCAGAGGAGGTCTCGCGAGAAGTATTCGCTACGATACCTCAGTTCTTTGGTACTATTAAGGTTGAGCTATGGGCAATGTTGGAGGAGCGACTGGCTACTCAGCGCACGTCAAGGGCCAGGGATGCAAGCTATAAGGACTTTTCGGCCTTGTTCGCCTCCGATGTTTGATGGGGGCAGGGATCCGATTGTCAGTATGCGGTGGATTTCCGCAGTAGAGGGTGCTTTCCGCACATGTTCCTGTCCTGAGAACTCCAAGGTAACATTTGCGGTGAATCTTCTGAGAGATGGTGCGAAAGATTGGTGGAAATACGAACGAAAGATCTCACCCCTGCTCAGTTGGATGCTATTACGTAGCCGCAATTCAAGGAATAGTTCAAAATGGAGTATGTTCCACAGGTGGAAATGGAACGCTTGGCACAAGAATACCTGAATCTGACCCAGACCATTGAGACGGTGACGGAGATCACCAAAAGGTTTAATGAACGAGCACTCTTCTGTCCAGAGTTCGCGGCAACTGAGCGTATGAGGATGACTCGGTATTAGGCGATGCTTCACACAGACATTCGAGAATTTGTGTCTGCTGCTAGGCACCAAACTCTTACTGATATGATCGCGGCCGCTCGGGCCCGAGAGTTGGAATTGGAAACCCAACAAAGACAGAAGCGTCCGGCGCCTACTCAGACTCAGCAGGCGTCAAAGAAGTTCTGAGGGCCAGATCAGGGAAAGCAAGGGCAAAGGAGTCTGGGTAAGTGTAATAAGTGTGGGAAGAATCATGAAGGGCGTTGCTGGGTACTAATATGTCATAAGTGTGGAAAGGAAGGCCACTATGCCAAGGATTGCCGACAGGAGGTCAAGATTTGTTTTAATTGTAATCAGGTGGGCCACTTCAAGGCCCAGTTTCCCCTTCTGACTTGGGGGACGGTCCAAAATCCAGTGCCCACTACTCTTCGAATTACTGATGGTAGGCAGGGGAAAGGGGAAACCCCTAAGACCAAGGGTCGAGCATTCGCCGTGACCGCCGAGGAGGCACAGGATGCGCCCGACGTCGTTACGGGTACTCTTTCTTTACTTGCCTCATGCTTTGGTGTATGAATTTAATGTATTTATTATGCTTGATTAGGAACATTCTTAGTCAACTCTAAGCCTACTTTTGTATTGTTCGATTCGGGTGCTAGTAATTCTTTTGTGTCTGCCGTTTTGGGAAAAAGTTTCGGTGTTGCATTAGGGACTCTTCATCGTCCGTTAGAAGTAGAAATTGCGGATGATAAAACCGTGCAAGCAACTAGTGTCTATCAGAGATGTGAAGTAGTGATTCAAGGAATAAAGTTTCCAATCGATCTCATCCCTATACCATTGAGTGACTCTCGAGTCATCATCGGTATGGATGGTTGGGTCAGCACGAGTCATGGATTGACTGTAAGAACAAACGAGTGTGGATTCAAACCCCAAGTAGGGAGAGCTGGTCATGCAGGGCGAGAGAAGGAATCAAGGTGCAATTTTCTGTTCAACTGCTAGGGCACGCAGACATTTTCAGCATGGAGGTTCGGGATTTGTGGCATATGTTTTAGACGCTCGAGAAAAGAAGCCACAGCAGAAAGCAGATGATGTACCGGTGGTTCGGGATTTTCCTGATGTTTATCTCGAGGACCTGCCTGGCGTACCACCAGAGAGACAGGTGGAATTTAAGATCGACTTAACTCCCAGTACGGCTCCGATAGCTAAAGCACCGTGTCGTCTTGCGCCTCCAGAGATGCTGGAGTTGTCTATTCAACTTCGGGAACTACTGGATAAGGGATTTATTCGACCCAGTTGCTCACCGTGGGGAGCGCCTATTTTATTTGTTAAAAAGAATGATGGTTCCAATAGGATGTGCATAGATTATCGTGAACTGAACAAGCTTACGGTGAAGAATCGATATCCATTATCTCGCATCGACGACTTATTTGATCAACTGCAGGGCGCTTCGTAGTTTTCGAAAATTGATTTGCGGTCAGGATACCATCAAATGCGAGTACGCGAGGAAGACATCCCGAAAACGGCTTTTCGGACGAGGTACGACCACTTCGAGTTTGTAGTGATGCCGTTTAGACTAACCAATGCCCCTGCAGCTTTTATGGACTTAATGAATCGGGTGTGTCGACCGATGTTGGATCGGTCGGTTATAGTTTTCATTGACGACATCTTAGTCTATTCTTGGAGCAGGGAGCAACACGAACAACATTTAAGGGAGGTATTAGAGACCTTAAGGAAGGAGAAGCTTTATGCAAAATTATCCAAGTGTGACTTTTGGCTGCGGGAGGTCCAGTTTTTGGGTCACATTGTCAACTAGCAAGGAATCATGGTAGACCCGGCTAAGGTGGAGGCCGTGATGCGGTGGGAGGTTCCGAAGACTCCTTTAGAGATTAGAAGTTTCTTGGGTTTAGCTAGTTATTATCGTCGTGTCATCCAAGACGTCTCAAAGGTTGCTGTACCTTTGACTCGGCTAACTAAGAAAAACGCTGCTTTTCGGTGGGGTGAGGAGCAGCAGCAAGCTTTTGAGACTTTGCGGCAGAAGTTATGTGAAGCTCCAGTTCTGACCTTGCCTAAATGAATGGAAGATATGGTAGTTTATTGTGATGCATCTATCTCCGGGTTGGGAGCAGTCTTGATGCAGCGAGGCAGAGTAATTGCTTACGCTTCGCGACAGCTGAAGCCCCATGAGGCTAACTATCCCACTCATGACTTGGAATTGGGAGCCGTGGCCTTTGCTCTCAAGATTTGGAGACACTATTTGTCTGGAGTGAAGTGTACCATCTACACGGACCATAAGAGTTTGAAGTATCTGATGGATCAGGCAAATCTTAATATGAGACAGAGAAGATGGTTAGATGTATTGAAGGACTATGATTGTGAGATTCACTATCACCCTAGAAAAAGCCAATGTGGTGGCGGATGCTCTAAGTCGTAAGGTTACGGGTGTGCCCCTTCAGGGCATTTGTCTTAAATGACGGTTGTGGCACCACTACTCGAGGTGATAAGGGAAGCTCAGGTGGAAGCAAGCAAGAGCGAGAATCAGAAAGGTGAGAGAATTGTGGGACAGTTGTCAACTATGGTTAAGGATAGCAGAGGCTTGTTAACTCGCTTTGAGAGCATTTGGGTACCTAAATTTGGTGGGGTTCGTCAAACTCTATTGGAGGAGGCACATAAGTCCAAGTTCTCTATCCACCCCGGGGCGACGAAAATATACAGGTATCTGCGTGATTATTATTGGTGGCCCGGCATGAAGAGGGGAGTAGCTTGGTTTGTCGAAAGATGCATGACCTGTCGTAGGGTCAAGGCCAAGCATCAACGGCCTCATGGTAGATTACAGCCTCTTGAGATCCCAGAATGGAAATGGGAGCATATCACAATGGATTTCATCACGAAGTTGCCAAGAACCCCTCGACATATGGACACCATTTGAGTTACCGTTGATAGGTTAACTAAAAGTGCTCATTTCCTCCCCATCCAAGAGACCTTTTCTGCAAAGGAATTGGCTAAGGTCTACTTAGACGAGATTATCTCTCGGCATGGTATACCGGTCTCGGTGATATCCGATCGGGATGTCCGATTTACGTCTAGGTTTTGGAAGAAGTTTCATGAGGAATTAGGCACTCGCCTCCATTTCAGCACAGCATATCATCCTCAGACGGATGGGGCAGAGTGAAAGGACGATTCAAACGCTGGATGATATGCTTAGGGCATGCGTTATCGATTTCGGTGGGAGCTGGGATTCCAATCTCCCTTTAGCTGAGTTCTCCTATAATAACAGTTATCATGCGAGCATCGACAGGGCCCCCTTCGAGATGTTGTATGGAAAGAAATGTCGGACTCCTGTTTGTTGGGGCGAGGTTGGCCAGCGGGTGTTGGGTAGTACTGAAGTAGTACTCAAGACTACTAAGCTAATCCAGAAGGTTCGAGAGAGGTTGTTAACGGCTCAGAGTCGATAGAAAAGTTATGCTGATAGACGGAGGTCCGATCTTGAGTTTCAGGTTAGGGACTATGTCCTTCTAAAGGTGTCGCCTTGGAAGGGTGTTATTCGTTTCAGGAAGCGGGGAAAGCTTGGCCCTAGGGTACATTGGACCATATCGAATCATCGCGCGAGTAGGTAAGGTAGCTTATCGGTTGGAGCTGCCCGAGCAACTCAGGAAGTGCATTACCGAGGAATCTACAATAGTGTCTTGGGAGGATATTCAACTAGACGAACGCCAAAACTATGTGGAGAGACGATTGCCATCATTGAAAGGAAAATAAAGACTTTGCGAAATAAAACAATAGGATTAGTTAAGGTTCAGTGGCAACATCGTAAAGGGTCCGAGTGGATTTGGAAACCGGAGGAGGAAATACGGAGGCATTACCCAAAATTATTTATAGGCGCAGATTTCGGGGACGAAATCCAGTTAAGTGGGGGAGAATTGTAAGACCCGTTCCGCCGAGGCGCGGCCCGGATGGATCCGCGATGCGGCTTTGGAAGATTCTAGATTCGCGAAAGATTTTGTACGCGCGGCGCGGCTCGAGAAGATCCGCGGCGCGGTGCGCCGCTAATGTGAAAAACCCTAATTCGGATTTAAACGCCTATAAAAAGGGTCCCAGCCCTATGGTTCGTGTTTTTTGGAAGTTTCCTAGAGTATAGTCGACTGGTTTCAGCAGAGGCTCTTCGGTTTTAAGGCTTTAAAGGTCTTTGGAGTTTAGAAGAAGGAGATCCAACGCGAGAAAAGGCTTGTAACGGATCGTGGGCATCACTCCGATTTTTTGAAGTAAGGTAAGAAGATTTACTAATATGACTTTCCTGTTCATCTCGTCATAGGGTGTTACCCATTGGTTGTAGCTTTGGATGACTTGTAACACTTAGGGTTTGGACCAAGGACATGCATGGACTTGCATGTCCATAAGGAAGTGACCTTAGGGAAGTTTCTGATCCCAGGAAGGGTATAAAGAGGAACCCTAGCCGATGGCAGTACTGATTAAGGGCTAATAGGATTCCGTATTTATACGAGTCCGCGGCACGGACAGGCTATGTCGGCGACACGGGTTCGGCTAAAACCCCGTAACTGTGCATAGGTAGCCGCGACGCGTAGGGCAAGGAGCCACGCCGCGGCGAGCGACTGTTTGACCCAAAAGCTTACTTTCGACCATTGTTGGTTAGCAAACGTTGGGTCTGACCTTTAGACAAGTCTATAGGAGTTTGGTCAATGCTTAATATGTTGTGTATGTGGGATTTAGGTGTGTGGACGAGCTAAGTGGGGATATTAGAGAATATCTACATGGTTACGAATCAGGTGAGTATCCTCACCTTACTATATGATGTTGCATGCTAGGCATCTTGTATGTTATTTACAGTTATATGATTTGCTCTATATCTGTGGTTAATTATTGTTGGGCTCAGTACTGATGCGTGTCCCCTCGTAGCTGTTGTATGACGAGTTGGACTGTTGCCTTGTCCCATAGCTGTTGTATGATGGGCTGGGCCATAGCCGGGAACCCATAGCTGTTGTATGATGGGTAGAGCCGCCCCGTGTCCATAGCTGTTGTATGATGGACGCCCGTAGCTGTTGTATGGTGGGTAGGGTCGGGTCGTTCTCGAGGACGGGTTGTTTAATATGTGGGCATGTATGGTAATTTGTGGACTCACTAAGCTTTAAGCTTACCCGTTGATTTTATAACATTTCAGGTATTTCGAATGACCAAGGGAAGGGCAAGGCTTGACGGCAGCGCATCGCATACAAGATATTTATTTTAGTGAATTATGTTATGATTTTCAAATGTTTCCGCTGTTGGTTTAATAAATATGTCGAACAGTTTTACTTTTTGGAATATTGTTTTTGTTGGAACCTTGGTAATAAATGAAATTTTATAATTGTGAAATTAGGGCGTTACAAATTGTTATCAGAGCCTTGGTTTGAGGGATTTGGATGACCTATATTGGGAATCCAAACTCAAACTTAGGACTGAGTGATTTTGTTAAGAAAATGTTTTTGGAAAGTTAAATTCAATAAGGGAAGATGCGATGCGAACCGTCAACCGAGCTCAAGTAAGTTTTGTGATTCCCAATTACCCATGCCAATTTTGTGCTATGTATTATGCTAGGATGTAGAATTGCCTGAATAATATGCTCTATGGACTGTTTTGTGCAATGTGTGCTGCTTTGGAATTTATGCTAGTGCCGTAGGTTGCTTAGTGAATGCTGGTAGGTTATACACAAATAGGGTAAGATAGTCTAAGAATTTTTTGTATGGCCTTACTGGCTGTTCCTTGTTTGGTTGTGACTTTAGGGTAGGATCAGTTATGCAAACGTCTATCTTATTCCCGATTGTGTACGGCTGTGCATCCGTGAGGTGACTTGACGACGTTAGCAGTAGTTCTCTTAGGCACGTGTGGGAAAGAGAATTAGGTCAATGATTAGGCACCACGGTGCATGACCACAGGATTCATAGGAAATGGTTTTTGGTGTGTGTGTGTGTGTGTGACATTTAGGAGGATGATTGATAAACTTGGGACAAGGGCGAATATGTGTGGAAGGTAGTACCAGGCCAAGAGTAGTCAACCAAAGTCCTAGAAGGTCAAGTAGTTGGGTGGATAGGAGTGACCCGTGTATTGATATTAAAATTGTTGCGTATTTCAGAATGGCAATCACTCGAAGTAACGGTGGGCCAGATGCGGGAACCTCGAGCGGGGGAGGACCGACTGATGAAAATATCCGCAACCTGATAGCAGAGGAGGTCTCGCGAGAAGTATTCGCTACGATACCTCAGTTCTTTGGTACTATTAAGGTTGAGCTATGGGCAATGTTGGAGGAGCGACTGGCTACTCAGCGCACGTCAAGGGCCAGGGATGCAAGCTATAAGGACTTTTCGGCCTTGTTCGCCTCCGATGTTTGATGGGGGCAGGGATCCGATTGTCAGTATGCGGTGGATTTCCGCAGTAGAGGGTGCTTTCCGCACATGTTCCTGTCCTGAGAACTCCAAGGTAACATTTGCGGTGAATCTTCTGAGAGATGGTGCGAAAGATTGGTGGAAATACGAACGAAAGATCTCACCCCTGCTCAGTTGGATGCTATTACGTAGCCGCAATTCAAGGAATAGTTCAAAATGGAGTATGTTCCACAGGTGGAAATGGAACGCTTGGCACAAGAATACCTGAATCTGACCCAGACCATTGAGACGGTGACGGAGATCACCAAAAGGTTTAATGAACGAGCACTCTTCTGTCCAGAGTTCGCGGCAACTGAGCGTATGAGGATGACTCGGTATTAGGCGATGCTTCACACAGACATTCGAGAATTTGTGTCTGCTGCTAGGCACCAAACTCTTACTGATATGATCGCGGCCGCTCGGGCCCGAGAGTTGGAATTGGAAACCCAACAAAGACAGAAGCGTCCGGCGCCTACTCAGACTCAGCAGGCGTCAAAGAAGTTCTGAGGGCCAGATCAGGGAAAGCAAGGGCAAAGGAGTCTGGGTAAGTGTAATAAGTGTGGGAAGAATCATGAAGGGCGTTGCTGGGTACTAATATGTCATAAGTGTGGAAAGGAAGGCCACTATGCCAAGGATTGCCGACAGGAGGTCAAGATTTGTTTTAATTGTAATCAGGTGGGCCACTTCAAGGCCCAGTTTCCCCTTCTGACTTGGGGGACGGTCCAAAATCCAGTGCCCACTACTCTTCGAATTACTGATGGTAGGCAGGGGAAAGGGGAAACCCCTAAGACCAAGGGTCGAGCATTCGCCGTGACCGCCGAGGAGGCACAGGATGCGCCCGACGTCGTTACGGGTACTCTTTCTTTACTTGCCTCATGCTTTGGTGTATGAATTTAATGTATTTATTATGCTTGATTAGGAACATTCTTAGTCAACTCTAAGCCTACTTTTGTATTGTTCGATTCGGGTGCTAGTAATTCTTTTGTGTCTGCCGTTTTGGGAAAAAGTTTCGGTGTTGCATTAGGGACTCTTCATCGTCCGTTAGAAGTAGAAATTGCGGATGATAAAACCGTGCAAGCAACTAGTGTCTATCAGAGATGTGAAGTAGTGATTCAAGGAATAAAGTTTCCAATCGATCTCATCCCTATACCATTGAGTGACTCTCGAGTCATCATCGGTATGGATGGTTGGGTCAGCACGAGTCATGGATTGACTGTAAGAACAAACGAGTGTGGATTCAAACCCCAAGTAGGGAGAGCTGGTCATGCAGGGCGAGAGAAGGAATCAAGGTGCAATTTTCTGTTCAACTGCTAGGGCACGCAGACATTTTCAGCATGGAGGTTCGGGATTTGTGGCATATGTTTTAGACGCTCGAGAAAAGAAGCCACAGCAGAAAGCAGATGATGTACCGGTGGTTCGGGATTTTCCTGATGTTTATCTCGAGGACCTGCCTGGCGTACCACCAGAGAGACAGGTGGAATTTAAGATCGACTTAACTCCCAGTACGGCTCCGATAGCTAAAGCACCGTGTCGTCTTGCGCCTCCAGAGATGCTGGAGTTGTCTATTCAACTTCGGGAACTACTGGATAAGGGATTTATTCGACCCAGTTGCTCACCGTGGGGAGCGCCTATTTTATTTGTTAAAAAGAATGATGGTTCCAATAGGATGTGCATAGATTATCGTGAACTGAACAAGCTTACGGTGAAGAATCGATATCCATTATCTCGCATCGACGACTTATTTGATCAACTGCAGGGCGCTTCGTAGTTTTCGAAAATTGATTTGCGGTCAGGATACCATCAAATGCGAGTACGCGAGGAAGACATCCCGAAAACGGCTTTTCGGACGAGGTACGACCACTTCGAGTTTGTAGTGATGCCGTTTAGACTAACCAATGCCCCTGCAGCTTTTATGGACTTAATGAATCGGGTGTGTCGACCGATGTTGGATCGGTCGGTTATAGTTTTCATTGACGACATCTTAGTCTATTCTTGGAGCAGGGAGCAACACGAACAACATTTAAGGGAGGTATTAGAGACCTTAAGGAAGGAGAAGCTTTATGCAAAATTATCCAAGTGTGACTTTTGGCTGCGGGAGGTCCAGTTTTTGGGTCACATTGTCAACTAGCAAGGAATCATGGTAGACCCGGCTAAGGTGGAGGCCGTGATGCGGTGGGAGGTTCCGAAGACTCCTTTAGAGATTAGAAGTTTCTTGGGTTTAGCTAGTTATTATCGTCGTGTCATCCAAGACGTCTCAAAGGTTGCTGTACCTTTGACTCGGCTAACTAAGAAAAACGCTGCTTTTCGGTGGGGTGAGGAGCAGCAGCAAGCTTTTGAGACTTTGCGGCAGAAGTTATGTGAAGCTCCAGTTCTGACCTTGCCTAAATGAATGGAAGATATGGTAGTTTATTGTGATGCATCTATCTCCGGGTTGGGAGCAGTCTTGATGCAGCGAGGCAGAGTAATTGCTTACGCTTCGCGACAGCTGAAGCCCCATGAGGCTAACTATCCCACTCATGACTTGGAATTGGGAGCCGTGGCCTTTGCTCTCAAGATTTGGAGACACTATTTGTCTGGAGTGAAGTGTACCATCTACACGGACCATAAGAGTTTGAAGTATCTGATGGATCAGGCAAATCTTAATATGAGACAGAGAAGATGGTTAGATGTATTGAAGGACTATGATTGTGAGATTCACTATCACCCTAGAAAAAGCCAATGTGGTGGCGGATGCTCTAAGTCGTAAGGTTACGGGTGTGCCCCTTCAGGGCATTTGTCTTAAATGACGGTTGTGGCACCACTACTCGAGGTGATAAGGGAAGCTCAGGTGGAAGCAAGCAAGAGCGAGAATCAGAAAGGTGAGAGAATTGTGGGACAGTTGTCAACTATGGTTAAGGATAGCAGAGGCTTGTTAACTCGCTTTGAGAGCATTTGGGTACCTAAATTTGGTGGGGTTCGTCAAACTCTATTGGAGGAGGCACATAAGTCCAAGTTCTCTATCCACCCCGGGGCGACGAAAATATACAGGGATCTGCGTGATTATTATTGGTGGCCCGGCATGAAGAGGGGAGTAGCTTGGTTTGTCGAAAGATGCATGACCTGTCGTAGGGTCAAGGCCAAGCATCAACGGCCTCATGGTAGATTACAGCCTCTTGAGATCCCAGAATGGAAATGGGAGCATATCACAATGGATTTCATCACGAAGTTGCCAAGAACCCCTCGACATATGGACACCATTTGAGTTACCGTTGATAGGTTAACTAAAAGTGCTCATTTCCTCCCCATCCAAGAGACCTTTTCTGCAAAGGAATTGGCTAAGGTCTACTTAGACGAGATTATCTCTCGGCATGGTATACCGGTCTCGGTGATATCCGATCGGGATGTCCGATTTACGTCTAGGTTTTGGAAGAAGTTTCATGAGGAATTAGGCACTCGCCTCCATTTCAGCACAGCATATCATCCTCAGACGGATGGGGCAGAGTGAAAGGACGATTCAAACGCTGGATGATATGCTTAGGGCATGCGTTATCGATTTCGGTGGGAGCTGGGATTCCAATCTCCCTTTAGCTGAGTTCTCCTATAATAACAGTTATCATGCGAGCATCGACAGGGCCCCCTTCGAGATGTTGTATGGAAAGAAATGTCGGACTCCTGTTTGTTGGGGCGAGGTTGGCCAGCGGGTGTTGGGTAGTACTGAAGTAGTACTCAAGACTACTAAGCTAATCCAGAAGGTTCGAGAGAGGTTGTTAACGGCTCAGAGTCGATAGAAAAGTTATGCTGATAGACGGAGGTCCGATCTTGAGTTTCAGGTTAGGGACTATGTCCTTCTAAAGGTGTCGCCTTGGAAGGGTGTTATTCGTTTCAGGAAGCGGGGAAAGCTTGGCCCTAGGGTACATTGGACCATATCGAATCATCGCGCGAGTAGGTAAGGTAGCTTATCGGTTGGAGCTGCCCGAGCAACTCAGGAAGTGCATTACCGAGGAATCTACAATAGTGTCTTGGGAGGATATTCAACTAGACGAACGCCAAAACTATGTGGAGAGACGATTGCCATCATTGAAAGGAAAATAAAGACTTTGCGAAATAAAACAATAGGATTAGTTAAGGTTCAGTGGCAACATCGTAAAGGGTCCGAGTGGATTTGGAAACCGGAGGAGGAAATACGGAGGCATTACCCAAAATTATTTATAGGCGCAGATTTCGGGGACGAAATCCAGTTAAGTGGGGGAGAATTGTAAGACCCGTTCCGCCGAGGCGCGGCCCGGATGGATCCGCGATGCGGCTTTGGAAGATTCTAGATTCGCGAAAGATTTTGTACGCGCGGCGCGGCTCGAGAAGATCCGCGGCGCGGTGCGCCGCTAATGTGAAAAACCCTAATTCGGATTTAAACGCCTATAAAAAGGGTCCCAGCCCTATGGTTCGTGTTTTTTGGAAGTTTCCTAGAGTATAGTCGACTGGTTTCAGCAGAGGCTCTTCGGTTTTAAGGCTTTAAAGGTCTTTGGAGTTTAGAAGAAGGAGATCCAACGCGAGAAAAGGCTTGTAACGGATCGTGGGCATCACTCCGATTTTTTGAAGTAAGGTAAGAAGATTTACTAATATGACTTTCCTGTTCATCTCGTCATAGGGTGTTACCCATTGGTTGTAGCTTTGGATGACTTGTAACACTTAGGGTTTGGACCAAGGACATGCATGGACTTGCATGTCCATAAGGAAGTGACCTTAGGGAAGTTTCTGATCCCAGGAAGGGTATAAAGAGGAACCCTAGCCGATGGCAGTACTGATTAAGGGCTAATAGGATTCCGTATTTATACGAGTCCGCGGCACGGACAGGCTATGTCGGCGACACGGGTTCGGCTAAAACCCCGTAACTGTGCATAGGTAGCCGCGACGCGTAGGGCAAGGAGCCACGCCGCGGCGAGCGACTGTTTGACCCAAAAGCTTACTTTCGACCATTGTTGGTTAGCAAACGTTGGGTCTGACCTTTAGACAAGTCTATAGGAGTTTGGTCAATGCTTAATATGTTGTGTATGTGGGATTTAGGTGTGTGGACGAGCTAAGTGGGGATATTAGAGAATATCTACATGGTTACGAATCAGGTGAGTATCCTCACCTTACTATATGATGTTGCATGCTAGGCATCTTGTATGTTATTTACAGTTATATGATTTTCTTTATATCTGTGGTTAATTGTTGTTGGACTCAGTACTGATGCGTGTCCCCTCGTAGCTGTTGTATGACGAGTTGGACTGTTGCCTTGTCCCATAGCTGTTGTATGATGGGCTGGGCCATAACCGAGAACCCATAGCTGTTGTATGATAGGTAGAACCGCCCCGTGTCCATAGCTGTTGTATGATGGACGCCCGTAGCTGTTGTATGGTGGGTAGGGTCGGGTCGTTCTCGAGGACGGGTTGTTTAATATGTGGGCATGTATGGTAATTTGTGGACTCACTAAGCTTTAAGCTTACCCGTTGATTTTATAACATTTCAGGTATTTCGAATGACTAAGGGAAGGGCAAGGCTTGACGGCAGCGCATCGCATACAAGATATTTATTTTAATGAATTATGTTATGATTTTCAAATGTTTCCGCTTTTGGTTTAATAAATATGTCGAACAATTTTACTTTTTGGAATAATGTTTTTGTTGGAACCTTGGTAATAAATGAAATTTTATAATTGTGAAATTGGGGCGTTACACATAAGATGAACATACATTGGCTAAAGGTATAGTCCATATGCATGGCATGAGAACTCACCTTTTGTCATTTTCCTTTTGGCCTGAATCTTTAAAGATTATTACTTTTATATTTTATAAAATCAATAGTTATAATATATAAATCAAATAAGTTCTAACATAAATAATATATAACCTTTTATTATATTATTAACACACCATGGCAATATGCTTTGTTTCATAATGGATACTTTGGAAATTGTAATAAGTTCCACACGCAAGAATATGGTAAGAGACGTGTAATAAATAAGTATGAAGTATGCGTGAGGTAGAGATGTATAATACTGAAGAGTCCAACTACTGCGACTTAGTGGACGAGAACCTATAGCTCGAGTATCATGGTTGCAGGCACTCGGTTGTTATAGTGTTTACCTGTAATTGGTTTGATAACAACCACGATGTAATATTCAATAAATGGGGTCGTTGATGTCGAACACAAGTCCCGACTTCAAAAAGACGACCCTTTTTCCTTGGCATCACAAGTGGAACAAGTATTTTATACATCGTACCCTACAACGATAAAGAAGATGATAGATAAGTAGGCTATTGTTAAGAAAAAAGCAACGGGGGTAATTGAATTCACCGAAGCTGAACACAAAGCAGATGGAATCTTCCAGCCTAATAAGCGATTTGAATCGCCCCATATAATAGTAACTACTATTGTACGTGTGTCCCTAGCCTTAAATTCAAATGACTATGAGCAAATATTTGATGAGGAGAATGAAGAATCTAAGGAAGAAGAGAATGAAAAAGAAGAATTTGAAGATGAAGATTATATAGAGGATGATGAAAATGAACTTGTTTATTCTAAAGAAGAATTTGAAGGTAATGATGACCAGGAAGGATATTAGGAACATTGTCTTTTGTTGTAATGGTATGATTAGGACATCCCCTTGTAAAATATTTAAATTATTTTTGATTCATGATATGGTATGTCAAGTTTCAATTATTTGTTTTGATATGGATTACCAATCATCTTATATTATATATCTTACCATTCTTTTCTACTAAATGTAGGATGTCAGAGAGATTGCGTGCTCCCATCCCCTCTCTGAGTGGTAGTCGACCGAGCTTCAGAGATGATAGTAGATCTAGAGGAGCTCGACCCCCTTCCATATTTACTGAAGATTGACTCCCTCTCATACTTATTGGAGACCCATAGTCTCAGACTATGCTTAGCAGCAGTAAGGGCTCCACCAGTAGGGCGGCTCCGCTAATCCATAGTTACGGGCGACCATGTCCACGAGCAAGTGCATATAGATACATCATTTTATTATATGAAACCACATGTAGGGATTATGGATGATTGTATTGTTGAGGAGGATGGTGAGGAGCGTTATATTGACGAGGATGATGTCGACATGATGCATTGGACGCTGACGCCGTCGCACCAATTTGGGTGCCAGAGGCTCTAATGCTAGATATCTTGATGATCGCCATTGCCTTTTATCACCCAAAATGGGGAAATGTTAGTAGTTTTATTATTTGAATTTACGATTATTGATTTTATAATTATAGTTATATAGCTTTTTCAATATTTAGGTTTGGAAATCACTCGGCGATCGTAAATATATTATGGTAGCGGCGTTGACCTACATTTAATGAGGTCCTAATGCTGTTTGTGAGACATATTTTTGGGCATTTCCTGGTAACATATTAAATTGTTATTTGTATATCTTTTTCTTATTCATTTTAGGGTTGCAATTCTAACTTGTCATTATTTATAGATGCTTTATGGGTAGCATCCACAAAAGAAGCATCACATTTAGAAGGTTATGGAAATATGCTTAAAGAACGATACGAAGATTGGATGACGGATGCCAAGAAAGATCCGGAAGAGCTGTCAGACACCCTATCGTTGGCATTGAGGACTACATGTAGATCCCGCAGGATTTCCGGTCCCAAATACATATTGGAGGGCCTATGGCAGTCATTATGAAGTGTAAGCAATTCCATATATTATTGCTTATTTTGTTGAGTTTTATTCACTGTTATTGTATTATACATGTGTTTTTACCATATTAGAACACACTAGGGTGGAAGAAATTGTCTTCTAGTAGGAAGAAAAACCGCAATTTGTCTGATGGTTCTAGGACGACGGGCAAACACACTAGCAGCAACATCAGAATGAACGAGCACCATGACAGATTGGTAACTAATCATATTTAAGAATTTTAGTAACCTTTTTCCTTTTGACACTAACTACATCAACTATATTGTTCAATTTATGTATAGATTGTTGCTGGGTAGAGAACCCACATGGGAAGAGGTGTATACGCAAACTCACCTAACCGTCGTATCAAAAAAGAGATATTTTATGGGAGACCAGACGAATTTGCCGTTTCTCACAAAGAAGGCTGCAAATTCATTTGTAATTTTTCTTTACCAATTTCATATATTGACTGTCTTGGTTTTTTGTACAACGATAATGATGTTGTTTTGGTATATTGTACAACGATAAGAGGGTTGAGGTTGAGCAATACCCGAAGTATAGTGCATATATGGTTGAAAATCAAAGTATGTTGTTCTTATGGATAGTAAGGTAGTGTACATTACTATTATGGACCGTAAATGAAAGTATGTTGTTGTTAAGAACATAGTAAAAATAAGAATTTAAATTAATGTATATTTACTAACTATATATGTTCATCTTACCAATTTTAGGTACAAATGTTGTGTGAAAAAGTGCAAACCATGGATGAGCAAGTGGAAAGAAAAAGCAAATTTGAGGGAGAAATTTAAAAGAAGGAAGGCGGAAATTGAAAGAAGGCAAAAAGAAATGCAAGATACAATGGCGGCTTTTATGCGAAGTTATCCAAAATCATTCTCGACCACCTGATAAGCCGTCAAGTGATTGGAATCCTTAGTTTCGTATTGCGAAACAGTTGTGAATTTTATTTTAACAATTTTAGTGCGTTAAACAACTATCTCGTAATGATTAATTAGCTTTTGTATCGAATTTAAATGTTATTATATGTTAATGTATTGCTTTTTTGCTGCATTTACGAAAAAAATAAAACTGGAACATTTTAAAAAATTTCGAATTTTTTTATTTAATACTATACCGACGGAAATGTGACGGAAATTCTGTTAAAAAAAAAAAGAAACGGAATTATCCAAATGTTTTGGCACTCGGTGGGTAAATAGGTGAATCGGTATTCGGTAGGTAAATAGGGGGGTCGGTATTTGGTAGGTAAGTAGGTGGGTCGATATTCCGTCACTAAAAAATTCGATCAACCAATTGGGTCGGTATTGCGTTGGTGACTACCGACGCAGGAATACAGTCAGTATTCTGTCACCAACCGTCAAGAATCGGTCGGTACAACTTACCCACCAACTATTTTCCTCCCTCCCTAATTCCATGGCGAATAACGACAGAATACTTGTTAGGAATCGGACAGGATACACGCAGCGGAAACACTATCACACACACACAAACTTACGAAAATAAAGCAAGAAGAACACAAGGATTTTACGTGGTTCGGATTCGGTGTCAATCCTACATCCACGGGCAACAACTAGATTTTATTTGACTGAGGAGATTACAAGAGATACACACTCAATCCTTTACATGTATTGTGTGTTGTGGTGCATCTAACTCTTCAACTTGAACCTCTATTTATATACATTTGAGGTGCACTATTAACAATGTGAATATGGAAATAGAAATTAGGTATGAAGACATTTACCTCACCTACCTTTGACAAAAACTTCACCAACCAATTCACCTAACAATCTCCCACTTGAAGATTTTGAACATCTCTCATTAATCTCCGAACATAACAAGTCTTCCAAGCTTCCAGTTCCCAAGAACAAGCTAAACTTAGTCTAATTTTCCTAGTTGTAGCCGCCCCTCATCTTTAAGTATTAGAAGGGCCAGTTGAAGCTCCCACTAGCTCCAACTCAGCCGTGGCTAATCCCACCACCGACTCATCCTCTGTCTCAACCGGTTTGGACACTCCACCAGCTCCAGAGATACACCGAGAACCACTAACACTCTCCAAACTTTGCAAACTTCCAACAGGAGAGAATTTTCCAGTCTTAGTCTTCAAAACCCAACGGCTCTTTGTAACTGTACCCGGAACACACCCCGTGCTCCCACTGTCACAAAATCCCCTGAATGGTTTAGACTTTCCGACTCGTTCAGCTAACATCCTTTTGGCTCCAGAATTCATGTTTGCAAAATGAACTCTCTTAGCACTAGATTTAGCGAACCAGATTTTGTCATGCTTAACGGGGACGGTCATACTTCCCTCAGCAGGTACCTCAACCATATATAATGACCCACGCTTCATACCTTGAGCAATCACCGAATTTCCATTGACCACCCTCCATTTACCACCACCAAACCTTACTTCCAGTCCTTGTTTATCCAGCTGACCAACAGAAATCAATTTCTTCTTCAGCTCCGGAATCACCCTGACATTCTTCAGGTTCCATGTAGTTCCCAATGAAGTAACCATATCAATATCTCCTATGCCCGTTACTTGAAGCATCTCGTCATTTGCTAACCGTACCTTCCCAAAATCTCCTTCTTTTAAATTCACCATCGTTTCTCCGTTGTCCATCGCGTGAAACGAAGCCCCTGAATCCATGACCCAAGAGTCTACAGAACTTTCCATACTTAGTATCAGTGCATCATCCTCAGACACACCCTCAGCACCAACAATGTTCAATTCTTTCTTTGGACATTGACTCTTAACATGTCCCACCTCCTGGCAGTTTAGCACTTCACATTCTTCCAAGTTCTAGATGAACTTCTTCCCCGACTCCCACTGCTCCCACTATTTTTGCTATTCCCTCTACCTCTTCCGATATTTAATAACTCAGAAGAAGACTAGCCACCTTGATTCTTGCGTCTGGTATCCTCGCCTAGAACCAAATCTCGAACCCCTTCAAACGTCATACCACTGGTCCCCACGGAACTCGTAACTGTTCTCGACCAGCTATCAGGTAGTGAAGCTAGTAGCAGTGAAGCTTGAGTCTCATTATCAAATTTAATTCCCACAGATGATAATCTGGACAGAATTGAATTTAGATTGTTAATGTGAACCGTAACTGAGCTGTCTTCATTCATCCTTGTCGTGAACAACTCCCTCATCAAGAACACCTTGTTAGCCGCCGACGGTTTCTCATACATGTTCGTCAGAGCATCCATCATACTACGCGCCGTGGTTTCCTTCATGATGTTGAAAGCGACGCTCCTTTCCAACGACAATGTAATAACCGCCTTAGCTTTCTTGTCCTTTGAGTTCCACGCATCTTCAGCAGCTTTTTCCATTTTCTCCGGTTTGTCTCCAAGTACCACATCCAAATCTTTCTAACATAGCAATGCTTCTAATTGCATTTTCCACCAGCTAAAGTCAGAACCGTTGAACTTCTCGATTACAACCTTGTCTTCAGCCATTACGACAAACATGAAACAAATTGAGACAACGAAATAGAAACAACAATGGCACGGACCTGACCGGTTTGTTCAGTGTACTCGTGTGTGACAGAACAGTACCCTTCAAAGTACCAAGACACCTTTAATACGATTAATAGAAATTAGTTTCTGATGTGGAAGATCAGACAAAACTGCAACCACAGAGCATACTCTAATTTCTAAAACCGAGACCTCCTCTGAAACCCAAAGCTCTGATACCAGTTGTTTGGAATCGGACTGGGTACACGCAGCGGAAACACACTATCACACACACACAAACTTACGAAAATAAAGCAAGAAGAACACAAGGATTTTACGTGGTTCGGATTCGGTGTCAATCCTACATCCACGGGCAACAACTAGATTTTATTTGACTGAGGAGATTACAAGAGATACACACTCAATCCTTTACATGTATTGTGTGTTGTGGTGCATCTAACTCTTCAACTTGAACCTCTATTTATATACATTTGAGGTGCACTATTAACAATGTGAATATGGAAATAGAAATTAGGTATGAAGACATTTACCTCACCTACCTTTGACAAAAACTTCACCAACCAATTCACCTAACAATACTGACGAAAACCGCCGTCATGATACCCTTCTAGGAGTGTTTCCGGACAATCAAAATTTAGAATGTTTCCACATTGCAATCGTATCAATAATGACGACAACAACAAGAATATTATTAATACACAAATGTGTGAAGGTAACATTACTTTACACACAAATGTATATATCCTAAACAATTCCAACTCAAATTTGCCTAAAAAATACATGTATGATAAAGTTTACCCCAAATATTCTTCAAGTATGTATGAGCACATCTCCATCAAATATCCTTTAATTGACCACCGGTTTCTCATTGTACTCTCGAGATCCCGCATAATCTTGGGGTACAGGAAGATCAAGTTCCGTGCAAACAAACTGGATTATCTCTCCGGTCAAAGCCCCAAAAGACAACTTGTTTAGTGTGACCGCAATAGAAAACTGGTTGCTTATGTCACAATATCCCGTGGACCCACCAAACCCCGCATGACCAAACCCAATCACCGAATCATCCGTCGTCTTACTCCTCCCAAACCCGAGCCCAAATTTCCCATTCGGAAATACTAAATTTTGATAATCTCCGCTTCCCAAGAACGCATCATGAAGTTTTGATTTTGGGTTGCTAAAGATTTTCGTGTCGATTTCATCTTTCTGATTCTTGGAGGGGGATGTAGGGAGGTGTGGATGGCTTCCGAGTGGTGGGAGAGAGGAGGAGTTGCCGGGAGGTGTGGTGCCGCCGTCCACCAGGGCGGCATAGTAGCGGGCCAATGCACGGGCTGAGAAGTGGCCGTTTACGGCAGGTAGTAAGGCACGGCGGACATCGAGGGTGTTGGATAAGGGAATAAGGGCTTCAAGTAGGTCGGCTGTGAGTGTGGAAGGTGTGGCAGATGCAGTCCTGAATTCACTGTTTGCCGCTAGAGCGGCAAGCATACTGAATTCAGCTGCATCGAATGTAAGCGTTGCCAGACGAGATTCCACACCTGAATTGGACCAAAAATCCAAAATTTTTTAATGAACCATAATGCACCTTTACTTACCATTTTATATTTTTATTATCCACTTATCTACTTAACTATATTTTGTACATGTATGTCATGACAAAATACAAAAAAGTAAAACGTGATATTTTATTTAACCACTAAACTATTATTATAATAATTATAAAGAAGTAGTTCATTGGCTAAATGAATAAAATGGTGAAAATGCGTTGTTCTTTTTCTATTTTAACAGTTTTTTAAAATCGGGTAATGGGAAATGAGTTTTTAAATAGTCAAAAAATGTATAACTTTTAATCGCTATGAAAAACAGTTAAGTGACTAAATCAATAAATAAACAGTGCAAGCCTTTCTTGATTTGTGAGTTTTTGTGAATCTCACCCGGAGGAATCCCGATATAAAGCTCGCCTTCCACGTTAAGTGGGCGTACAAAAGCCTCCTCTAGAATATCCTGAAATTTCTTCCCGGATGCATGCTGCACATTGAAGAATATGTACATTAATGAAACTAATGGAAAAAAAGTCAAAGATATGTCATCAGTGATCAGTCCCTTCTAGTGCTTTTCGCAAGCATTGAACGGAGACTAGGACCCATGTCAAACAGGAAAAAGTAGCAATTTTTTGTCCCACCCAAAAGGTGGAATGGAGTGGGACACAAACTCGGTCTAAACTTTATCGGTGTAAAAAACGTAAATATCCTCTTCATCCTCATCATTAAAAATAGTCCTAAAATAGAAGATGCATGTAATGGTACCTCAATGATCCCACCACATAGCCATCCATACGAAAAATAATGATACCATTGTTCACAACCAGGTTCAGTCTCTGGTGCGACCAATGCAATGCGTTTTAGACACTCATCAAAATTACAAAATATTTCAGGATCATTTTCAGAAATGCCAGCAAGAGCATTGTGCAGACCAGATGTGTGATTAAGTATATGATGAACCTGCAATGATAAAAGAAAGAGAATGTCACACTTATATATGGATATATAATTACAAGTTTGTAAAGAATATATTTTTTTTTTTGAACGGCTGTAAAGAATATATACAACAAAAGAACACCAAATACGGAAATTGTCCCTACTAATGTTTGTTCAATTGGAATCAGATTATAAAAAAGAAAGCAGAACCTTGATCTGATCTTTTCCATTTGTACCAAACTCCGGCCAAATGTTTGCAACATTTTCGTCAAGCTTCAGTTTCCTGTGATGTAAAAAAGGTCATCTTATTCTTTCCTTTCACAACATGATATGTTAAAAAATATGAAAATTGATGAATATACCCTTTATCAGCCAGCCAGTGCATCATTCCTGCGGTGACACCCTTTGTTGTAGAGAAAACCGGAAACAGGGAATCGGGCTGAACTGGACGAGGGTCATCTTTTCCCAAGACTCCAGCTGCAGTATCAATGATCACTTGTCCGTCTTTGTAGGCACAAACCTAAGAAACATAATGATAAGAGTTTGTGTAAAATACAATCACAAAACGTATAATTCGTGTATACATTTTTGTTATAATTAACAGGTAAAACAAACACTGATTCAAGTTGCCGTAAATGAGAGATTGAGGGTGAGTCCGTGTTCTGCCTTTTTGGGCTAGACAAAAAAAGTCAAAAATTTGTCCCATTGACAATTTTCCAATACATGCAAAACGTAGTACAATTAATATAGTAAACCACTTATAGAGTGGACATAACTACCATCAATATGACCTAATGGTGATCACTTAAAATAGAGTTCAACCGTGTGGCTGTCGGTCAGCAAAAATGAAAATATACAGGGGACATGTTTTCTAAGGTTATTTGCAATTAAGAGGATAAAGAGGACAGTAACTCTTTTGCACGGCCGAGAAGATAACTCAATAAAAAATTGCAAGTTATTTCTTATTGTAATTTCATTCTCACTTCATAGCAACATTTGTCTCCTTAGCATTGGTTCCATGTATTTTATGCCTATCAAAAGCAATCTATTTCGAAAACGGCCAATAAATATATAAGTAAAAATCCACGATTAGCAAGGAGCTAAAATGCAGGCACACGTGGACGTATCAAAGGCAATACAATACAACTAATATCAGAAAGTAATAAAATAATAATGTGGCTGTGGTATGCACCTGGATTCCAAGTATTTTATCCGCATTCATTAAGTCGACCAAGAGATGCCTCAGCTTAACCTCGACATCAGAAAGAGTTGGACTGTCCGATAACCATTTTGTACATAACGACGCCGTTAGTAAACAAGGGTATGGTCAAGTACGATGAAGAATCAGAACGGATGATTAGAAACTTAGAACAACAACACTATACCTTTCAAAAACAGATCCGGCAAAAGGTTTCATGATAATTAGATAGCTTATGCGAACAATCCTCTGAGTGAATTTAGGACCCTCGAGAAAATTGCAATTTCGCCCGGAAAAGCTTCTATCGGAATCTGGAAGATGGGAGTTGGGAATGAAATGAAATTACGTGATTAAATGGGTTTCCCTCGATGTCGCTGTTTAGTACAGAAATCCGGATTAGCTTTTTCACTCTGACTTTATCAAAGAGTCCCATACACAACATACCTGTCGTTCTTTTGTTTTTTTTTTGTGAATGTGAATGGTTATTGATGCGGCAAGATCTGTTTTGACCAGTCTTTATTAAAGAATAAGCACTAAATTGTAGATAGAGCTTGATGAAAGTTGAATGGAGAGCTTCCGGAAGGATAAGGGGCGATGTTTTTTTATTTTTATTTTTTTTAATTTTAATCATAAGCGTCTAGCTCTCTTTTATACAAACACCCTTTTCTGAATGGCCATAGCTAGGGGTGTAAGTGAGCCAAGCTACTCGCGAGCTGTAACGACCCAAAAATCTCTAATTTATATTTGAGAAAATACGAAAGGAAAAGACCAAAAATATTTTTGAAGGTTTTAAAAGTAAATTACTTAGAAGTGTGGTAAAATACCAAAAGTTTGGAGAAAGATGATGAGCAAAGAGTACACTAGTCATTTGACACCCAAATGACTTTTAAGTGAGGAAAATATGATTTTTGGAGCTAATATATATAATGGTGATAAGTATTTGAAAGTTAATTCTAGTAAAAGAGGGTAAAACGGTCTTTTGTCACATTAAAAGACTATTATGGAAAAACAATATGTATTTGTAAAATAATATGATAAGAAATAAGAGTTTATGTGAAACTTGGAGTTTTACCGCGTGAATAGTGAAATATGACCGAAAAGGGCAAAATGGTCATTTGACATGGAAATGACCAAAATGTCAAGAAAATGTTAAGTTAGTAGTTAATGGAACTTAGTTTGTAAAGATGTGAACTTTTGGACCATTTTTGAACAAAAAGGAAGAAGTTAGGGACCAAAATGTAATTATTTTATAAAAACTAAACATAAATAAGAGAGTTATCACACTCTTTTCCAGAAATCAGTAGAGGGTTCGAGAGAGAGCTAGAGAGAACGAGAGTGAGCACGGGAAGAGGAAGAGCTCAAGAATTCCTTCAAAGAAATCAAAGGAATACAAGAGGAATTGGTAATTCCAAGCTTCAAGAGGTAAGGATACTAAGCCCTAAACCTAAAATCTGGAACGGGAACTATATTTTGATTTCTAATTTTTCCAGAAATCATGGTTCCAAAACTTCTATCTAGTTCATCTTGCTCAAACCTACCACAAAAGCATGTTCTAGCTATGAACATGTGAAAGTTTAGAAAAAATGGTGATTTGGCTCAAGAACTCCAAAAACGGGTTTGCAAGATCAAAGTTGGTTTTTATGAGTTTGTTGGGTCTAAATGATCACTTAGGATGTATTAAGACACTCCTAAGTGATTAATTTCAAAAACTTGAATTTTTAGTGAAAATATCAAAAAAAACGGGTTTTCAAGGAATTGGAATTGGAATCAGTGATTCCATGGCTTAAAACCTGATGTAAAGCAAGGGTTTTAGTCATGGAATGATAGTAAAATGGTTAAGTTAAGTATTAAGCACTTAATGGGTCAAAATAGAGGTCTGCAGCTCAAAAATCGGACTTAAAATCGAGTCTGCAGGTGTGGCACGAGTCGTGCCTTTTTAGCCTATGAAGTGCACGAGCCGTGTGCCACTGTAGAGTCAAGAAATGGTCAAGCATCATTAGCACGAGTCGTGCTTCTCTAAGCACAAAAATAGCACAAGTCGTGCTCTTTGCTGGGCAGCATTCTGTCCAATTTTGAGATTTTGACTCGATGCTAGGCTTGTCCGATTGGTCTGAAATTCATACCATAGCCTTAAAATGGTATGAAAACATGTGGGAAATTGTCGGAATTAAAATACGACCCCTCGAGGGTACTGTAGTAAAATACGAACAATATACGATTTAATTAAAGTTGGTCATTTTGAAGTTATATACTTATTATGACCCAAGAGAGTATTATAAAGACCCTAATGAATTATAGAATCAGTTAGCATGAAAGTTAATGTATAACATGTTAATTATAGGTTCATGCCAAGTGATTATTTAATCACAAAGGAGTATAAATACATGGAACGTGTAGTCAAACTTCTAGCAATACATGAGGTGAGTACATGCAGTATTTTTACCCATTCTGGGGTACATGGCAAGTAAGTATTTAAAAGATCTCTTATAAATCTTCTTATGTGAAATTACATGCAAAAGTATTATCTCTAACTTGTTGTGAAAGTATGGTTTGGTTTATGAACCAATTATGTGAAAGTATATTTTGAATACAAGTTATACATGTTTGAAAGTATGGATAGGCATATAGCCATAAAATGTTTAAGAAGTATGTTTTGGTTACAGATTGTATATGTTTTCAAGTATGAAAGGACGTATAGCCACAAGATGTTTGGAAAGTATGATTTGGCATTAAGCCTAAAATGTTAATAAGACATGTTTTTAAACATATGGTTTATGTGAAACGAAAGTTATGTATTTGGCATCTAGCCATAAAGACATAAAATGATGTAGTTTGGCATTTAGCCACAAGATTATATGTTTATGAGAAATGTTCAATTAAGCAGCAAGTTTTTGTATGACTGGTAATTGTAGCAAGCAGCGTTAGTAAGGGAACTATGTTCCAACCTACCCGGGTTAGGTAAGGGGTCTACTGGGGAAAATCCCCATCGCGAAGTAGATCGCCTCAGCACTTCTATGGTGAGGATTGATCCGTTCTTTCTAGCCATAGAGACTTGGGGTATCACTTATAGTGATTAAAGCCCTAAGTATAAAAATCCAGCAAGCTTATAAAACCAGTCAAAGAAAGTAAGAACGAAGTTATTTTCGTAAAGTAAGTCATAAAATGATTTTTGAGAAGTAAAGAGTTATATTATATTACTATTATAAAGTTTTGAAGGAAGATGGTATGCAAGGTATGATATGTAATGATTTTTGAAAAGAATAAAGAACTATGGTATGATAATGTTTTAAAACTTTGAAAGATATTTATGTCATAAGTTTTATATAAAGATTTAAAAAGAAGTTAAAGGTTTGAGTCTAAAACTCATGTAACTCACAAGACATTATTGTCTTACGTATTCTATTTTTTATGCCATGTATTCCAGGTTAAATGTTATGCTATAATTGGATGAAGTTTAGCTGGAGTGGAGCCCACATAGCTCTTATACTGGACTCAAGGTATAATCCTTTCTTGCTTACTATGGTTAGTTTTGGTATGTATTTGTAACACCCACTGTTTTTAAACATGTAAGTAATCGGTTTTTGTTAAACCGTATTTTTGTATCCAAGTATTTATACGAAAAACCATAGTATTTGCAACAGTAGAAATGGGGTGTCACAAGTTGGTATCAGAGCCATAGTTTAAACGAATTAGGATTGGCTTGTTCCACTCCTAGGCTTAAACTCATGCTATAAAAATGTTAGTTTATGAAAGTATGTTATATGATGTCTTAAATGATTAAGACATTATGCATTATGTAAAATATGTAGATATATAAAACTAAGAAGTGTTAAGCTAACGTATAAAGTGAGCAAAGATTTGACCGTTAGGAAAATTATATGATATTTTCCATAACTGTCTAAATTTATTAAAGGCTATGTTATAAAGTAGTAAGATTTCTAGTATTGAACACCATGTATTTATAATGGTGTTATATATATTAAAGGAACCAGTGACCCATGAAACCTTGTGGTAACAACATAATCAATATGTATAGGTGATTATGGTAATATGGGCCCGTATTATCATAATCACAGGATATGTATTGAGACTGGTGGAATCACAAAGGAATTATGGTATTCTGGTGGGTAAGGTTATGAGTATTAAAACCTAATGGAGTGGGTATATATCACTTAGTATGGTAAAGTAAAAGAAATAAAGTGATAAATAGTATTTCTTAGATAAATTGAAAGATATTAAAATATATGCCTGTCAAGGCGAGAAAAAGTACGAGTAAGAGCAATCTAAAGAAAAATTATGGGTATTGATTACCTATATAAGAGTTGCAAGGCTCTTATATAAAGAATGAAAATTTTAAGCACAAGTATATTGATAGTACATAAATTTGTAAAAATAAAAGGGTGGTAAAGAAGAGTTTAATGCAAGCAGGTGGTGTGCCTTGGGCATGACCATTAAATGTTAAATTTTCTTTAAAAGATGAATGAATGGTACATATATAAAGGAAGCAGAATATCGTTGTAAGACGCAAATAATAAAACCATGAGAAAGCTAAAGATAGAATATGACGATGGTAGCAGAAAGTGGAAGACTAACTGTCAAGGTTGAACAAAGGTGATAAATAAAATTGTCCAAAGAATGGACAATTGAATAAGTTATAAGTAGTGGTGAGTCAAGTAAAGAGACAAACAGTAGGATAACTGAAGAGTAAATAAAGATGACGGATGATCGGTACAGAAGTCCAATAGCTTCGTGGTGCATAGTCGAAAAGAAAGAAGTTAAGTAAAGCAAGGATATTATGCCTTGTTTATTACAGCATAAACATATGGGAATCATTTGAAGGTGATAAGTTGAATACTATATCTACATATAGATTTGGAAGTTGTTGGCACGAATTATCCTGTAGGAAGTGGCATTCAAATGAAGATGCACATGTCACGATGTACCTGAACAGGAGTAATGTCACAATAAGTAAATGTGGATCGATATCCGCAGAGAATATTATTTAATGTAAAGCAGTTCGAGTTGTAAATTTGGTAATTTATTTCTTAAAAGAAGAATATTAAAAGTTGTCTCAGGACAAATAAAATATTAAGATAAGTGGCATCAGGTTTAGTACCTGATGATGAAAAAAAAAATAATATAAAATAATTTAATGAGAAGATATTGGTTATTAGGAATTAAATTCCATAACCAAATGAAGGAAGTATAAGAAGAAATACCAGTAATAAACGAGTATAAAGACGTATGTTAACTGAAGAAAGCTATAAGTAGGTAAGGAAAATGGCTAAAGGTCATGAACAATACGAAGCAAAGAACAAGAGTAGATGTCTAAACCTACATTAAATGAAAAATCAAAGATAAGATAAGAACTATAGTAAATAGACAGGAAGTTACTACTTCCGAATAGAAATGATGGGTAAAGGCATCCAAAGACTATGAGAAATGGTTAGTACATGGATAGTAGCCATGAAATACAGACAAGTGTATATATGTTTATATGTGTTTATAAATGTAAAGGCATGAGTAAGTTTTGGGGTATATGTAAATATGATGTATAAAAATATAAAAGTGGTTATGAAATAAGTATTCTAATTAGAATACTATAAGGTATGAAGCAAAAGAGTAAAATAATGTATCGGGCATACTGCCTCGAAATACCACAGAATGAAAGATGACGAGAAAATAAATGGCAATTGTGTATCACTTACAGACACATAAGAAGTAAGTTCTATATGAAATATATAATGTTGTAAAGAAATATATAGTGTAAAGAAGTGTAGTTTAAATGATAGAATAGCATAATGTGCTAGACATGCAGTCTTATAACACATAACAGCAATGGTAAAAGATGTAAAGGTAAGAAAATTATTGTTTTAACATTAGCTATAACAAGTAAGGAGTAATGAGAAGTAATGGTGATTGAGAGTTATGTCCAGAATTCGTCATGGGACGAAAATGTTAAAAATACCTAGTTAAGTTCTAAAAACCAAAAGAGAATCAAGTATATACATATGTGTATATTATGCGACTAAGAACTTGTAAGAATATGTTAAGAAGTTAATGAATGTGGTTTGTGAAATATAAATACACCACAAGATAGTAATATTATGAAAAGTGTAGTATGGGAATATGAATTATCTTATGTAACATATATGAAGTCCTATAAGTGAGTTGAAGAAAACCAAATTTTGAATCAATCATGGTAAATAATTTAAATACCGTGAGGAAAGAGTAAACAGAAGATCAGATGCTAAACTAAGCATTAATGTGAGAAATAAGAATTAGCAAAGAAATACTAAAACGTAAATAATTATATGAGAAGGGTACACGAGGTACATAAGAAGATGAAAAATGTAATAGAAATGATTTTTCTTGAAAAGTGTGAATTACGAAGGAAGTTGACTGAAATAATAGATCAACTTCAACAGTACAACTGTACAAGTTTATAAGGTTGTATATGGTTTACTCTACATAGAAAGGAAGTTAATGATGTCTAATTGTTAAAATAAAAAAGCGAAACATTGTTTCAACATTTTCAGAACAAGATAAGTAGATTCTCGTGAACAATATGATAATTCGACAGATTTTGTCCCAAACAAAAAAAAAGTAAGGTCGTGAAGTGTAACGAAAGGAAAAGAATGCATTTCTTAAAATGGTAACCAACTGAGAGTTGCCAGTAGAAATAAAGACAGAATATAAATAAAAAAAAAAACAAACTATTATGTATAACGCATAAACAAAGATATGAGAAAAGAGAAAGATAAGAATGAACAAGTTATGTTTTAGTGATATGTCCATCATATGACAAAATATTGTTTAAAGAGAAAGAGATTGTGTATTTATATATTTCTATGAATACAAAATTTTATCAAATTGTATTCGGAAAAGTTTTACAATTAAAGAATATGATTGATATAAGTTCATGAAGTTTTGTTAAACATATGAGAAGAATCACAAAGTAAGTTACTATATTTGATAAAATTATGAAAGTATGAAACTACTTTATAAAATAAGTTTTACTAAGAAAGTTGCAAAAGAATGAAGTGAGGTAGAAAGAAATGTAATTAGAACATAGCGTATGAAGTATGATCGAGCAACTAAAAGTTGAGAAAACGGATAAAAAATGACTAAAAGGGTATTTTGGTCATTTAATAAAAGTATTAAATGTGTTGTAAGGAACCAGAGTAAAATGACCAAAAAGGTATTTCAGTTATTTAATCAAAAGTAGAGTTTTAAAGAGATACTTGTATATCTGTTATAAAGAACAAATCTAGAAAAGGGATAACCTTTAAAAGTATATATTTCAAGAAATGTAAATAAAAATATTGAAAGTTGAAGTAGATGAAAGTTTAATCCCCTAAGAATACAAAGTATATGTAAAGGAAATAAATATATATCATGTATAGTTGTGTGATGATTCCGAGGACGGAATCCTAATAAGGGGGAGGTAGTTGTAACGACCCAAAAATCTCTAATTTATATTTGAGAAAATACGAAAGGAAAAGACCAAAAATATTTTTGAAGGTTTTAAAAGTAAATTACTTAGAAGTGTGGTAAAATACCAAAAGTTTGGAGAAAGATGATGAGCAAAGAGTACACTAGTCATTTGACACCCAAATGACTTTTAAGTGAGGAAAATATGATTTTTGGAGCTAATATATATAATGGTGATAAGTATTTGAAAGTTAATTCTAGTAAAAGAGGGTAAAACGGTCTTTTGTCACATTAAAAGACTATTATGGAAAAACAATATGTATTTGTAAAATAATATGATAAGAAATAAGAGTTTATGTGAAACTTGGAGTTTTACCGCGTGAATAGTGAAATATGACCGAAAAGGGCAAAATGGTCATTTGACATGGAAATGACCAAAATGTCAAGAAAATGTTAAGTTAGTAGTTAATGGAACTTAGTTTGTAAAGATGTGAACTTTTGGACAATTTTTGAACAAAAAGGAAGAAGTTAGGGACCAAAAT
Source organism: Cichorium intybus (assembly GCA_023525715.1). Lineage (NCBI taxonomy): Eukaryota > Viridiplantae > Streptophyta > Magnoliopsida > Asterales > Asteraceae > Cichorium > Cichorium intybus. The sequence goes on along the minus strand of CM042017.1, from coordinate 38,648,464 downwards.
GTAATTATTTTATAAAAACTAAACATAAATAAGAGAGTTATCACTCTCTTTTCCAGAAATCAGTAGAGGGTTCGAGAGAGAGCTAGAGAGAACGAGAGTGAGCACGGGAAGAGGAAGAGCTCAAGAATTCCTTCAAAGAAATCAAAGGAATACAAGAGGAATTGGTAATTCCAAGCTTCAAGAGGTAAGGATACTAAGCCCTAAACCTAAAATCTGGAACGGGAACTATATTTTGATTTCTAATTTTTCCAGAAATCATGGTTCCAAAACTTCTATCTAGTTCATCTTGCTCAAACCTACCACAAAAGCATGTTCTAGCTATGAACATGTGAAAGTTTAGAAAAAATGGTGATTTGGCTCAAGAACTCCAAAAACGGGTTTGCAAGATCAAAGTTGGTTTTTATGAGTTTGTTGGGTCTAAATGATCACTTAGGATGTATTAAGACACTCCTAAGTGATTAATTTCAAAAACTTGAATTTTTAGTGAAAATATCAAAAAAACGGGTTTTCAAGGAATTGGAATTGGAATCAGTGATTCCATGGCTTAAAACCTGATGTAAAGCAAGGGTTTTAGTCATGGAATGATAGTAAAATGGTTAAGTTAAGTATTAAGCACTTAATGGGTCAAAATAGAGGTCTGCAGCTCAAAAATCGGACTTAAAATCGAGTCTGCAGGTGTGGCACGAGTCGTGCCTTTTTAGCCTATGAAGTGCACGAGTCGTGTGCCACTGTAGAGTCAAGAAATGGTCAAGCATCATTAGCACGAGTCGTGCTTCTCTAAGCACAAAAATAGCACGAGTCGTGCTCTTTGCTGGGCAGCATTCTGTCCAATTTTGAGATTTTGACTCGATGCTAGGCTTGTCCGATTGGTCTGAAATTCATACCATACCCTTAAAATGGTATGAAAACATGTGGGAAATTGTCGGAATTAAAATACGACCCCTCGAGGGTACTGTAGTAAAATACGAACAATATACGATGTAATTAAAGTTGGTCATTTTGAAGTTATATACTTATTATGACCCAAGAGAGTATTATAAAGACCCTAATGAATTATAGAATCAGTTAGCATGAAAGTTAATGTATAACATGTTAATTATAGGTTAATGCCAAGTGATTATTTAATCACAAAGGAGTATAAATACATGGAACGTGTAGTCAAACTTCTAACAATACATGAGGTGAGTACATGCAGTATTTTTACCCATTCTGGGGTACATGGCAAGTAAGTATTTAAAAGATCTCTTATAAATCTTCTTATGTGAAATTGCATGCAAAAGTATTATCTCTAACTTGTTGTGAAAGTATGGTTTGGTTTATGAACCAATTATGTGAAAGTATATTTTGAATACAAGTTATACATGTTTGAAAGTATGGATAGGCATATAGCCATAAAATGTTTAAGAAGTATGTTTTGGTTACAGATTGTATATGTTTTCAAGTATGAAAGGACGTATAGCCACAAGATGTTTGGAAAGTATGATTTGGCATTAAGCCTAAAATGTTAATAAGACATGTTTTTAAACATATGGTTTATGTGAAACGAAAGTTATGTATTTGGCATCTAGCCATAAAGACATAAAATGATGTAGTTTGGCATTTAGCCACAAGATTATATGTTTATGAGAAATGTTCAATTAAGCAGCAAGTTTTTGTATGACTGGTAATTGTAGCAAGCAGCGTTAGTAAGGGAACTATGTTCCAACCTACCCGGGTTAGGTAAGGGGTCTACTGGGGAAAATCCCCATCGCGAAGTAGATCGCCTCAGCACTTCTATGGTGAGGATTGATCCGTTCTTTCTAGCCATAGAGACTTGGGGTATCACTTATAGTGATTAAAGCCCTAAGTATAAAAATCCAGCAAGCTTATAAAACCAGTCAAAGAAAGTAAGAACGAAGTTATTTTCGTAAAGTAAGTCATAAAATGATTTTTGAGAAGTAAAGAGTTATATTATATTACTATTATAAAGTTTTGAAGGAAGATGGTATGCAAGGTATGATATGTAATGATTTTTGAAAAGAATAAAGAACTATGGTATGATAATGTTTTAAAACTTTGAAAGATATTTATGTCATAAGTTTTATATAAAGATTTAAAAAGAAGTTAAAGGTTTGAGTCTAAAACTCATGTAACTCACAAGACATTATTGTCTTACGTATTCTATTTTTTATGCCATGTATTCCAGGTTAAATGTTATGCTATAATTGGATGAAGTTTAGCTGGAGTGGAGCCCACATAGCTCTTATACTGGACTCAAGGTTTAATCCTTTCTTGCTTACTATGGTTAGTTTTGGTATGTATTTGTAACACCCACTGTTTTTAAACATGTAAGTAATCGGTTTTTGTTAAACCGTATTTTTGTATCCAAGTATTTATACGAAAAACCATAGTATTTGCAAACAGTAGAAATGGGGTGTCACACGAGCTACACTGTTTTTTGAAAAAGTAAGCAGGGTTACAACCAAAGCAGATTGTTTTGCGTTATACGAGCATGAGAGGAAAAAACTAAAAGCCCTTACAAAAGCTGCTTCCAAAATCAGTTTGACAACTGATTGTTGGAAGTCATCTCACCAGAAGATTGAATACATGGTTAGAAGATTGAATACATGGTTATAACATGACACTTTATTGATCATAATTGGATGTTTGACTGCTTTTCTATATTTTTTTCATGTTTTTTCTTTTTCTTTATTGTATTTTAAAATGATATGTGGACTTGGTCTTACAGATTGCAAAAACGTGTCTTGAGTTTTATACATGTTCCTCCTCCTTGTACGGGACTCAATATTGCTGATGGTATTTATAAATGTTTGAAGGATTGAGAAATCAAGGACAATATATTTACCATTTCTGTAGACAATGCTTCGTACAATGACAGAGCATTAAAAAAGATTCAAAAAGCTATTTTCTAGAGTGAGAAAACTCGCGTGTGGTGGTAGCTTGTTCCACGTTAGATGTTGTGCACATATTTTGAATCTTCTTGTGAAAGATGGACTTGCAATGATTGATTTTGTTATCGGGGATGTGCGTGAGGGTATAAAATATATTAACCATTCTGAGGCAAGACGTCAAACATTTTCAAAAGTCGTACATTAGCTTCAAATACAAGATAGAAAGTTATTGCTAGATGTTCGAACGCGGTGGAATTCAACCTATGATATGTTGTCAATTGCCTTAAAATTTAAAGATGCTTTCCCAAGGTGCACATCGAATATCATTATAAATAGTTTTGAATGGTGTTTGGCATAGAGAACTATCTTTAACTTTTTGTGATTTTCATAGATTTGCCGAATACGAGCCTCATTTCCATCACTTGCCTACCGATGAGTAATGGGAAAACGTGGAGCGCGTATGTGAAATCTTGAAGGTCTTCAAGGTGCTGATTACTTTTATTTAAGTGTTTTTTGATAATTATTTATGATCACACTTGTTTATAGAAACCTACTTTCAGGTGTGCACGAATATTATTTCTGGTAGTGATTATCCCACATCGAATCTATATTTGATAGAGGTGTTTAGAGTGAAAGAAACTTTGGATAAAGGTGCTCAATCTAATAATATTTTCGTTCATGCTATGGTGACTAAAATGAAGGAGAAGTTTGACAAATATTCAGGGGAGTGCCATTTTGTTATGGCTATAGCTTCAGTGTTAGATCCGAGATTCAAAATGAAGTTAGTAGAATTTTGTTTCCCAACCATATACCCAAATGCTCAAAAGAATATCGATGAAGTGAAAAATGCACTTTATGAAATGTACTCGGAGTATTTAGAGATACATGATGCATCTGTGAGAGAAGCTACAACACAAGGAAGTGCACATGGGAGGAATGTTGCTTCAGAAAGAACACCGGTCGAGTCAGGATGGGAGGCATTTGGAGAGTTTATCAAAAACATAGATTTGGAGAGACCAGAAAAGTCAGAACTAGATATGTATTTGGAAGAAGGAGTTTATAGAGAACAAGGACAAAAAGGAATGGATTCATTTAGGGCTTTGGAATGGTGGAATGTACATAAATTGAAGTATCGTGTTTTGTCTAAGATGGCTATGGATGTGCTTGCAATCCCAATTTCTACAGTTGCATCTCAGGCAACATTTAGTGTCGGTGGTAAAGTAATTGATGCATACCGAGCTTCTTTGGCAACAGAAACTGTTGAAAAGTTGATTTGTGGAGGAGATTGGATTAGGAATCTTTATGGAATCAAGAAAAAGTTGAAGGTACATTTATAAACTATGAACACTTATATAGATATTTGATTATTTAATATTATTTGATCGATAATTCTTTCTTTCTACAGAAGGAGGAAATGCCTATCGAGATTTTGTTACCTATCGGGAATCTAATAATTAAGGGTATAATTTCTTTTTACTTGAAAGTTGAAACTTTAGACTAATTACATTATATTGCTACTGAAAATATTTTAATTTGCAGATTTCACATGTTGGATACGAATGTTGGATTGAAGATGCATTAGGGAAAACTTGCTTTTTGATAAATTTCTCTATAAAAACTTAGTCATCTTCATAGTCGAAAAATTAGATATTTTTGGATCTTTAGTACTTTTGTAATTTGAAGGTTTTGAGTTTGTATTTGGGAGTTTCAAAAACTTGTAATTTGAAGGTTTTATGTTTTATGCACTGTTTGGTTCAATTTTGTACTTAAGTTAATGAATTTATATCTGAAGTATTAAAATAAACGTGTTTATCGAGCCTACAAATGAGCCGAGCTCGAGCTTATTTTAGGCTCGACATGAAAAACGAGTCAAGCTCAAGCCGATCCCGAGCTTGTATAATTCTTAACGAGTCGATCTCAAGCTCACCATCAACAGGCTCGAAACGAGCCAAGCTCGAGCTCGAGCCCAAAAAGTTTAAGTGAGTCGAGCTCGAGCTTGGTCAGGCTCGAGATCGGCTCGACTCGTTTACACCCCTAGCCATGACCTGTAAGCCTTGATAATGGAGCCAAGTTTATCATACATAGAAAACTTTTTGGGTGATTCTATCCATACCCCTACTAACTAATCGTACCCCTTTGATTTGATTTTTTTTTTTTGTTGTTTTTTTCCTTTTGTTTTTTGTCTACTTTGTTTGTTTGTTGTCTTTTTCTTTTATTTTATTAATAGTATTTGATTTATTATTATTATTATTATTATTATTATTATTATTATTATTAAAAAACAATAACAATGAATTTACAATTTATAATTTTTACGTTTTAGTAACAATAAACAATAGTTTTTTAAAAGTAATTACGACAAATCGAACGACGTTTATAACTTTATAAAATTATGTCAAATTATCCCAAAACGGTTATGTCAAATTTGAACAAATGTCAAATTAATGAATTTAGCTTTTATAATTTTTACGTTTTAGTAACAAGAAACAATAGTTTTTTAAAGTAATTACGACACAACGAACGACGTTTATAATTTTATAAAATTATGACAAATTATATCAAATCGGTTATGTCAAATTCGAGCGAATTTATAAAAATAACAATATAAATAACAATATAATGCAAAGTGTGATCCAATATTATGACTGGGTCGATGGACCAAGAATGGCGGTTTCTGACTAATAATAACATGAATTTCGATTACTTACAAATGGTATAACCCGAAGGATTTTATAAAAATAAATTCTAATTCAACCACTTGATTTATAAACGACTGAATAAATTCAAACGAATAAAAAAGAGGCATTAGATTATCAATAAACACGAATGGTTATAATTTTATTATATAAAGCTAATAATAATAATAATAATAATAATAATAATAATAATAATAATAATAAAGGAAAAGACAATAAAAGAAGAAATTGAGATAAAACAAATCACTTAGTCAAATTAGGGGGTGTATTGATTAAAAAACTAATAAAATAAAACCCTTTTTGATTTGATGAGTTATTAGGGGGATACAATATGAAATGGGGGTAGCTATAGCACAACTCAAACTTTTTATGTTTGTTGGCTTTCTTATACAAATTACAACATTTTGTTAAACAAATTATATAAATAGATTTTATGGTTTTGAAAAAATTTACAACTAAATGTTTTTATGTATATGGTCTGTGTTCTTTGTAGTTATTGCATAGTTGGTTTCTGACTTATGTGATGTGATTTTTTTATCATTTTTAATTTTTTATCATTCTTTTATTTATTTACAAATATATTAGTATTATATTAGAATGTCTCGCCCTGACCCTTCTTCTCCCTACCCACCAACACTGTCATCTTCATCCATTTGAAACTAGGAATGATCATGCTACAAGTATGCTAGTATCAACTTGATTAGCTATCAATAAGTTCGGTTGGTACAAATGGATAATAGTATATATAACAAGAAGTCAAACTAATATGAGGTTCAATATCAAATATAAAACTTGAGAGACTTACGATGCTTCAAAATCTAACATTATACCTAAACAATCGGTTTCAAACTAACTTTGTAATTAATTTAAAAACAAATATATATATATATATATATATATATATATATATATATATATATATATATATATATATATATATATATATATATATATATATATATATATGGTTATAATAAGAATGACAATTATTGTGTTACCTTGTAACCAAATCATGGCCATCAGATTTCATTCTGCTACGAATGAAAAAACTGAAAATTTTTCATTCTTAAAAGAATGAACGAAATTTTGTACATCAAAACAACAAGAATGTAATGAATTGTTTCAATTATGACAATATTATTGGAAAATTTACATAACAACAATAAGAATCTACAAAAATTGTAACAATTCTGGAAAGAATGAAAATATTTTACATAAAACAACAATATTCTAAATGAATAGATAAGTCATTCTTAAAAGAATGTGTTTTAAATGAGTGGTCCATATTGAGTTTCAAGGTTACACAATATTTGTCAGGATATATTTGATCCTGGCCCTATATATATATATATATATATATATATATATATATATATATATATATATATATATATATATATATATATATATATATATATATAATCATATACGAATCGTAAATATTGTGTGAATGTAGGACTAATTCTGAACCAATCACTATTTAGGGGCAAATTAGTCTATTTATATAATATAATTATAATTTCCATCAATTAATTAAATTGCTCAAATTAAAAGCCTATATTAATATAATGTAACCTTACCTAACCCTATTCATTTGTCTCTCTCTCTTTGCCGTCGTCGACTTATTCATACCTCACCATCGTTTACTCTCACGCGGAGGTGAGTGTAATTTATTAAAGCTTATTAATTGTCAAAGAAACCATGGAGGTGAGTCATTAGCTATTGGTGATATTCATTTGTTTTACTTATTAATTGTTTTTAACCACTCAAAAAAGAAACTGTGACGAGGTTGAATGCAATTTGTCGAACCTTTGCATTAATGGTGTAATTCCAATTAGTAGTTGATGATATTTATTTATTTTAGTTATTATTATTTTTTTAATCACTGATCTCAAAAAAGCCTTAATGTTTTCCTTAATGGTGGATTTTATTTTCGTTTTTTGTATTTTGCACTTAAAACAACAATAAATGTTAAAGGAGAGGGAATATTGAAGAGGGGCTGTTATTTTCATGGTTTTATTGATTTTGCTGTTAGGGTTTAAGGATTACAGATTGAAGAGCATCTATTATTCTTCAAAAATTCTTTAGTTCTAAATATGATCTAGAAAGGAGGGGAACAGACTTGTAATTGATTGCGGAAGAACACATGTTCGAATTCTTCAAGATTGTTTCCATTCTTCAAGAATTATCCAGTTGCAAAGACGATCCATAAAAGAGGGGACCAGACTTGTAATAGATTGTGGATGAACACATGCTCGAATTCTTCAAGAATGCTTCCATTCTTCAAGAATTCTTTAGTTGCAATCGATTGTGGAATAACACTTATAATTTAGTATACAATTAATGTAATTTGGATTTATTTTTTAAGAATGTCTATTATTGCATTTATAATTTGTAATAAGAATTATTATTATTTTGATGCAAATAGTTTTTCTTGAAAATATGTGTCCATATTCTTTAAAAATGTTAATTCTAAAAAAATATATTAAATGTAGTCGTATTATTTAAGAATAAAAGAAAATATGTGATAACAAAACTGAAAAAATTGATTTGACCTGTTGAATCGAATTCGTATTCTTAAAAAATTTGATTTAGTTTGAAAATATATAGACTAAAATCCGAGATTTTATTTGATTTATATTAATTAACTTGACTTAGTTTCCTAAAATGTAGGTAATGTTTTTTTCCTTAATAAAATGTCATAATAACATACCCTTATAATTAATTAGGTCAAATTATATAATATATGTCATCCCATGATAATAATGTGTATCATCAAATCACAGCATTTCATTATTTTAATCTAATGGCCACATATTCGTCCTACATTCACACAATTTATGCAATTCACATTTGTAACTTGTCATTAACAATTTTATATATTGATTGTCTTGATTTTTTGTACAACGACAATGATGTTGTTTTGTTATATTGTAGTATCTTATATGAGGGTTGAGGTTGAGAAATACCCGGAGGAGAATGCTCAGCTGATTTATGGCTCCATTCCCATATTCAAATATTCAAAGAGAGGGAGGAAAAATGGCCATGTCTATAGGATATGATCCTCTGATCTTCATTGTGTGGTTACCAGGACATATTCTACCGGGTCTGCCAGATTATGCACAGTCGCAGCAAAAAGTAAACTTATTAATCAAATGCATTTTGTTTTATATAGTAAGATGTTATGATAGATGGTAAGATAAGTACATTGCTATTATGGATAATAGGGATACAGTACATTACATTTATGTTTGAAAATGAAAGTATGTTGTTATTGTGGATAATAGGGTAAAGTACATTCTTATTATGATTAAAAACGAAAGTAAATTGCTATATAGGGTAGTAAGGGTAAAGTACATTGCATATATGGTTGAAAATGAAAGTATGTTGTTGTTATGGATAGAAAGCAAAGTACATTGCTATTATAGATAATAAGGATAAAATACATTACATATATGGTTGAAAATTCAAGTATGTTGTTATTATGGATAGTAGGGTAAAGTAAATTCTTATTATGATTAAAAATGAAAGTACTGTTGGATTAGGCGTCTAAGCCATGACTATAATTTAGGAATATACTTGATTGATGGCAGCACAGTCCTTTTGGGTTGCCCTTAAAACCTAGCCAGAGGACAAGAGAACTTAAAGAGAGAGAAAAATATGATTTATTAATATATTATGAGAATAATATATTAATTAGAAATCATAATATTTAATTAATAATTGATCAAAAATTAATTGGAATTAATTTTGGGATTAATTGGATTAATTAAAGGTGCAGGGGCTGAATTGTAATTGTTCAATAGTTGAGCAATTGACAATTAGGGCATACCTAATTGGGTTGAACGAAATTGAGGCCTAAGGCCTTAGGGTTTCTCATTCCTTAATGGGTATTGGCATTATTTATGGCAGTGATAAGTAGATTCAGTTATATGATAAAAGCCTTATCATATCAGGATCTTAAATAAGGCAGTTATACTCCTTATTGCTTATTACCTGGAGGCTATAAATAAATTCCTCCTCCACCCCTCATAAGCCACGAAATTCTAAGGGTTTCTACCCTTCTCCTCTCTTGTTTTCTTGCTTGCTTGGTTTTGGGTATGAACCATTAGAGGCACGACACTTGTGGTGCTTGCTTCCAAGAGATCTAAGGATCTAAAGGTTAGTTTTTCTTATTTATTTCTTTAGTAATTTTCTGTTGGCCTATAGGGATTTTATTATATGTTCAAAGATAGAAAACATAGATCCTTATGAGGTTGCATATGAACTTAGGGTTTTAGTTCATAGATTTGCAGAAAACCTTTCAATGGTATCAGAGCTTTTTGGTTGTTTTCTAATTGAATTGATATAATTGTTATCCTTATATTTAGGGTTTATAGAAACTAAACCCTAAAAGAGGCCTAATCGAAATTAGGGTTAGGGTTTTTGAAACCCTAGCCTCCTCCCCCCTTGTCTGCGATTTTGTGCTAGGGTTTAGGAAGGTTTTTCTATTTTTGGTAATTGTGATTATTTAATAAATGGAAACCTTAAACCCACTTAATTGCTATTTTCAAGATTTAGGGGTTTAAGATATGATTAAATTAATTTGATTTATTTGTGATGCCTATCTGGATTTAATTAATTTAATTAGTTGTTTAATTAAAAGTTAAATTAAATCATTTAAAGGTTTAAATATAATTTTAAAATTAATAGTTAATTTCGAAAAATTAAAAGATTAAACCATTAATATTTTAAAGAGTTGAAAATACATCTTATATATATTATTATTAAAAGTTAATATTATATGTATAAGATAATTGGTCGGTCAAATCAATAGTAGGCCTCATTCACGAAGCTGATCTATAAGGAGGGTATAAGGAGACTACCTATAAAATGGCGGTCTAATGGGTGTCCACTCTCACCCACCGCTCTCTTGATCAGTGGAGGGTCGTTAGCCGAACGGGTTTGATAGGAAAACTTAATTTCATTAACAGTATAATGTCATTAATCAAAGTACTAGAACAGCTTTATAAAATCCCAAATCTAGTTGCTTTAGGAAAAATGTGAAAGAGATGCTAACCCATGAAATTGCACATTACACTTTATGAGACATTAGTGGAGCGTGTGTGGTTAACCGACACACAAATAGGGGCTCATAAAGAGTGGTAATGGGTTTCTCATGATTTATCATTGTTGATGGAGCGTGTGTGGTTAACCGGCACATCAATTAGAGATGATAAATGACATTGAGGTTACCAAGCTAATTTGCATGGTTATTCACATCTAGTTTGTGACCCTCGGCATCCCAGTCACAAACAGTAGAGCATATCCGAGATTAAATATGCCATTGAACAGTTCAATGAATCTCACAGATGTAGGAATTTCATAAGACTGAAATTGATAAATGTTTATCTACCTTAATGACCATTATGTTATGATTACGGCATCCCTCTTCACACCATAGTTGGGGTATTTTGGATCCTAGCCTTGTTAAATAATTTATTGGGTAATTGTTTAAGAAGATTAAAATTAAACTAATAAATTCAAATTTTATAAATGTCTAAAGATAGTGTCTGTTCTCCTCCTTCTCCTCCTTCACCCATTTCTGAGAGTTTCAGAAAGCACCTATTACATATGGTAAGGCTGACTGGCCTGAACTATGTGGTATGGCTTCACAAATAGAGAATGGTTCTTAGTTTTGCTGCCAAGCCATATCTTATTGAGTGTCCGCTCCCCAAAGCATGACATCACACTACATCTTGTGATGAGCATGACCCGTTGACCATTAAGTCCAAGGAAGTTCGTTGCCTCATGTTATTCATCATTGACCCTAAGTTCCGTAGGAATTCAGAATTCCTGGGGTCAGATAAATTAGCACCGCTGGTTGAGGAAAGGTTCCGAAAACCGGTTGAAAAAGGACGAGCTAAGATCTTCAAAGATCTTAAAGTGTGCAAGCTAGAAGGAAGTAGCACCCGTTTGCATGTTCTCAAGTTTGAGAGATACATAGGCAAACTGTATAAAATTGGTTACCCCTTTTGATCGGGAGTTAAGCATTAGCTCGACTCGCTGATCTACTCATCCAGATGTACAGGAAGGGAAACCAGGGTAAGACTATCATGGGAATGCATTCAATGTTGACTCTGTATGAGTCGTTCATGGAGAAGCATAGTTCCATTTATTCGGCTGCTTCGAGATTGAGTCCAGTAATAAGGCACATCAAGAAATGATCCATATCATCTGGACCGGTTCTTTGATGTCTCAAACTCGGAATCCACAAGATGGGACACAGTCACAGAAAGATCGAAAAAATGCTCCGAAGCCGAACGGTTTGGCAAATCAGGAATATCTTAAAACTCAGAACTCCTGATCCTTAATTCCTTGATACAGGATGTGTTTCTCACATATGCTCTGTATGCATGGACTATGTAGGATGCGGGATGTTGTTGCATAAGGAGCATATTCATATTAGATCTGAAGCTCATGCAGTTTTGGAGTTTAGTTAGATATTATGATATTGTTATTAGCTTATTAAATGCGTGCGACATTGTCTATCATATAGTACATTGTTCAAGGATATTTTAGTTTTATAAAATAGTGTTTTTCCTTTTAATACATGTTGTTTACAATCATCCTTGAAATGTTGTATGAGTATGTTAATTGCATGGCAATAACTTGAATGTTGATACATCCAAAGTGTTTGGATTCAGGAATTGTGTCCTCTATGATTGTTAAAATAAATTTTATAAGAATCATTTCAACCAAAGGTCCAGTTAGACAAGACCTTGGAATCATTTGACTTAGAGTCACATGATGAATTGAGTTCTTAATAAAACATATGTGGCAAGAAATGAATCACCCAAAGGTCCAGTTGGACAGTACTTTGGAATCATTTGACTTAGAGTCACATGATGAAATGAGTTCTTAATAAAACATAGGTGGTAAGAAATGAATCACCCTAAGATCCAGTGGATAGGATTTTGGAATCAGTTGACTTAGAGTCAGATGATGATTGCATATCTTGAAAAAAAATTAACAAAGTCATAAATTTACATAGAGATGTAAAAGGCATTAAGATTATGAGCAACGGACACATCAGTTACTGTGTATTGCTCGAATCTTTAAAAACAACACAATTAGTTATACTTCACGATATTTGTCAATTAGTATGACGAATATGGCTTCGCTTATCAGAATAAGCGATTGAATTGAAACCTTGAACAGTTCAAGGACTTCAAAGGAAGTATAAGATCAACAGAACCTGAATAACATCATAAACTGAGAAAATGTTCACAGTTTATTCTCTTCCAAGAACATTAATGGTTATAATGTGTCTTAGGGAAGATGATGGAGCATTGGTCGAAATAGTTTGATCCATGATGTATGAGATACATCATCAATTATTTTGATGAATTGAATATTCAACCAATCAGCCCATATAAACCATATTCCAACCACATCTTAGGCTAAGTAGGTTTTGTTGACACCGTCTAAAATGTAAAGCTGGGATCGTCCCACTAGTACATAGAAAGTCCAGGGTCATGTAGCGTTCGTCTGAACCTCATGACTAGCCTGAACCTGATCAGTAATGTCGTTTCATTGGCTATCCCGCTGTACCTGTGAAAGAAGAGCCCTTTTAGAAAGGACTCATATTCTAAGGAAACAGTGGGAGTTAAGACAGTCCTGAATGTGTTCAGGATTAGCCAAGTGAAAGAACCTTTAGTCATCACTAGGCTTTGAACATGAATCCGAGTTCTGTTAAAACCTGACATACTCTTCTCTTAACCGGTAGTATTGGTCACCATCATAAGATGTTATGATATGGGTGACATACCGATTAGTGGTAAAACACTAAGTTGGTACGGATTAACAATCCGACTACTTGGAAGCATTGGTGAGCCCGGTTGCTGCCAAATAAGAGAACCTTAGGGCGAGACACAGTCTATGTGGAAATTTGATCGATTCTTACACCTGGTCTAAAAACCAGTGGAAGTGATTGAATCACCAAAAGAAAGCAACATGGATAGAAATGTACCTTCAGAACATCTGGTTGAGTGAGATGATACTCATAGTCGAGTAATTGATTCCGGGAGAAGCACTCTCAATAGAGGATGAAATTTGAAAGGATACTTCATGGCACATTGTGAGTCGTTAGTGGAGCACATGTGGATCACCGGCACACTAATGGGGACTCACAAAGAGCGTGTCAATACAAAGGTACATGGGCCCGAGATTAATCCCACGGGCATCTCGCAAGAAAGGATATTCGGATTCTCAAAATATGCTAAAGGTTTGGATTTTGTGAATAGCCTGAAAGAATTCCATTAATATGTCAGAAAGGTTTGGATTTCGGATTCTCAAAAATGTGCCAAAAGTTTTGGATTTTTGTGAATAGTCCGAAAGAGTCATATAAGCGTGTCAAAGCCAGTGGGAGTGTCGCTGTTATCTGTTATCACTATATGTGGGTTACATACTGGTTCTAGGAAACGTCTCTTATCGTTACAAAGTGTAATGACTTGGTGTTAAGAGACGGATCGCTATGAAAGACTTAAAAGAGATACAGCGTGCTTAAGTGGTTGCGAACATCTATTGGATAGATCAAAACTCTGCCAATATGATCTTGATGAGATTCAAGATGCATAGCCTCAGGTAAGGAGTTTCCTATCATTGCAGAGTATAATGATTTGGCATGAGAGATATAAAGAAGGTGCAACATACTTACGTAGTTCACAGACATCTATCGGATAGATGTAATCATCAATATTGACCTAGCCATTGTAAGCATGATCTTTGTAAGATTCAAGATGCATGTGGAAAAGTCTCCGAAAGGAAATAGTTATCAAAAGTCGTGACACAGGGATTATAAGTAATCTTAATATTCAAAAAGGGTTTGGAATAAGATTAGATCGGATTCCATGAGCTTCTTGGATCGATCGGAAGTGTCATGAACATGTCCTGATGACTTAATTCTTGGAGCATAGTAAGTTGGATTCAGGATATAACCTGGCTGAGAATACTGAATGGATTTCGAACACATGTGAGAAATCATTGGGAAATGATTGGGGTAAATGTTAGTAATAATTTGAAAGGAGTTTCAAATCGGTAATTATTAACATCGGGACTTGGTGCTAAAGGACTTAATGGTTAAAGAGTTTCGTTGGTATTCCGATGGAGCGCGTGTGGGTCACCAGCACATCATAACACCTCGAAATAGTCTTGGGGTGCAGTCATGTAGGCTAAAGAGCCCGAGAACCATGGGAAGTCACAGTACACATCACCAGAATGGAGTTAGGAGAGAGAAAGACAGAATAACTAATTGAGATATCATCGGAAGAGTATCCTATCGGATCATCTGCAATTAAGTGTATGAGTGTGAGACATTCAGGATACATAGAAAGAATAAATAGTTCATGTAGACATAAATATGAAATTTGAATTGAAAGTTTAAAATAAAAATAAGAAACCGATAATAGTTTTATGATAGATCCGACTTGGTGATTACCTCGTAGAGACTTGGTAATAAGCAAGAGTAGCTGTCAGTCAGATTTATGTTTCGCTTTAGCATGTTTTACTTTCCGAATAATTTGATTATTCAGAAAGGTCCACAGTCGCTCATACTTTGGGAAGTAAGTATTGAATCAAGACTGTCATGAATTGGTTTGTAGATTGTCTAAGGAGTTAGACATAGCAATAGGATTGTTACAACGTTCATGAGTACTTAGAAATGGAGATTTGAGTATTGGATAAACCCACGCTCAATAGATTGCTTCACGGATTACATCACAAGCAATGTTGAGACGATAATATTTTATGGTCTTAAAGCAGAGACATATGAGTTGAAATTTACAAATCGGTTGTGCATTGATAATGCGTAAACGCATTGGTAACTCGATGTTATAAAACGTATTGTTATGCGCGATTTGATGAGTAAAAGACACAAGCATGTGAATCGAAGCTTATTCGTTCCTTGACCTTGATGGGAAACTGATATCTGTAGGCCTCTCGATGATTTTGAAGTTGACTAAAGTGTTGGCCAGCCAGGAGTGAATTGATGTGTTCAATTAGAAGTCCTAAAGTCATAAGCAGAATCAGAAATCGGGAAACAGAGTATCGGACAGAGATTGATCTCAATCCATGTCTCATGTCCGGAAATATCTTGTTGGATGGAGGATCATATGATCACTTATCTTAGGTCATAGAACTGACTGGGTCAGAGTTCGGCAGCATGCTTTTGGAAGCTACAATTTGCTGGTCAATTTAGAAGCTATATTGAATTATAGTCATAGACTTATTGAAGTGGGAGACTGTTGGATTAGGCGTCTAAGCCATGACTATAATTTAGGAATATACTTGATTGATGGCAGCACAGTTCTTTTGGGTTGCCCTCAAAACCTAGCAGAGGACAAGAGAACTTAAAGAGAGAGAAAAATATGATTTATTAATATATTATGAGAATAATATATTAATTATAAAACATAATATTTAATTAATAATTGATCAGAAATTAATTGGAATTAATTTTGAGATTAATTGGATTAATTAAAGGTGCAGGGGCTGAATTGTAATTGTTCAATAGTTGAGCAATTGACAATTAGGGCATACCTAATTGGGTTGAACGAAATTGAGGCCTAAGGCCTTAGGGTTTCTCATTCCTTAATGGGTATTGTCATTATTTGTGGCAGTGATAAGTAGATTAGTTATATGATAAGAGCCTTATCATATCAGGATCTTAAATAAGGCAGTTATACTCCTTATTGCTTATCACATGGAGGCTATAAATAAAGGCCTCCTCCACCCCTCATAAGCCACGAAATTCTAAGGGTTTCTACCATTCTCCTCTCTTGTTTTCTTGCTTGCTTGGTTCCGGGTGTGAACCAATAGAGGCACGACACTTGTGGTGCTTGCTTCCA
Source organism: Cichorium intybus (assembly GCA_023525715.1). Classification (NCBI taxonomy): domain Eukaryota; kingdom Viridiplantae; phylum Streptophyta; class Magnoliopsida; order Asterales; family Asteraceae; genus Cichorium; species Cichorium intybus. The sequence goes on along the minus strand of CM042017.1, from coordinate 38,631,991 downwards.
AGAGATCTAAGGATCTAAAGGTTAGTTTTTCTTATTTATTTCTTTAGTAATTTTTTGTTGGCCTATAGGGATTTTATTATATGTTCAAAGATAGAAAACATATATCCTTTCTAGGTTGCATGTGAACTTAGGGTTTTAGTTCATAGATTTGTAGAAAACCTTTCAAGTACATTGCTATATTAGGTAGTAAGGGTAAAGTACATTCTTTATATATATGAAAATGAAAGTATGTTGTTATTATGGATAGTAAGGCAAAGTACATTACTATTATGGATTGCAAATGAAAGTATGTTGTTATTAAGAACATAGTAAAAGTAAGGATTCAAATTAAAGTATATTTACTAACTATGTATGTTCATCTTACCAATTTTAGGTAAAAATGTTGTGTGAAAACATGCAAACCATGGAAGAGCAAATGGAAAGAAGAAGCAAATTTGAGGGCGAAATTTGAAGGAAGGAAGGCAAAAATGGAAACAAGGCAAAAAGAAATGCAAGATACAATGACGGCTTTTATGCGAAGTTATCCAAATCCTTCTAGACAACCTGATAACTCATCAAGTGATTGGAATCATTAGTTTGGTATTGTGAAACAATTGTAATTTTTATTTTAACAATTTTAGTGCATTAAACAACTATCTCGTAATGATTAATTAGCTTTTGTATCGAATATAAATGTTATTATATGTTTAATGTATTGGTTTTTTGCTGTATTTACGGAAAAAATTAAATTAGAACATTTTAATTCGAAATTTTTATTTAATAATATTACCGACGGATTGTGACAGAAATTTTGTTTAGAAAAAAAGGAATTATCCAAATGTCTTGGCATTCGGAGGGTAAATAGGTGGGTTTGTATTCGGTAGGTAAATAGGAGGGTTGGTATTGGTAGTTAAGTAGGTGGGGTCGGTATTCCGTCACTGGAAAATCCAATCAACCAATTGGGTCGGTATTCCGTTGGTGACTACCGATGCAGGAATACGGTCGGTACTTTGTCACCAAAACCGTCAGGAATCAGTCAGTACAATTTACCCACCAACTGTTTTCCTCCCTCCCTAATTCCGTCAATAATGGCGAATAGCAACAGAACACTATTGAAAACCGCCGTCATGATACCCTTTTAGTAGTGCTTCTGGACAATCAAAATTTAGAATGTTTCCACATTGCAATCGTATTAATAATGACGACAACAAGAAGAATATTATCGATACACAAATGCGTGAAGGTAACATCACTTTACACACAAATATATATATATATATATATATATATATATATATATATATATATATATATATATATATATATATATATATATATATATATATATATATATATATATATATATATATACTTAGGATCTTTTGAGAACCAACTTCACCCCGAGAACCCGAGAACTCTCAAACCGATATTTTTTTCGAAAAACCGACCACATAGGCCTCTAAAACGCACATACCTAAGACTTTTCGAAAAAAAAAATTTCCGAAAAAACGATTTTTTTTTTTGAAAAAAATTTGCACATGTGCAAAAAAAAAAAAAACTTTGCACATGTACAAACTTTTTTATACGTACACTTTTTTTGAAATTTTTTTTACAGAACGCCTTAAATATATGTTAGAAAGACATCCATAAAAAAAAACTTGAAAAAAAATGTACGTATAAAAAACTTTGCACATGTGCAAAGTTTTTTTGTACATGTGCAAATTTTTTTCAAAAAAAAAAGTCGTTTTTTTTTGGAATTTTTTTTTCGAAAAGTCTTATATATGTGCGTTTTAGAGGCCTATGGGGTCGGTTTTTTGAAAAAAATATCGGTTTGGGAGTTCTCGGGTTCTCGGGGGACTTGTGGTTCTCAAAAGATCCTAACTCTATATATATATATATATATATATATATATATATATATATATATATATATATATATATATATATATATATATATATATATATATATATATATATATATATATATATCCTAAACAATTTCAACACAAATTTGCCGCAAAAATACATGAATGATAAAGTTTACCCCAAATATTGTATCAAGTATGTATGAGCACATTTTGGATCAAATACCCTTTACTTGATCACCGGTTTCTCATTGTACTCTTGAGATCCCGCATAAAATTCGGGTACAAGAAGATCAAGTTCCGAGCAAACAAACTGGATTATCTCTCCTGTCAAAGCCCCAAAACTCAACTTGTTTAGTGTCACCGCAATAGAAAACCGGTTGTTTATGTCACAATATCCAGTGGACCCACCAAACCCCGCATGACCAAAACCAATCACCGAACCATCGGTCGACTTAATCCTCCCAAACCCGATCCCAAACATACTATTCGGAAATGCTAAATCTTTATAATCTCCGCTTCCGTAGAACGCATCATGAATTTTTGATTTTGGGTTGCTAAAGATTTTCGTGTCGATTTCATCTTTCTGATTCTTGGAGGGGGATGTAGGGTGGTGTGGATGGCTTCCGAGTGGTGGAAGGGAGGAGGAGTTGCCGGGAGGGGTGGTGCCGCCATCCACAAGGGCGGCATAGTAGCGGGCCAATGCACGGGCCGAGAAGTGGCCGTTGACGGCAGGTAGTATGGCACGGCGGACATCGAGGGTGTTGGATAAGGGAATAAGGGCTTCAAGTAGGTCGGCTGTGAGTGAGGAAGGTGTGGCAGATGCAGCCCTGAATTCACTATTTGCCGATAGAGCGGCAAGCTTACTGAATTCATCTGTATCAAATGTAAGAGTTGCCAGACGAGATTCCACACCTGAATTGGACATAAAACCAAAATTGCTTAATGAACCTTACTTTCATCATTTTATCGACTTCGCTATTTAACTATATTTTGTATATTATATCATGACAAAATACAGAAAACTAAATGTAGTTTCACCATTTTACCATTTTACCAATTTATATAACTATTTAACTATTGAACTATTATTATTTTTTTATCAATTTATCCACTAACTATTATTATAATAATCATAAAGAAGACTAAATCAATAAAATGGTGAAAGCACGTTCACTTAAAATAACAATTTTTCAAAATTGGGTAACGAGAAAAAAATGAGTTTTTTAATGGTAAAAAATGTATAACATTTAACCGATACAAAAATAATTAAGACGCTAAATCGATAAATAAACGGTACAAGTTTTTCTTGATCCGTGAGTTTTTCGTGAATCTCACCAGGAGGAATCCCGATATAAAGCTCGCCTTCCACGTTAAGTGGGCGTACAACAACTTCCTCAAGAATATCTTGAAACTTTTTCCCGGATGCATGCTGCACGTTCAATAACGTATACATTAATGGAAATAATGAAAAAATAAAATCAAAGATATGTCATCATTCCATTTTAGTGTTTTTGACAAGCATTGGACTCAGATTGGGAATGATGTCAAACAGAATGTTTTGTCCCACCCAAAAGGTGGAACGGGGTGGGACACAAAGTCAGTCTAAACTTTTATCAGTTCAAAACGTAAATGTCTTCATTCTCATCATTAAAAATTAGTCCTAAAATAGAAGATGCATGTAATGGTACCTCAATGATCCCACCACATAGCCATCCATACGAAAAATAATGATACCATTGTTCACAACCAGGTTCAGTCTCTGGTGCGACCAATGCAATGCGTTTTACACATTCATCAAAATCACAGAATATTGCAAGATCATTTTCAGAAATGCCAGCAAGAGCATTGTGCAGACCAGATGTGTGATTAAGTATATGATGAACCTGCAATGACAAAAGAAAGATAATGTCACACTTATATATGGATATATAATTGCATGTTTGTAAAGAAAACATACAACGAAAGAACACCAAATAAGGAAATTGTCCCTACTAATGTTTGTTCAAGTGGAATCAGATTATAAATAAGAAAGGAGAACCTTAATCTGTTCTTTTCCATTTGTACCAAACTCCGGCCAAATGTTTGCAACATTTTCGTCAAGCTTCAGTTTCCTGGGATGTAACAAGGATCATATTATTCTTTCCTCTCACAACATGATATGTTAAAAATATGAAAATTGACGAATATACCCTTTATCGGCCAGCCAGTGCATCATTCCTGCGGTGACGCCCTTTGTTGCAGAGAAAACGGGAAACAGGGAATCGGGCTGAACTGGACGAGGGTCATCTTTTCCCAAGACTCCAGCTGCAGTATCAATGATCACTTGTCCGTCTTTGTAGGCACAAACCTAAGAAACATAATGATGAGATTTTGTGTAAAAAACAATCACAGAACGTATGATTCGTGTATACATTTTTGTTATAATTAACAGGTACAATAAACACTGATTCAAGTCGCCATAAATGAGATATTCAGAGTGAGTCCGTGTCCCATTGACAAAAAAGTCAAAAATTTGCCCCATTGACAATTTTTCGATGCATGCAAAACGTAATACAATTAATATAGTAAACCACTTATAGAGGGGACATAATTACCATCAATGTGGCCTAGTGGTGATCACCTGAGAATTAATTAAAATGTAGTTCAACCTAGGGGTGGCATGTCGTTCAATAAAAATTATTGAGGGGACATACTTTCTAAGGTCATTTTCAATTATGTGGATACAGAGGGCAGTAACGTCTTTTGCATAGCCGAGAGGACAAGAGAGGTTCCTTGTCTCACCCATTAAAAAATTATTGGTATGAGTCCAATACATAGCAAATACAGTAGACTGTAGGGATGAGCTCGGGTACGGAAGGTAACCGACCCGATAAAGAACTGAACCGAAAAAACCTTGGATATAAGAACTGAAACCCATACAATAACTCTTCGTTTCCAGGAACAATACCTTATTACGTATTTTGGAGTATTAGGAGGTAAGGGTGGGTCCGGGAACCGGAACCGATGAACCAAAAGTCCCAAATGAGGAACCGGGAATCGCACCTTGTTACATATTAAGAGGTCCGAGTTGGTACGGATCCAATGGCTTCGGTTCGATTCGGTTTCAATGTCCAAAATCTTATCTCTAAAGTAAGTAATATGATAATTCAATTATACAACGGACATAATTCTGACACGAAAATTTACAATTTCCTTCCCACTTTATGGGTGAGATAAAATATAGCAATATTTGTCCCCTTAGCATTGGTTCCTGTACCAATCCCATTCGGCGAATCTTATGCCCATCAAACGCAATTTTTTTAGGAAACGGCGAATAAATATATAAATAAAAACCCACGATTAGCAAGAAGCCAAAACGCAGGCACACAAGGACGTATCAATGGCAATACAATACAAGTAACATTGGAAAATAATAAAATAATAATGCCGCAGTGGTATGCACCTGGATTCCAAGTATTTTATCCGCATTCATTAAGTCGAGCAAGAGACGCCTCAGCTTAACCTCGACATCAGAAAGAGTTGGACTGTCCGATAACCATTTTGTACATAACGACGCCGTTAGTAAACAAGGGTATGATAAAAAACGATGAAGAATCAGAACGAATGGTTAGAACCTTAGAACAACAACACTATACCTTTCAAAAACAGATCCGGCAAAAGTATTCATGATAACTAGATGGCTTATGCGAACGATGAACAATCGTCGGGGTGAAAACCCTGAAACAATCTTGATTACTTTTAAATAATCATCTCTAATCACAACAAGACTAGGACTAAAGGACCGGAAAGAAAGCTCTATTTGACTTTATTAAAGATGGGAGTTGGGAAAGAAATGAACTTACGTGATTAAATGCGTTTCCCTCGATGTCCCTGTTTAGTACAGAAATCCGGATTGCTTTTTTTTACTCTATTTGACTTTATTAAAGAGTCGCATACTCAAGTTCTTTGAAAATCTGATCAATCACAAATGTAGGTAGGTAGGTAGGCCCGAAGAACACTTACCTGTCGTTCTTTTTGTTTTTCTTTTTGTAATGTGAATGGTTATTGATTTGGCAAGATCTGTTTTCATCAGTTTTTTTTAATAAAGAATAAGCATTAAATAGTAGATAGACAATGATAAATGCAGTGGCGGATCCAGAAATTATTACTAGGGGTGCATCCAAAAAGTTTTCCTGCATAGAAACCCTAGCTTGAACATCTTTTAGTAAACTTTTCTGATTTTGCTGCAATCTGTCCCTATTTTGTAAAAATCATAACTAATTCTAGAAAAGTCGTATGAGGTTGAGGTTGGTGCCAAAATTTCCGTATTGGAGTTTAGTATCTTTGGTTAGTTGAGCCCGAAAGTTGAATATGAACATAAGTAGTGTGAAAAGATCTATTTCTCACTGATCGATTTGGGTGAATCTGTTTTGTGGTCATAACTTGTAAAAATCATATCAAATCAAGGCCAAATCATTAGAAGACGAATTATATATCCACGCGAAGCTAAGAGTATGAACTATATGATAGAGTCGCCCGAAAGTTGAGCCGGTGCAAGGGCACACCCTGGAACCCCCTTGAATCCGCCCCTAGATAAATGCTGAAATTCCGGATAAGGGACCATGTTTTTTTTTTCTTTATCACAAGTGGTTAGCTCTCTTTTATACAATGCTACAAACACCATTTTCTTAATTGTTATAGCCCATAAGGCCGATCGGTGTGGTAGCGAGCAAAGGTGCGGGCTCGCACTTCTGGTGACGGGTACACTGCCCCCCTAGTGAGGGGTGCTCTCATTTTTCTCCGCGCAGGGGCTTCCGGCATCGTGCGACCATGTGTATCTCAAAGTATATGAATTGTACATTTAGTTTAATTAATTGTACCAAAACCAAGGGGAAGTGAGTTAACTATTTCCAGTGGTGAGAGGAGGAGTGAGGGATGACTGGATGTTGATGTGATAGGAAAAAAATGAGAGCCGGTGAGATTCCACACCAGAGGACCTAAGGCTTGATAACGGAGCCAAGTCTTTGATGCATGTGAAATTGTTCTTCGAAGTTGTTGGACTTGGATCCGAGGTGTAGGCCATGATGCCTTTAGTTGGACGAGTTTTTATGTTTGTTTGGCTTTGTTACATAAATTACAACATTTAGTTAAATAAATTACATAAATAGTTTATATGGTTTTGAAAAAATTCATAACTTCGGTTCTTTTTTATGTATATAGTCTATGTTATTTGTAATTAATCATAGTTGGTCTCTGACTTATGTCAAATGATTATTTTTTTTTATTTACCATTTTTACTATTTTTATCAATCTTTTATTTATCTACAAATTTATTAGTGTTATTTGGTATTACTGGTTAAACTGTTGAGTGCCATAATTACTCCAAAGATCTTTGATAGCAATAATAATTTTCTACGATTATTATGTATATATTTACAAGTATTTACATAATTACTCCAAAGATCTTTGATAGCAATAATAATTTTCTACGCTCACTTGGTAGCACTTGGTAGCTTTACGTATTGCATCTCTTTTACTATCTCTCAATCTAAATTTAATTTATGCAATAATTTATATTAAACAAGTAAAAAAAACCCTCACAAATGATATATATTTGAATGTCCTAAAATAGTTAAAATCTTTTCACATCCATATGACCCAAAGACGACCAAGTTCAAATAGATCCAAGAGGCTGCAAGAAAGGATGTCGAGAGGGTCTTTGGTGACCGTCGATCTCGTTGGACAATTACATGAGGTCAGACAAGATCTTGGCAACACATAAACATATAGGATATAAGAAATGCATGTGCTATATTACATAACATGATTGTAGAGGATGAAAGAAATATGATTAATTAGTAATTAGTCAAATGATGTTGATCCTCCAACATGGGTGCATCGAGGACCTACCTATGAAATTCAATATCAAATTTTAAGGACATCTAGTAGTGAAATGTATCACACACTTCGACATGATTTATTAGAGCATATTTAGAAACCTTTTACACATCAACAATCAAAATTATAATGTAATTTGTCGATTATGCATCATGTAATAAACTAATAGTTCTATTTTATAACACTCTTTGCTTGAGTTACTTTAATAACTATTTAAATGATAAAAGTTTGATTTTTAAAAGATTTTAGTTGTGGAATTTAGCTCATAAAACTTAAAGCACAATGTTTAGTTGAGTTAGGTTGCCTATAGTATAAGGAAAGTGAGTGACATAACATATCCAATATCTTCTAAATGCCCAACTTCTTCCATTGCTATCATCTCTAGCTTCTCTAATCTAAATACATGTCAAAATTCAATTGTTACAATTGAAAAGCCTAGTGAGTATACTCGGAGTGAACTCTTCAAGGGCCAAGGATGAGAGTGATCTAAGTCAAACCCCTAAAATAGTTTTTCAATGTCCCAAGAGACCATTAAGACCAAACTTAGGGATACACATATAAAATTGGAAGTATGCAACAAATGGAAACTATGCAACGTACATACAATTACTCCAAACCCAAGTCAATGTCAAAGTACAATCTTAGAAATGATCGCTAAAGTTTCGCCATAGAACCATATGGCCTATGTGAAATGTCGCAAATGGAATATCATAAAGTTTCAGAGTGGGTACTTATTCAGAGTGGGTCCCATGTCAACAGTTTCAAACCATCCTAATATGGATTCACAAACTCATGATAAAAACCATTGTCCAAAAGTAGCAAAGAAATTCCCATATATAATAAACCTATTCTAAAAAAATATATATTTCATGAGATATTTTATCAACTAGAATAAGAATTTAAAATCATCGAAAACAATATAGGGACATGTATTCTTGGATAAATATTAACATGTATGTCAACTGAAAAATCAACTCTAAATCATTAAAATATCATTATGTCTAGAAATATCAAATCCTAGACCTTATTTTTTTGTTCTCAACTTCTCCTATAAGACCACATGTAAAAATACAATTAAGAATTCTAAATGTTACTTATATTTTACCATAATTAGTTTTTTTTCAATTTAATAGAAATTTTATTAAATAATGTATGTCTTCTATTTAATTAATTGATTAGCCACAAATTCGCACAAAATGATTTAGCCCAATAATTCGAACTTTGTGAAATATACAAGCTAAATCTAAATTGAAAGTTATTCTACCAATTTATATAATTTTAATGGTGAATAATTATAAAGAAATTGAAATCTAGTAGGAATTTTGAAAAATGAACCCAAATAGGATGTGTATACCAAAGACTTACAAAATCAATTTATATAACTTGTCTCTCTTGGAATATATTTGGTAAAATCAATATGGAAGTCCATAAAATGTCCTAACCCTAGTAAAAAAGGGATTTCATGACATATAATGTCTGTCATAAATAGTCACAGATGACAGATAAATGACTGTTATTAAAAGCTCATTCATAAATGAAAGAGGACATTTGTAGGTCGTAAATTTATGACAGACATTTATGACGCACGATTATGACAGACATTCAAGACATACATCTATGACATTTATTAATTACAAACCTTTTGTCTATCATAATTTGACAGACTTTTATGTCATAATTTTACATTTTTAGGAAAATGTATTTTTTTCTCTAAATTGTACCAATATTTATCAAATAAACCACACATTTAATATCTCATAATACAAAATAAGATTAATATACAAAAAATCAATCCATCATACAAATTTCAGTATATCAAATATAAAATACCCTTCTAAGTTTATCCAAAAGTATTTGTCAAATACATAATATCACCCGTAAATAAAGATTGTGACATAAGTTAATATACTCATTCTTCCCCCCAAAACTGACACACAATTTAATATATTAGCCATAAAAAACAATGTTAAACAATTGCATGGGAATTGATCAACATTAAACAATTTTACTTGTGTTGTTATCTAGCTCTTTAACTCCTTTATCGACAATTGATTTCATGAACTTTAAGACATAATACTCGCATTTCGTGCCACATGGTTGCATTAGACACTAAAAAAATAGATAATAAATGATTTGTCAAAAAATAATATATTAAATAGATCCTATAAAAGTTAAAGCTGCAGTTTGTGCTCACCAAGACATTTATCCACCTCACATTAACCCTTTTTTTGTAAAGATAATGCTCTACAATAAAATGGATAAAAATATAACAAATAAAATAAAATAATGTTTACTAATTTATATTACTTGCACGTAAATCATTTGCTTGAATTGTGCATTAACATTCAGAGACCTTAAAATATCAAGGTAATAACATGTTGTTGTTTGCATGTCAAGTACTGCTAGCACCCAATGGCCTTGCAAACCCAAAAACCAAATTATTAAGACAAATAACTCTCTAGATTAAGTCAACTGAAATATCCAAGTATTACTAAAAAGGACATATGTCCAAATTAAGCATGTCTTCATAAATTAAGCAGAGTTTTTACATAACTCATTAAGCCATTCCATCCACATCAAGTCAACTAGAAACATGATGTACTTTGTTATCGCTGATT